>JAQHUG010000126.1:69811-87541 GCA_028555095.1 Dicrostonyx torquatus
TGTGTGTGTGTGTGTGTGTGTGTGTGTGTGTGTGTGTGTGTATGTATATATATATTATATATATATATTTGTGTGTGTGTGTGTGCATGCAGGCAAAACACTGTATATGTAAAATATAATACAATGAAAGAAGAAATACCACAAAGGGAAAACCTATAGGAAAAGGCTAAAAGAAAATTTAACAGTCTACTGGGTCTGTACGTCATACACGTGGCTGTATGTCATGGTCATGGGCAGTGGTTCTCTAACTTTCCATCTAGCTAGCTTGCGAGCTTTTTGAAACAAGGTCTTATTAGGTAGCTGGGACTGGCCTGGAACTAATTATGTCCTTCAGGCTGGTGATTCTAGGTGATTTTCTGGCTTCAGTTCCCTGGGTGATAAAATTATAAGCTTGTGTTACCACATGCAGCTGGAGAAGTCTGCTAAAATATAAATGCCAGTAGCATGTAGTGTGCCCTGTAATCTCTGCTACTTAGAAGGCTGAGTTAGGAGCATAGCTTGAGCTGAAGAGTTTGAGACCAACCTGGGCAACTTAGAAGACCATTTTTCTAAAATAAATTAAGACCAACACTTTATAACACACAAGAGTAAGGGCCGCAGGCACCCACATTTTCTTAAAGCTCTTCAAGTGATTTTAATATAAAGCAGGATTACAAATCACTCCTCAAAAAGATAAATATTATTATTGAGATCTGGGAGAGTCAAGGGGTGAAATACTGGTAGCTGTCTCAGTCGGTAAAGTGCTTACTGTACAGACTGAGGATCAGAACTCAGCTCTCAGCAACTACATAGTGTGTGTTTGTAAGCACAACACCGGAGACAGAGACCTTGTCTAACTAAAGTTCTAGATCCCAGTGAAAGATACTGTCTCAAAAATCAAGGTAGACAGCTGCTAAGAAGAGACACTTGATGGTAACCTCAACCTCTAGACCCGTGCATGCCCGTGTGCAACACACACACACACACACACACACACACACACACAAGAGGAATAAGTTATCTTGAGGTACAGTGACTAATGGTTTAGTTATCAGTCGGGGTAGACAGTGAGAACAAGTATACTTCTGACAGGCTCACCTCTGCATGTGGTCAGGGCTCAGATTTGCAGTGTTCAGGACACAGATGTAGTGTGTAGGTATGCCACAGCCCTGCCGCACGTGATGGGCAAGAAGGTAGAAATCCACCCTAGCAAAGAAAGAGCATCAACTGCTGAAATGACTGATGGCATTTTGAAGATCACTGTAGCCCTATTATACAGGACTCAGGAAGGAAAATGACAAAGTCAATTACATGAAAGGACAATGTGTATGCGCATGCACACATGTGTATATATGTGTGTGGGGGGTCATGGATATAATCTCAGCCCTGGAGGATGAGAAGGAAGTCATCCATGTGTTGAGATCAGCCTGGGAAAGGAGTGTGTGTGTGTGCTTATGTGTCTGTTGGGAGGAGAGGACCTCATGGATATAATCTCATATAATCTCAGTCCTGGGGAGGATGAGAAGGAGGCCAGCCATCTCTCTTTTTTTTTTTTATTGGTTTTTCGAGACAGGGTTTCTCTGTGGCTTTGGAGCCTGCGCTGGAACTAGCTCTTGTAGACTAGACTGGTCTCGAACTCACAAAGATGCGCCTGCCTCTGCCTCCCGAGTGCTGGGATTAAAGGCGTTCGCCACCACCGCCCGGTGCCAGCCATCTCTTGAGAGAAGCCTGGGCTACATAGAAAATTTGGGGGATGCAGTATGGGCTATATGAGACCCTATCTCAAAATGAAGATACTAAGAAGTAAAAGCCTTGCTATAAAAAAGAAAGAAAGAAAGAAAGAAAGAAAGAAAGAAAGAAAGAAAGAAAGAAAGAAAGAAAGAAAGAAAGATAGATGCCGGGCAGTGGTGGCGCACACCTTTAATCCAAGCACTTGGGAGGCAGAGGCAGGCATATCTTTGTGAGTTCGAGACCAGCTTGGTCTACAAGAGCTAGTTCCAGTGCAGGCTCCAAAGCCACAGAGAAACCCTGTCTCGAAAAACTAAAAAAAAAATTTTTTTAGCTGGGTGCTGGTGGCACATACCTTTAATCCCAGCACTCAAGAGGCAGAAACAAGCAGATCTCTTTGAGTTCAAGACCAGCATGGTCTACAGAGCAGGTTCCAGAACAACTAGGACAATACAGAGAAACCCTGTCTCAAAAAAATTTTTTTTGGTGGGCGGTGGTGGCACACACCTTTAATCCAGCACTCAGGAGGCAGAGGCAGGCAGATTTCTGTGAGTTCCAGGCCAGCCTGGTCTACAGAGTAAGTTCCAGGACAAGCTAGGGCTGTTACACATTACATAGAGAAACCCTATCCTGAAAAAAAAATTTTTTTAAGGGCTCTAAACACAGCTTTGTGATGGAGTGCTTGTCTAGCATTCATGAGGCACAAGGTTTAATTCCCAGTAACAAAATGTGTGTGTGTGTGTGTGTGTGTGTGTGTGTGTGTGTGCATGCGTATGTGTGTTTGTGGTTGACAGAGACGAGCCCATGCTCACAAAGGACTATCACTCTACCACTGAGCCCAATCAAAGCTTGTTTCTTTCTTTCTTTCTTTTTTTTTTTTTTTTTTTTTTTTGTTTTTCGAGACAGGGTTTCTCTGTGGCTTTGGAGCCTGTCCTGGAACTAGCTCTTGTAGATCAGGCTGGTCTTGAACTCACAGAGATCCGCCTGCCTCTGCCTCCCGAGTGCTGGGATTAAAGGCGTGCGCCACCACCGCCCGGCCCAAAGCTTGCTTTCTTCAACACTCGAAAGTGAGGATTCCATTCCACGACTCTCCAGGAATAGTCAAGGAACAGGTTAACTTCTCCAGCTTATTCTTCCTCGTCTGAAGATCCCCATTTTTGTCTACTTACCACTCACAGCTAGTTATGGTATGATCGACCACAGTCCCTGGGGGGGGTGTCACAAAGTGATTGGGGGCGGCGAGGTAGAGATTGGTGCTGATTTTCTTCTGCACCACGAACACCACCATCTTGGGGTGGTAGTTCTCAAAGGCTTCAAAGCACTTCTGCAGCTGAGGAATCTCGTAGTTGGCAACCGTCTTCAGCTGCCCATCGGACACGCCATCTCGGTACACCACAATCTTCTCTGGGAGACAGTGGTTCACCTGAAATGACACCTGGAGAAGGTGACTTTTGGCTCACGGATCACAGTAAAAAGCTCACACCCATTGTGCAGGCTGGAGACTTAGCAGCTGGGCCCTATAGCAAGTTAGCCCAGAGCACACGACAGCCAACCACGCCAAAAGTGTCTAACCATTTTCCAGATTTGCTCAGAGTAGCAAAAAGTCTTGATACAGCTGAGGTGCTAAAATATGTGGAAGCTGTGAGACGCTTCCTGCCCTCAAAGCCTGCCCTCAAACAGACGGGACACCGTTAAAAGGCAATGGCAGGGGGCTGACATGGTTACACACGCAGCATTTCAAAGGCTGAGACAGGAGGATCACCATGAGTTCTAGGGTACCTGGACCATAGGATGAAATCTTGTCTCTGGAAAAAGGGAGGGAGAGAAGAAAGGAGGAAGCAAGGACTCAAATCTTTTACAAAGATAATGGCCAGAATAGGTGAGTCAGTGTTTATCTGACTTGGATTTAATGCTGACAACCTATCTGGAAAAGAACCTGGAAGTGTTAAGGAAGGTCTAACGCATGACTACACTCAGGTTTTGTACCCCAAGTTGCAGGTTCTTCAGTAATGTCCCTTGAGCAGCAGAATGTCGGACCCACCGATAACCAATACAGCAGCAGCCCTTGCGGGATCAGCTTTCAGAGTGCATTCAGGCCCATTCTAAGTTAGAAATCCCCTCGAAACTGATCTGCTCGACTTCAGTTCTAACTACAGTTTAATGTAGGTCTTGAGTAAAGCTTAAATACTCATTACATTCTGTAAGGATGACTCTACAAGAAAATTTTATCTCAGAAAAAAAAAAAAACCTTTTCCAAAAATTATCTCACTGAGCATGGTGGTCTATGTTTGTAATCATAGCTCTCAAATGTGCACAGCAGGAAGACGGCTGTGAATCTGACGCCAGCCTGGGCTACACAATAAACTGCAGGTTAGCCTGAGATGTGAGGTAAAAGCTGGTCTGAAATTCCTCCCTCCACACAGCTTTTTAGAGTTTTCATCCAATGCTTCAAACTGGGTGTGTGATGGTACACACCTTTAACCCCAGCACTCCAGGGGCAGCGATAGGTGGATCTCTGTTAGTTCAAGACCAAGTTGCCTACATAGTGAGTTCTAGGTCAGCCAGGGCCACATAATGAGACCCTGTTTTAAAAAAAAAATTTAATCAATGTTCCCCTTTTCTGAGAAACCTCAACTATTCCAACATTTGCAGACATCTTTACAGTCACTGGAGCTCCTACCCCTGTTTGTGCTAAGTTTTTTCTGCTTCAAATCTCCCCTTCCCCCTCAGCTTTTTTAATGTGACAAGACCTCAGTCCCCTCCTCCCTCCCAGTACCAGACAGTCTTGTACACAGAGTGACCTTAAGGCCTCCAGACCCTAGGGTTTCTCAGCCCCAGAAGGCCAGCATTCAGAGATGAATGAGTGTTAGAGCCATCTATGCTCTATAGATCTGGATTTAGTGCTGTTCCAAGTCCCTGCCCATTAAATGCCAGCAGCAGTCTCTCCAGTCATAACCACAGTGTTTCCAGATGCTGCCCCAGTGGGAACTATGACTTTAGCCACCAAGCACACAAAAGGCTCAGCCACACAGAAGCCGATGCCCTGTGGTAAGAGGGAAGGTAACTCAGGGTGCAGATGTGGCTTCACACATAAGCAACAGCAAGAAGACATGGGACCTGGGGGCACTGCTGAGTCTGACCCACTGCTTCTTAACTATGGTTTCAAATACTGTTTCCTGTTGAAAACCCAGGTAAAACGATCACCTCGCCATGTTCTCAAGGTGGAGGGGAAAGAAGCTACATGTACATATTTATGTAAACATGTTGGTTGGGGAACTGACTCCATGGGTAAAGGACTTACTGAACAAGCACAATCCAAGGACCCACATAAAAAGCCAGGTGTGGTGGCGCATGCCTTTAATCTCAGCACTCGGGAGGCAGAGGCAGGAAGATCTCTGGGAGTTCAAGGCCAGCCTGGTCTACAAGAGCTAGTTCCAGGATAAGCTCCAAAGCTACAGAGAAACCCTGTCTCGAAAAACAAAACAAAACAAAAAGACGTGACATGCAGCAGCCTTGGGGAGAGAGACAGGAGGAGAATCCCGGAGACCCACACACCAGCCATGCAGCTCTGGGTTCCATTAGCGTCTCTGTCTCAAAAATAATCTTGACCAAGCCAGGTCAAGAAAACACTTGGAATCACAGAGAAAGAACATAATGAAGGCAGTGGGATGGGAAAGTAGAAATCTAATTCACCTCAAGTGTTTTCTGCCACCACCTCAGTATTCAGCCTGTGCTAATCTGTTAGTGAGTGCTTGGCGCCAGACTCTGTCAGCTTCTGATGTGGGATATCCTTTTGTATATGTGTTGCTCTTATTGGTTAATGAATAAAATTGCTTTGGCCTATGGCAGGGTAGAATAGAGCTAGGTGGAAAAACTGAACTGAATGCAGGGAGAAAGAAGGCAGAGTCAGGCAGATGCCATGTAGCTGCCAAAGGAGAACACTTTGGAACCTTACCAGTAGGCCACAGCCTCATAGTGATACATAGGTTAACAGAAATGGGTTAAGACATAAGAGTTAGTTAATAAGAAGCCTGAGCTAATAGGCCAAACAATGCTATAATTAATATAGTTTCTTTGTGACTATTTGGTGTGGGAAGTCCTTCTGTATATGTGTTGCTTTCATTGGTTAATGAATAAAGAAACTGCATTGGCCTGTGATGGGGCAGAGTAGAGCTAGGTGGGAGGGGGACTAAACAATGCTGGGAGAAAGAAAGCAGAGTCAGGAGAAGCCATGTAGCCAGAGACAGACACCAGATGAAACCTTACCGGTAAGGCACAGCCATGTGGCAATATACAGATTAATAGAAATGGGTTAAACTAAGATGTAAGGATAGCCAATAAGAAGCTAGAGCTAATAGGCCAAGCAGTGACTTAATTAATACAGTTTCTGTGTGGTTATTTCGGGGCTGAGTAGCCAGAAACAAACAAGTGGCCTCCAACAACAAGTCGACCCAACATGGTCAACTATATCCACACAAAACCCGAGAAAGGTTAGGTCTAAGCGGCCAGGAAATGAACAAGCAGCCTCCATTTACAAGTTTCCAGCACAACTGAAAGGCCAGCTTCCCACCGTGGGCTTACACCTAGCCAACAAGGTTAAAATTCTCTGGGTCACCGAGTCTGTCCTTACTTAATAAGCTATAAAATGCCAGTTGAGGGAAGTGTCACTATATAAGGCCAATCACAAGTCTAAAAGATAACTGCTAAATGTATGCTGTAGAGCCCATCACTGCTCTGGATACAGAGCACTGCTTACCCCTCTCGATACTCCTGGCACTGGGCACAGTAGAAAGGGCACTACCAGTGGGTAGTATGCTATTTTACATGAGGCTCCACTCATTCACAAAACAAATGTATAATCTCCACTGAATATGTGCCATTGCATTGTCTCAGAAAACTGCAAAATTCATTTTGTTTGCCCATTTGGAGAGAGGGTCTCATCTAGTGTAGGCTGGCCTCAAACTCACTGTGGTACCTGAGGCTGGCCTAGAGCTCTTAGTCCCCCTGTCTCTACTCCCAACTCTCTTGGCTCTGTAAAAAAAAATTTATTTATTTTTTTTTGTTTTTCGAGACAGGGTTTCTCTGTAGCTTTGGAGCCTGTCCTGGAACTAGCTCTTGTAGACCAGGCTGGTCTTGAACTCACAGAGATCCACCTGCCTCTGCCACCCGAGTGCTGGGATTAAAGGCGTGCGCCACCACCACCTGGCTGCAAAATTATTTTAATAGCATCTAAATTCTCATGGAATTCAAATGAGACCTGGAACCATCATAAAGGAGTAAGTAAAACAGTACTGGTAGACGTTCAGCTGCTAAGTGCTTATCTAGCATGCATGCAGTCCTGTGTGTCACCTCTAGCACTGGATAAAAACCAGGTATGGGGGTACACGCCTGTAATCCTAGAATTGAGAGGAAGGAAGCTGAAGGATCAAAAGTTCAAGGCCAGTCTCAGCTACAGTGAGTTGGCAGTCAGGCTGTGCTACCTGAGAACCTACCTCAAAAATAATAAAAGAAAAAGTAAACCACTATGGAAATAGAAAAATATAACACTGCGTCAGGACATACAGAATACAGGTGGCAGACAATTCAGGCACCCAGAGTGGGGAGCATTAGACAAGCAACAGTAAGGCTAGGCTGTGGCTGTACGAGGCATGATGCTGGAGAGACTTATATCCTCCACTGACAAACTACAAGATCAGGCTGAAGAGAAGTAAGAAGAGCAGTCATGAGGTCCCTTCAACTTAGGACCCCGAAGACACAAAAGAACTGGGAATGGTGATGCACACCTGTAATCCTAGGATGGGGGACGCTGGGGCAGGAGGCCATCCAGGGTTGGCTGGGATGTAGCTCAGTGGGAGAGTGCTTGCCTAGCATATGCAATGCCTTGGGTTTCACCTCCAGCAGCACAAGAGGGGCCAGACAAGCTACTGGCAATGGCGGGCACAAGAAGGACAGACAGGAGTCAGGTAGATTTCCCACCCCCTGAACAGCAATCATTTGCTCATGGTTAACACGGAACCCCAAACTCCTCCCAGCTATGTGCAAAAAGGGAAGCTGGAACCGAAAAGCAGGGACAACCTTGTCTCACAGGCCACAGCAACTTCCCTGTTTTGCTTTCTAGGATTAGATGTTCACCAAAAACACCCAAAAGCTGGGCACGGCAGTATACCACTTTAAACCCAAGCCTGGAGAAGCTAAGGCAAGAGGATTCAAAAAGGTTCAAAGACAGACAGGGCACCACAAATGTAGTGACTCGCTACACAAGACAAAAGAAAAGTGAAGCAACCGAACAAAAGTGGTCCAGCCCCTAGGTTATGTCAGCCACAGGCTGATGCACCTCTGTAGCAATTTCAGTTTGCAGCAGTCAGAGCTCAGGCCAAGACTGTTAAAGCTCAAGTCAACAACACATCAAGTCAGGCTCTGGGGCCTAGTCATCAGCTCTAAGGCTGCAGAGGCAGGTGTCAAACCTGCTTTGATTTTCATACCCAAGTGGTAGGTAACCTGATACTCAGCCTTTTAGGGCTGGAGGGGCCAGAGAACAGTGTAGACCAAGTAGCTGGATATGAGTGCAATGAACTGGACATGCCAGGCAGGGGATTCTCAGGATGGGCTCTGTGGGAAACTTCTCTTCTTTCTTGCTAGAGATCAAACCAGGGGAGCACTCTGTCACCGAGCTTCGTCCCCAGCATATCCCAAGACATTTCCACGAGTAATTCTGACATAAATTACGACAGCATTTTGCAGAGTGACTGATGTGTGCTGTTGAAGCAGGCTGTAGTATCTCTCCAACTCATAAGGCAGGCATGACAGCCTTTGCAAACATAAAAACAGCACTGGTCTCACTCAGACTTCAGCAGTTCCTTTTCATTTGAAATGCCTCTATGCTAATATGCACTGAACATAGTTTTGTTTTTGTGACAAGATCTCATGTAGCCCAGGCTGGTTTCAAATTCTGTCTGTAGTTGAGCAAGACTATCAACTTCTCATCTGCCTACTACCTTCTCTCAAGTGCTGGATCCCAGCTTATGGTTTTAACTTAATACGTTTCCTTTCTTCCCTCCTCCCTTCCCTTCCCTTCCCTTCCTTCCTTCTTCACTAGTAGAGACTGAACCCAGGACTACGTGCTAGGCACGTGTTCTACTACTGAGTTAGGTGTCTGGCCTTCTATTTACTCTTTGAAATACAATCTCACTGACCTGTTCAGCATGGCCTTGAATTCACACAATAGCCCAGGCAGACCTGGGACTCTCAGTAGTCCTACTGCCTCACCCTCCTGAGTGCTGGGATTACAGTCACGCATCACTATGTCTGGTCTCTTGTGTCTTTTTACCACTGAGTAAGCTTTCATTGTCTGGGTGCGCCAGTCATTTATACATTCGCCCACCAAAGAGCACACTGGCTGCTTTCAGGTCTCAGCATCCGCGAGTAAGCATCCAAGTAGTTTATTGTGGGATCCTAAGTTTTCGACTTGTTTGGGAAAATACTGAAGAGCACGATTCCAAGATTCTGGGGTAAGGTTATGTTTAGTTGTGTAACAGCAAACTGAGTATTCTGATGGCTCTGGACACCAGCATCTGCTGTTCCCGGTATCCGGACTCTGCCATTGCCACGGCTATATCGCAGGTTGTTGGTTTGCTGTGTAAGGCTCTAGGGGCACAGCTGACCATCTTTCCACATGCTTACTTGACATGTGGTGACATTCTTTCATGGCAGTGCTGGTCTTCTGTCTACTTCAGAGGGAAGTGCAGTGAGACAGGGCTTTTCTACTATGTAGCCAAGCCTTGGCTGGCCTGATATTATGTAGCCAAGGCTGGCCTCAAAGCCAAGGCAAAATCCTTTTACTGTAGCACCATGTACTAGGATTCCAGGGTGTACTACCACTTCCTCCACTCCTGGAGAGACAGACATCCAATATACAACACAGCCCTCTTGCCTCTGCCTCCCAAGTGCTAAATTACAGATTACAGTCATGAACCACCACAGCAGGCCATTTTGCTTTATTTATTTATTTATCTATTTATTTACTTTGAGGCATGATCTCTCTATGTAGCTCAGACTAGCCTCAAACTGTGGAAGGACTGCCTCAATATCATGAGTATTGGAAACACAGCTATGAGCCACTGATGACTTACACAAAACACAAAAGTAGCTGGCTGGGCTTTGCATCTTTAGAAAGAATCATATTATTTTTGTCATTTATATGCATGTATGTATGTATGTATGTATGTATGTGTCAATGTTTATTATTTTAGGTGCCTACAGAGGCCAAAGAATTCAGCTCTCCTGGACCTGAAGTTACATGTAATTGGGAGCCACCTGATCAAGGTTCTGGGAACCAAACTTGGGACCTTGGGTCCTCTGCAAGAGCAGTGTGGACTCTTGACTACGGAGCCATTTCTCTTGTCCCTGGGGTCTTATACTTTAAGCATAGGTGTGTGAGGCACTGCTAGCTAACCTTTGTGAAATAAAGGCTGTGCAAAGACATTACTTTTTGCATGTTTAAGGCCAACTGCTCCAGCAGCATTTGTTGAAAGACTCCAGTTTCCCACTGACTTTCACCCATTCCTTTAGCACAGGTTTATAAAACTATACTTGTGTGGTATATTTCCAGGCTGTTCTTTTCCCTTAATGCTCTGTTTACCTTCCCATGGGTATCACACAGTCCTGATCACCACGGCTTCATGCTCAAGTGTTTAAATTCTGTCTTCAGACCATCCTTAGGCATGTGCTGGCTAGCCTGTGTCTTTTGACTCTCTACATAAATCTAAGAATGGCTTTGTTGATGTTCACCAAAGAACTTGCTGACATTCCATTGACTCTGCGTTATAGCTGGGAAGAACAGATAACTTGATGATATCAAATCTACCAATTAAGAATTCTTTTTATTTCTTCATCAGTTTAATAGTTTTCTACATGTGAATCTTATAATAATTTTTTTGAGGCAGGGCCTCCTTATGTTGCTCTGGCTGGCCTGGAATGCACTATATAGGCCAGGTTAGCCTCCAATTCACAGAGATCTGCCTGCCTCTGTATCTCAAGTGCTGGAATCAGAGGCCACACCTTTAAACACCATAGTCAGACTAAAATTCCAGTCTGTCAGTTGCACAGTAAATCACATTTTAATACTAAACATTTTTTAGATTTATTTTCTATATATGAACGATCATCTGCATATATTCACCATGCATGTGCTGCCTGGTGCTCTCAGAAGAGCGTGTCCGATCTCCTAGAACTGGAGATGGTTGTAAACCACCACGAGGGTGCTGGGAACCAAACCTAGTCCTCTGCAAGAGCAACAAGTGCTCTTAACCACTGATCCATCTCTCCAGCCCCAACAGTTTCCTTTCTTACAGAACTGAACTTCAAACAAAACCACAGACATCATTGCCATTCAAGATTAAAAGTGAAGCCGGGCGGTGGTGGTGCACGCCTTTAATCCCAGCACTCGGGAGGCAGAGGCAGGCGGATCTCTGTGAGTTAGAGACCAGCCTGGTCTACAAGAGCTAGTTCCAGGACTGACTCCAAAGCCACAGAGAAACCCTGTCTCGAAAAACAAAAACAAAACAAAAAAACAAAACAAAACAAAACAAAAAGATTAAAAGTGAATAAAAGTGAAAACATTTAACTTCCAGCAGCATCCTTTCTTTATTGCATTAGTTGGGACTTCTAGTATGAAGCATAAATAGACAGAAACTTACCTTTGTTTGCAATAAGCATGCTTCTTGCTGTATAACCAGCAGGTGGGTTTACTAAAGCTATGCAAGGCTAGTTCAGGAGACTTCTATGTGATAAAAAAAAAAAATTTTACCCAAGTCCTCCATGAAAACCCTTCCAACTAGTGACATCACACGAGAAACATAAACCAGCTGCTTCCCCTCTAAGACGAAGACTAAAGTAGTGGCTTCCTCATAACTGTTTTTACCAAGAGCCACACATCTGGTGGCTCCAACAACAAACATTTATTATCTTATGGTTCTGAAAGTTGCAAGATGAAATCAAGAAGTGGGTTGAAGAGGTAACTCAGTGGGTAGAGTGCTGACCTAGCATGCATGAATCCCAATTCTGATCCCCAGCTCTGCATAAAGTATGTGTGGTGGGACACTCTTAGAATTCCTGAACTTGGGAGGTAGAGGCAAGAAATCAGAAGCTTAACATCATCCTTAGTTACACAGTGAGTTTGAGGCCAGCCTGGAATACCTCAGTGAGACCCCTTTTGTTGTTGTTGTTGTTTTAAGGGTTAAATAGTCCTGGCTGTCCTAGATCTCACTCTGTAGACCTGGCTGACTTCCAATTCAGAGATCTGCCTGTCTCTGCCTCCTAAGGGCTAAAATTAAAGGATGTATGCCACTATGCCTAGCTGAGACTCCCTTTTATTTATTGTTTGTTTGTTTGTTTTTCAGGGTTTCTCTGTAGCTTTGGAGCCTGTCCTCGAACTCACCCCTGTGAGTTCCCCACCTGTCTCTGCCTCCCGAGTGCTGGGGGATTAAAGGCACCAACCACCACAGCCTGTGCCCCAAAAAATATCTTTAAAAAAGATTCCATTTAAAAAGTGTTTTTAAAGTGTCAGTAGAACCACGCTTCCTCTGAAGGCCCTAGAGAAGAACCCGTTTGGGACCCCTCAAGCTTCCAGTGGTTGCAGCTACAGCACTGGAACTTCTGCATCTGTCTGCAGCTCTGTTTCCTCAGTGGGAGTGCAGGGTGTGATCATCTGTCCCTGTACTTTCACACAGTGTTCTCGCTGTGTCTGCATCCAATTGTCCCTCTCAGAATAGCAGGCATAGCTGGATGCTCTGAGGCATATCAGAACTTTTGAATGAGACAAGAGGATGACAATCCAGGGCCAGCATGGGATGTGGAGAGTTTGAGATCAACCTGAGCCACACAGAGAGATCCTGTTTTCTATACCCTACACCCACAGTCACAGAATAGCAGCCACTGAGTCAGGACCCACACTAACCCAGTTTGGCTCAACATTCTCAGTCCTGGAATTATGGGTATGTGTAGTTCAACATACATCTTTATAATAAAATGTATCATAAAAATGTCTTGTACTTTTCCTCCTAATTCAAAGACTTAACACTGGAACATTGTTTACTTCTTCCTAGTGATGAGCTGGTATGCCGCCTCTGTCACAGATTCCAGAGGAGACTCCCCACACATCTCTCAATGAAACGCTGTATGACTGCGGATGTTATGTATTCACTTAAATTTACCATTGTGTCTATTACTTTTACTGTCGCTTATTCCTTTAACTATTTCTGTCTTTTTCCTGAATGACATTATCTTTGCAGTTTACTTCAGCGTAATCTGATGGGGATGGCATTTCCATTTCTCATTTCCCTGCATGTCTTTCACCTTCATCACTAGAAGTCATTTTCGGTGGACATTACATCCAGTGTTGGCAGTCACTGTCTTTCAGCACTTTGAAGTCATCACTTTATATCTTTCAGCTGCACTGTTTCTGTTGACAAGTTACCTTTAATCCATTAAGAATATAACCTCTATTTTTATGCTTGCTCTCAACAAGTTTTTATAATTTGTTTAGCTGTATCTTTGCACAAATATACATAAACACATATACACGCTCACACACACATGCATATTTTTATCTCCTGGGATCTGTTGGACTATGTGTGTGCTAAGAGACACAGAGACAAAGAGAAAGAGAGAGAGAAATAAACAGACACCAGGTCTCACCAGGCAGTGCAGGCTAGCCTTGAACTCAGGACTGCCCTGCACCTGCCTGCTTGTTGGACTCTCTGAATCAATGACCTGACATCCTCTTTGTCACAGAACACTTATCTCTGCTGTCTTTTCAGATACTGCTGTGGTCCTTATGTTTGTTTGCTGCTTTGTGTATCTTTTGTTTGCTTGTTTGTTTGTTTGTTGAGACAGGGTTTCTCTGTAGCTTTGGAGCCTGTCCTGGAACTAGCTCTTGTAGACCAGGCTGGCCTCAAACTCACAGAGATCTGCCTGCTTCTGCCTCCCGAGTGCTGGGATTAAAGGCGTGCGCCACCACTGCCCCCACGGTACTCTTTACAGCATCTTTAAGACACTAGCACACCTACCTATGGGGTGTGCAACCTCAATTACTGCAGTTTTCCCTCCTACAAACTGTGGATTTCATAGTTTTCAGTCATTGTTCAAATTCTTAGTACTTTTTAAAAAAATCTTAAGTTGTTTTTATTTATTCATTCATTATATTCTTTTTAATATTGATTTATTGTGGGGGGATGCAAGGGATACATGTTACAAATTGTGTGTATGTGTGTGTGCATGCAAAAGCAAGTTGTAGGATAGGTTCTCTTCTACCATGTAGGTCCAGGGATCAAACTCAGGCAAATTGTCAGGCTTATGGGCAAGCACCTTTACCCAGACACGTGCTGGCCCTCATCTGTTTATTGAGACGAGAGCAATCCTCCAGTCTCAGCCTCTGGAGAAGCTGGGATAACGGAAGTGTGTCACCACATGCAGGGTATCTGATTGATTACTGGAATCCTCTATAAGTTACTCAGGTTTTTCTCATTTTCTCTCCTCACACACTGGTTGGCTACTCTCTGGGATGATGTCACTTCCTGCCGAGGACTTTAGTATTCATTTCTGCTAAGGCAGCAGTCACAGCAGACCCATCCACATAGAGTGATAAAATAAGTCAGAGTTCATTCATCTCCATTTTTTTTTTTTGCTTTAAGCTTGGTAATATTTAGGATTCGCATTCCAAAGAATAGGAAATACATATACTCAGGACAAGCATGTTGGGGGCTGGGGTTGGGGGATTGGCTTTAATTTTGGCCCTTGGGGACTTTCTCTAATGCTGAGTAACTTTGCAACCTCTTAGCTGCATGTCCTTAGGGTAAAGGTACCCAAAGCTACCCTCATTTCTCTGCATTTCGGTTGTTTTGTTTTCATCTCCACTTCCTTATTTTTCTTCTTTAATTAGCTCTTTAATTAAACTGAAGCAGACTGGACATCATGACTCGCATCTATAATTCGAGCCCAGATTAACAGTGATTTCCAGAATAGCCTAAACTACAATATCAGACCTCAGCTCTAAAAGCAAACAACAACAAATAAGGAGAATGGGCCTCTGTGTGTTCCTTTTTCAAAACCAAAGCCAAACACAGTGTTCACAATAAACGAACAGATCGTGCGGGCCCTGGAGGGACTTCCCTATAAAGGCACCTGGGTACAGCACTCACAAACTTGGATTAGCAGATAAAATGCGAGGAATTAAGATAACTAAAATGTGATTTATAATCCACTCTACGGGACTATGATTAACTTATTCTAGTGCTTTCCTTTGCCCACCTGCAGCCTTGGCCCTCTGGTGACTGATAATCAGCCATCACCACAGGATGGAGAGAAGAGGCTCACAACATCTGAAGAAACCCCTGAAGCTGGGTTTGGTGGTACACACTTGTCATCCCAGGACTTAGGCAGCTAAAGCAGAGTAATCACAGACAGAGCCAGTAGCCTGGGCCACACAGTGAACACAAAGCCAGTGCAAGCCTCACAGCAAGTCTGCCCATTCATTAGCTATAAAGCTACGTGAACAGAGGCATCACAGGCTGCATACAAGCCAGACTACAGACATTATAGAGTGAAATCAATCAAAAGGGCAATTTATCAGCCTACCACACCCTTGTAAGCATCCCAGTGAACTTCAGGTCACGGTTGGCAGCTCTCCGCATGCCTTATATCCTGGTGCCAGGAATCCAAGTGTTCTGCCTGCACAGGGAAAGACCCACTGGCGTTCCCTATATAGGACTTCCTGACTTGGACAGAGCATTTCTTCTCCTAGCTGACCTACATCTCTATTCTTTTCCTAAAACAAAACACAAACACAGATACAGCAGCTTTTAGAGAGTTCTGGGTCCCTTCAGCAAACTATCAACCGTGAGTGAGATTTGGGGATCCACCCAAACTTTCAACTGTTAGGCCTTCTGAATGGAGTAAGCTTAGGTAAACTTCACTGTTTGGCCCTAGATTCTTTTTATCAACAATGACATTTCTGAAATTAACATTTGTTAGAAAAGAGCATAAGATATAAAAACAGAAGAGACACACATAGAAGTCGGAGACGTCATCTAGAAAACCAGAAAAGGTAAAAACAGAACAGACTCACATAAAAGTCAGGGACGTCCATCTAGAAAAGGTAAGCATAAACGGATGAGCTGAATATGGTGGAATCTGTGATGCAGAGGCAGGCGGGTTTCTAGGAGTTCAAGGCCAGTCTGATCTAGAAATGGAGTTCCAGGAGAGCCGAGGCTACATATAGAGACCTTGTCTCAAAACACAAAAAGCAAACCAAAACAACAACAAAAACGAAATCTAGTGAGAGGTCTGGGAATATAGCTCAAAAGTAGAGCATTTCCTTTAGCTAAAGACCTGAGTCTGTTCCCACACATCACCAAAACAGAGGAGGAGAGGTAATGACAGAATAACAAACAAGTTATCAGGATGTGATACCAGTAGACGGTACATGATGGAGGACTGTGGGAGAAGAACACAAACCAACATTTTAGCTATGGGAAGGAACAGCGAGGAGAAAATAGAAAGTGTCCTAGAAGTCATCTCGGAGTTAGGTCCAGAGACAGAGTTTTCGAGGAAACAGTAGTAAGAAAAGAAGTAACAGAGCTTGTTGATAAATTCCCACATCATTTGGATCTTCTTAGACACAGAAGTCCTATTGTCTACCACAGGCAGGACACTGCACGAATCTTTAATTCCATACAGAAACAAGGTGGAGTTGCAGAGAATGACTTCAGGCACATACAATCCAAAGTACCCTGTGTCTACCCTATGCCAACACACCACTGGCCCGGGCGACTGCTGCCTTTGATGTCCTGGCCAGCGGGAAACTCAGAACCTTGCTTGCTCACTCTTTTAGCCCTCATATCAGCTTAATGACAGCAATTCCCCATGGGTAGCATTCTTTGAAATTATGAGACGTGACTTACAGTGATGCTTTTGCTCTGAACCAAAATGAAGAATCAGCAGCTAATGATAGTCATAAACAGTTAAGTAAATTTAATAAGTTTTAACTCTGCCATTTACTGCCAACCCATCTAGCAAGGGCATGGGAATTACGTGTGCAGGCCCCATGGTCAATCAGGCGGATCTTTATTTTGAGACAAGGTTTCTCTGTGTAGCTTTGGAGCCTGTCCTGGAACTCACTCTGTAGACCAGAATTCACGGAGAGCTTCCTGCCTTTGCCTCCCAAATGCTGGGATTAAAGGTGTGCACCCCCACCTCCCAGCTAACCAGGCAGATTTTAATTTACCACCCCGAGGTGCCGCTGGGTTTTGTGGCTGTTCTACAGAAGCCTGAAAAGGGGCCCTGAGCTCTCCACTGGGCCACAGTTCTTTCACAGTCACCTTTCATCTCCTCCTGCCATGCAGATATCTGCTCAGAACTTATAAATAGAAATTAAACTTTAAAACGTAGAAATCTTAGGATTTCTGATCTCCTCACCTCGTAGTACTTTTTCAAGGAGCCCACCAGGCAGAGCTTCAGGCTGTCCACAATTTCCTGATGTGGCATCTGGAACACCACCCTGGAATACCACTTGGTAAGGGTGCTAAGCAGGTGCAGGGGAAAAGGAGAGACAAAGAGAAAGGGCAATGAGCAGCCACTCAACAGGAAGGCCTCCAGTCTGCTGTCCACACACAAGGCTCTGTTTGAGTCAACCCAACACATATCTACCTGTCAAATGCATCTGTGGAGTCAGTACAAGCCAAACAACCTGAGTCCAACACCCACACCTATGTGGAGGTGGAAGGGATAACTGACTCCATCACAGGGGTGGCCTCTGGCTTCCAAAACTGTGCCACACCCCCAATACCACATACACAAAAAAATTAATTAATACTAATTATTATTGGTATTAAACAGCATAAAGAGATTGGGAGATACATGTAAACCATTATTTAGAATTTTTCACAAAACTTTCAAAATGTATGTGATTATGGGTATTTATCACAAACTGCTTCCAACAAAAAAGGGTGGCAACTTGCTAAAAACCAG
>JAQHUG010000126.1:88916-100962 GCA_028555095.1 Dicrostonyx torquatus
AAAAAAAAAAAAAGACAACTGATGTTGACCTTTGGCATACAAACCTTACACACACACCCCTTCACCAATAACAATTCCATTTCTAAAAAAAGCTAATAACACAGGTGCTGGCAGCCTCTGTCCTTGTAAGGGCTGCAGAGTACAGAGAGCAGGTCTGTGTCTGATAAGTATGGCAATCACATTATAAATACAGATATTAGAGGTCAGAGGAAGGAACTTAGTGCTTCTCATACTATGATACAAGAGTGCCCAAAAATCATCTAATAGATTTATAATAAGACCAGGCATCAAAATGAGGAAGCCAATAGTAATATAGCTAAGATTATTGCTTACAGATTTATGCTGGCAACGAAGCCAACCACAGATCGCATGCCTCTGCTGGGGTCATGGTACACATCCATTCCAATCGCCATTAACTGTTTCTAGGTTGAAAAACAAAAAGACAAAAGCAAAAGTTCAAACCCAAACAATCCATTGCTCTATCTTTATTATCTCAACTTCAAAGCAAATTCCGTTATAATTTACATTGAAAATAAGTTCTATAAAAGAAACAAAGACTGCAACCAACTTGGTTTATCTCAACACAGTAAACCAAATCAGATCTAGACCAGGTCAGCAAGTATTTTCTATGAGAGGACAAATGAGTAATCTTCAGACTTTAGGAGTTGAGAGTCTCCTAGGAATCTTGTAACTCTGCCTTTTGAGTAGTAAACAGATGCAACCAATGGCATGAGTTCCAGTCAAAGTGTACTTAAAGTACTGGGGCCTGGAAAAAGATAACCTTCACATGTCAGAAAATGTTGACCCTAACTTTTCACCATTCAAAACATGAAGTGCATGCTTAGCTCATGGTCTGTCTAGTAACATGCAGCAGCCAGTTGGTCCTGAGCTCACACTGAGAACAGGATGACAAGATGGAGGATAGGAAAAGAGTCGGGCACAGAACAGACACTCACCAATGGAATATCCACACCCCAGAGCTCACCACCCAGTTTACAGTTCATCTGAAGTAAAATTTTCTGAGCCACACTCCGAAGTCTGGTGGGTTGACCAATGGTTCGGACATTGATGACCTATGATGATGACAGGATCAGAACATCATCAATCTCATAGGAAATGTTGGCAGTTCTAAAGCACCAACATCTCTTGGCTCCATGCCCTTCCTCTGCTCCATGCCCTTTCCCTGTCCCTTCTAACAAGGAAACTGAAATCAGAAGATGCTCAATTCCCTCCCTTGCAATGGTGCAGGATTTATTTGTGTATAGCTTCCCCATACCCTCCTGGCACACGATTTGTGTATAGCCGCCCCACACCCTCCTATACACCATTACTTTTAGGACTGAGTGTAATCACTATGTAAATGGTTGCTATCCTGTATTGCTTAAGGAATAAGCACAAGGGTTTTCCTTGTGAGTCTGATGAGCTCAGTAGAGGTGTAATTTTCTTTTAGAATGTTTTAAACTATGTTTGGTGAATCAGCTGATACAGAATCCATAGATAGGCCAGGAGTGGTGGCATGCTTGTAATTCCACCACTCTGTGTATGTGTTGGGGAGGTAGGTGGGAGCAGGAGAGAGGAATTCGAAGTCATCTTTGTGTACACAGAGAGTATGAGACTAGACATGAGACTGTCTCAAAAGACCATGAATACTGAGTCTGAATATACTATTTAGGCAACTTGAATTAGCATGACTGTTAATTCTGATTCTAGGGCCACTAGGCATATATGCACATAACACACACATGAACATTCAAAAACATACTAAAACTTTCATCTTATTAAGAGTGTCATTTTTGTAGCTCCAAAAAAAAAAAAATAATAATCTTCCCTTCTCAGAGTGAAGCCCACACATCCAGGCTTGGTCATGGGGAAGCGCCTGGGGATTGTAAGAAGCAGAAAGAGTCCCCTACTGTTGCTGGCTCATTCTGATCGGAACCTGATACCTTAAGGCTCTCTTTCCCCATACTGGCCTCTCGTGGCTATGTCAGCTTCCAGAGCTCACCTGTGAGGGCACTGGGGACTGCACACAGCACAGCTTCTTGATGGCCCCATAGAGATCATCCCGTGTGCCCATGATGATGCAAACGACCATTTGTATCTTCCCCTGGAGGAGAGAAGCATACACGGTCAGGCTCTGATCGCTCTGGGGACTTTCATGGGACACAGATATGGTAGACAAAGAACTGAAACATAGCTAGTGGACATTCCACCCAGAAACATCCTCTGAATCTCAGAGCCGCTGTTCATGGACAGGAATACACTACTTATACCTAGAGCTGGTCATGACTACTACTGTTTACTGACTAGGAGGCTCCGGATTCTAGAAAAGGACTAGGCTGGGAAGGATGCTAGGGTTCTATAACTACTGTTCTAACTTCCCTTGATGACTTTCCTGTGCTCTTCAGTCAACTAAGCAATCAATGTGTCAGACTACAGGACTTCAGCTGAGGAAGCATGGCACGTAGCACCATACAGAAGTGTGCAGAGCCAAGTGCAGAGAGAATGAAGCCAAGTTCACAGTAGCTAGTCCTTGCTTTCTGTCTAGGGAAAACAGACCCTGCCAGCAACAGACCTAGTAGGAGCCTCTATCTCCCAGGACCTTTAGTCAACGTCAAAACAGAGGACCTTTCAAGAGGCTTATGCTCCAACTCTAGGACTAACCTTTCCAGAACAATTCAACTCACCAGACTCTAGGGCTCATAGGATAATTACTGCCAATGACTTTTCTTCTACCTCCATCCTCTCCTTTGTCTTCCTCCTCTACTTACAAAAAGCTAGAGAGATGGTTAAGAGCAGTTGCTGTTCTTGCAGAGGACCTGGGTTCAATGGCAGCTCCCAACAGCCTGCAACTCCAGTTCTGTAGTAATAGTTTATTTTTATTTGAATAAATAAAGTTTGCCTGAAGATCAGAGTGCAAAGCTAAGCAACTAGAGGCCAGGAAGTGGTAGCACACACCTTTAATCCAAGGACTTGGGAGACAGAGGTAGATAGATCTCTGTGAGTTCAAGGCTACCCTGGGCAACACAAGATTGATCCAGAAACAGATTCAGGCGGTGGTGGCTCACACCTTTAATCCCAGCACTAGGGATGTGGGGACAGGAGGGATTTGACTGGGTGGAAAGAGGAATATAAAGGGAAAGAAACAGGAACTCACTGGAGTATGGAGTCTGAGGTTTGGTGGAGACACAGTACAGTTTAGGCAGTCTGGGGATCGCCCCTTTGGTCTGAGCACCGATAGAAGTAAAAGGTTTCTCTAGTGGTTTACTACTCTGCTTCTCTGATCTTCAGCTTTAACCCCTATATCTAACTCTGGACCAACTAGAACTCATGTTTCACAATTCTAGGGGATCTAGGACCCCTCTTTTAACATCCTCAGGTGACAGGCATACACATTGTAGACAGACATACATACAGGCAAGACACTCATATACATAAAATTGAAAAATATGTTTTTTTACAAAGAGATAAAAAGGCAGAGTCTAAAAGCTGGGATGGGAGTGCCCAGGTCCAGTGTTCTGATCAGTTATCAGGGTTAATGTGTCTACGGTCAAGTTCATCACCAGGGCAATTTGCGTCCTGGGCCAGATCATTACAGTTCTGTTACAACTCAGACTGAATCCAGAAGCCAGCACGTGGCCCAAGCAGCTGGTTCCTGAGCACAACATGTTCTACAGATAATGAACTAAGGCAGCTGCTCTTTCAGCCAGTTTCATAAGGAAATGGCTCGAGAGGGAGCACACAGGAGCACATGAAAGTCAATACAGAATGAGAAATGAAAATAACCAAAGGGCATGAAGAAAATGAGAAGGACACGGGCTCCTGGGCATCACTAACAGACCGACAACCTAGATTGTTTAAGATTAAGCATCCAAGTACTTTCAAAGATCTTGTAAGCTTACTCCAGTGAAGTTACTGTATTACCTCAACTCCCAGCAGGGACTGAATGGTCCTGATGTAGGTCTCTATTCTGTCATCTTTCAGTTCAACCCAGGCTGGGGGGCTTATGCGCATGCCAATGGGGCCAGCTATCTTCTCCAACATGTTAACCAGTTCTCTGGCCTGGTCCATTGCTCTCTTTGGGTAAAAAAGTGCCCAGAAATGCATGGGAATCTAGGAACAAGAACATAAGGTATTTATACTGTGGAGATATTACTATAGAGAACAAGTGACTCTACACTCCCTCTCCTTGAGTCCCTCTGCCTTATATAATTCCTATCATTCTCACAGACTTATAACCTGTCATATAACAGAATACTATACAACAATGAAAATGAAGATCTACAAACACATCCAACAATATGCATGAAACTCGCAAACACAAGGCTAAAGAAAGCAGTCAGACCTCAGACTATTCACTCTTTGATTTATATATATATATATAAAAATAAAAGATATATATGTATACATTATATATCATACATATATATAAAACATTACAAACAAAAAGAATATATGCTTTTGCCAACTTCAGACAGTTGTTATTCCCAGGGAATGGGGTGCCAATAACCAGGAAATATGGGGAGGGGGTTGAATGTACCTATAAATTTCTGTTTCTCAGCCCTTGGTGTTGGTTATATAGGGCTGCTTAATTTGTAAAAATCAAGTTATGCACTTCTAAGTGTGTTTTTTCTTTAACCATGCTGTATTTCTTTATTCTTTTCTTTTTCTGGTGTTGTTTTTTGATATAGGGTATTTTGGGTAGCCTTAGCTGTCCTGGAACTCACTCTAAAGACCATGTTAGCCTCGAACTCAAGAGATCCTTCTGCCTCTGCCTGCCAAGTGTTGCACCACCACTGCTGTATTTCAACAAAAGCTCTAAATTCGATATTTTCCATATATGGCCACAAAGACAAAGTTGGTCGAAAACGTTCAGAAATAATTACCTACTATTTTATACTCTGAGGTAAATAACTAACACTGAGTTGTCTCTTGGGGGAGCCCTGCTTTAATTTGACTTCTTTCATGGATAGAAATAAACCTGGGAATTCCCAGGGGCAAAGAGGAAAGGAGAAGAAAAAGGAAGAGCAGGTGATGGGCTGACACCAGACAAATCCCCATGGTAACATATTTCCTTCTCTTCAGTCTGTGGTCAGACAGGGCTTCCCTCCAGCCCCGCTCAGCTAGAAGGGCTTGCTCAGGAGTCACTCAGAGTGGTTCAGATGGTGTTTCCTCTCAGAGAGAGTGAGCACAGATCACCCATTCCCACACTCTGGGAAATGCTGATTCTCCAGCACTTCAGAAATCACTCACAGTCAGAATGGAAGCATCTCTGGTCACTTCCTTAACCCAGTTCAGGTCCTCAGACGTGACAAATGAAGTGTTCCTTAAGTTAATCCTCTCCATTGGTAGAAGTCGACCTTCGATCTACACAGAGAATAAAGTACATCTAACATGGAGCCAGCCACAGGCCTCAGAAAACACTGGTACTATTGCCGCTGAAGCCTGTTCAGTGCCACACACACTTGACCTGCTACCCACCGCTTTCCCTTTCTCTCTTTTATATACAGTCTTGCTTGCCTCATTTTGCAACTTGGTAGGGCAGAAAGTCAATGGCAGAAAGGCCGTCACCAGAGCCTGAGGTGTTTATCATGTGGCCTCTGTCCTGTGCCTCAAGAGTTCCCAAAACTTAGGTTGTTAGGTTTGGTATCAAGGGTCTTTACCTACTGGCATCACTGACATCATTTTTAATAAAAATTTTCATGTATGTATGTCATAATATGTATGCAAGTGTGTTTTTGTGCGTGGACATTCATGTGCTGCATGTGCATATGTTTGTGTGTGTGTGCACATGCGTGCACGTGTGTGTGTTTGATTGTATAGGCCAGGAATTCACATCAGGTGTCTTCCTCTATTGCTCTCTGCCTTATTTTGAGACAGCTTGTCTTCCAAAGCACAGATTGTCTAGACTGGATGGTCAGTGAGCACCAGGAATCTGCCTGTCTGTTCACTGTGCCCACCTGGTGTGATGTGGCACAGATACACACCACCAGACATATCTTTTTATGTGGTGTTAGGGGTTGAGGACTTGGGACTGAGGTTCTCATGCTTTATGGTATGGCATCTAAGTTTGATCCCCAGGTCCCTGTGGTGGGAGGAAAGATCCTACTCCTGTAAGCTGTCCTCTGACCTCCACCACACACATGCTGTGAGATACTCCTGTGTATACACACAACAAATAAAAATGCAACAAAAAATATTGTTTTCAAGACAGCATTTGTCTGTGTAGCCTTGCCTTAAACTGACAGAGATCTGCCTGCCTCTGCCTCCTGAGTGCTTGGATTAAAGGTGTACACACCACCATCCAGCTAAAATTTTGAAAAACAGACAAGACAGCTAGAGAGATGGGCTCAGTAGTTAAGAGCACTGGTTGCTCTTCTAGAGGTCCTAAGTTCAATTCACAGCACGCACATGGTGATTCAGAACCATCTATAATGGGATCTGAGTCCCTCTTCTATCCTGCAGACATACCGGAAAACAGAGCACTTACATACATAAATACATCTTTAAAAAAATAAAAAACATTAAAAAGAAAACAAGAAAGGCACAGAACTCTAAAAATAATTTAGGTTAGGATTCAATCTCTACACTTAAGAAAAACAGCCTAAAAAATTTAAATGGAGCTGGGAAAGGTACCTGTCTGAGTTTGATCCCCAAATCACACAAGGCAGAAAGAGAGAACACATAAACAAAATATAAATAAACAAAAACAAAATGAAATGAAGAGCAAAGCAAAACCCCACAGAGGAGACAGGGAGGCCACCTCTCGCCTCACAGCTCCAGGCTCCTGGTCCAGGCGGATGCCACACAAGTACCTCTGGCTCACCTTGTGAACATCTTTTTGCAGACTGAGCCCCCAGCGGGTCAGCTCATTGGTGGCTGTATCGTTTTGTGAAATTCTCTGCATCAGGCATTCCAAAGCACTGTGGTGCTGTTTAGGGCTCAGGTTAATCTGCTGAGTCAAGTCCTAGACAGAATTAAAAGGAAAATAGCAAGTTCTAGGCATTACTCCCTCTAGCAGGAGGCTAAATGAAACCCATTGGCATGAAATGTTTCCGTGAGCAATCTCATGCTCAGGGAAATCAGTGGAAAATGTCAAATATAGCCAGGGACTATTGTAAATACTTCTGAGGAATGTGAATAAGGTACATGGAGAAAATTCAGTAACAAAATTAACAACTTTCTCGGAAGCCCCTGACTGTCTTTCCTGCTGGGTCATGGTGACACGGGCCTTTAATCCTAGCACGCAGGAGGCAGAAGCAAGTGCATGACCTGGTTTGAGGCTAGCCTGGTCTAAATAGCAAGACCCTGTCTCAATTTTTTTAAGCTACTGACTCTGCTCCATGACATCTGATTCCTTTCGTAAGGCATCTTTGAATTTAAAATTCCTAAGAGAGTCTACGAACAGGAATGAAGGAGGCTTAACTACATCTATTTAAGGGAAAGGGCTGGGGTAGAGAGCCCCATGTTTATGCTAGGGTCAAATACAAGACAGTAAACCACACTCAGGCTCCCACTTTGTCTTTGTGTGTTAGAAAGTCAGCACCACCATAAGGCCCCACCCCACCACTTGCACAGTACCCCCACATTATAGGTGCTTTGAGAGACACTCAACGGGTGAGGAATCTGAATGATGGAAGAGTTCTTTGTGCTTCTGAAGCTCATGGGCCGTGCAGCTGCTGTTCAGAGCCTCCAGGGCTGTCCAGATATCACAGGGATCATAAAGTCATTAGGGTTGGGTGTTGCTGGGAGGAAGATTTGACCTGCAGTCGGAGCTGAAGGTAAACATGAAAGAAATCTTTCACAGGGCCTTTCTGATTTTCTAGGCTCTCTGTAATGCTACTCAAAAATCTTACAAAGTCTGTGGGTTTGGGACAGACCAGAAAAGCAAGGTGGCAGAGGGCAGCTGGGCCATCTTTGCCCGTCGGTGCTGAGCTGATGCTCCCAGGGCCTCAGAGCTTCACTTCTCATCTCCCTACGCGATGGCCTTTCCTTCATTCTCCTCCATGACGTCACAGGTCACAGAAACTGATGACCTAGAGAACACTGCGGCAATGTGGTGCTCTCAAGGAGTCTCGTTACATAACCAGTCAGCTATCACCGGCTAACCGGGGAAATGAGGACAGGGTTGTCATTTTCACTTAGAATCCAGGACCTGAACTGTTCTAAAGACCTCCAAAGCTTGTATCTGGTGGTAAAGTATGTGGGTAAGATTGTACAGAGAGGAAAACAGGAGCCCAGAGGAAGGCTCACCCAAAGGTGGCTACTTAAAGCAGGCATCTCCCCCAAACAGCAAAAGTCCAACCTTCATGGCCCTGAAGTCCTTCTTCATCTTCTCAGGGATCCCCGTCATGAAGGAGAGCTCAGGCAATAGCAGGATTTCTCCCTTCAGCAGCTGAGACAAGAAAACAGAAAAATGAGGGACAGAGATGGCACCCTGGGACCCACTGGAGGTGGGTGCGGGTCTGCACTGACAAACCTGCCACTAAGGAACGTTCATAAAATTTCAGAGGAGAGGACAAGAGGACAGGAAACACTGCATGCAGTCTACCCTTCACGTCCTCTGTCACAATGTCCTCTTCATGACAGCCGCTGTTTAGGTGAGAGAAAAAGATTGGCCCTATTAAGCCTCAAGACAATGGCAAGACAACTTGTCAAGCTCAGTGCTTCCTGCTCTGAGGCTCCTCAGCACACAAGGTGAGGCCAGAGAGATGGCTCTGCAGTTAAAAACACTTGCTGCTTTTGCAGAGGAATGAGGTTTGGGTCCCAGAACCCACACAATGTCTCACAACCATCTGAAACTCCAGTTTCAAGAGCTCAGACACCTTCTCTGACCTTAGAGAGCATCAGGCATGCATGTGGTGCAGAGACATACAGGCAGACATAAATAAATCAAGATTTTTTTTTAAATTAAAAAAAAATAGATGAAGAACAGTATCAAGGCAATTCTCTGGGCCCTTCTCCTGTAAAATCTACAGATTTGAATCTGAATCTACAGATTTGCTTGTGTTTTTTTTTCAAAGATTCATTCTTATTATTTTAATTATGTTTATGTGCGTGATGGAGGATACACACATGAATGCAAGTGCCCAGAGGTCAGAGGTGTCAGATCCCCTGGAGCTGGGGTTATAGGTAGTTCTAAGCTGCCTAATGTGGGCGTTGGGAATGGAACTCAGGTCCTGAAGAAGAGCACTTATGTTCTTAATCACTGAGTCATCTCCCCAACCCCCATAAACTCAACATTTTCTTTCTTTCTTTCTTTCTTTCTTTCTTTTTTTTTTTAATTGAGGCAGAGTCTCACTACAGAGCTCTGGTTGACCTTCAACTCAAGAAATCTGCCTGCCTCCCAAGTGCTGGGATTGCAGGCATGGGCTACCATGTCCATATCAGAGCTTTAATCTCTCTCTCTCTTTTTAAGAGTGTTTAGCGTGCGTACACACACACACACGCACGCACGCACGCACGCACGCACGCATGCACGCACACACGCACCTGGGTATCACAGAGGCCAGAAGAAGGCTTCAGATCCCCTGGAACTAGATTCATGGACAACTGAGAGCTGTCATGTGGGTGATGAGAATGGAACCCAGGTCCTTTCGAAGAACAGCCAGTGCTCTTAACCCCTCTATCATCTCTCCAGCCCCCTGAATTTCCATCTTTATTTATACGAAATTCTCCTTAATGCCTTTAACCTAATTGTTCATTTTGGTAGTTAGCTCCTCCTGATGTGGCCTAGCAACTCTGGCTAGAGGAAACATAAAGCCAGGCCCAGTGAGCCCCCCACACTGTAGACATGCGGACATGCCTGTGAGGGCACACAAATGAAGTGACTGACAGGACAGAGAACTATCACTGGCGTATAAAGCACTCACTGTGCCGTGGTTATTCTGTCTCTCACTGGGCCTGTGGATGAGCAGCGGCTGGTCGTCTTCCTTAACTGTGATCCCGTAGTTTTTGCTGGAGTAAGAGAGTAAGAAACAGTGTCACTCCTCCCTGCAGCTCCGGCCAATGCTACTGCAGCTTACAAGCGGCACAGGACCCTCTGAGAATCCATCAGAAACTGATCGTAGTAGATTTAAGTGGAAGACGCAGGCTACAGTTTCCTTGCTAGTAGAAGAACAGAAGTTGTAAGCCCAGGAGAGAAACGTGTGAAAGATCATCACGCTAAAGAGCTCGGACAATAAAAGGTAGAATAAAAAACTACTGATTAAAGAGCTGAATTCCACTTCTCTCACCAGACAAAATCAACAAGAGAAATATAATTCACAGCCCAAAATTCACTTATGTAGTTATCGCCAAAAGAACCAACCATAAAGGCACCACATTCAGGCCAGACTCCACAGACAAGCTCACTTGGTCTCAGGAGTATTACTAGTTTATGGATCTGTACAGTGTCTGTACCCTGCTATTAACAGTACTCAATATCCCAGAGACTGGGACAGCACATCACACCCCCACTCTCAGACCCAAGCGAGCCTCTTGTACCTGTAGTACTCCAGGAATGTGATCTCCTTCCCATCAGACATCACAAAGCTGTCTTTGGGGGTCTTGTTCCAGTCCACATCGTCGATGCGGTAGGTGCGGTTGTTGTAGCGGGTGATGACAATGCTGCCAACCAGGAGCTTGCTGCACTCATCCTGGAAGTGCTCCTTGTTCTGCTGGTAGATAGCATGCCTTTGGGGAGAGGCAAGAGGCTTTGCATGGCATCCATACACTCAGGGTCATAGGAAAAGGGATGGGAGTGCCAAAAAATGAGGGAGGGCCTAAGGACTGATCACAGCTTTTACTCCTTATTAGTCACAGTCATGATGTGAGTCAACTGCCTTTTTTATTTTAGCATTTATTTTTATTGTTTTAATTATGTGCATGCGGTGTGTGTACGTCTGCAGGTGGGCATGCGCACATGAGTGCAAGTGCCCAAGGAGCCGGGCAGCATCAGCTGCGGCAAGTGCTCTTAGCCAATGGGCCATCCCTCTAGTCAACCCCAACTCACTTCCTCTTTGAGAAACATGGTCTCACTATAATGTAGCCTTGGCTGGCTTAGAATTTATTATGTAGACCAGGATGGACTTGAACTCACAGAGATTTGCCTACCTCTACCTCAGGAGTCCTGGGACTAAAGGTATGGACCACACCCAGGTAACTGTTGGTTTTTTAACGGAGGTTCCCCAAAGAAAAGTCACTTGCATCGTTAAAAAAAAAATGCTCATGCCTTTAATCCCAGTACTCAGGAGGGAGAGGCAGGTGGATCTCTGAGTTTGAGGCCAGTCTGGTCTAGAGTGAGTTGCAAGACAGCCAGAACTGTTGCACAGAGAAACCCTGTCTGAAAAACCAAAAACCAAACCAAAACTCAAGACCAGAAAGACAGCTCAGTGGTTTAGAGCACATGAGATCTTACAGAGGACCAGTTTCAGCTCCCAGCATGTAACATGGAGGCTCACATGTAACCATCTGTAACTCCAATCCCAGCAGATCTGACTCTCTCTTTGGGCCTCTGGGCACTGAGCACACCTGTGGTGCACAGATGTATGTACACACAGGCAAAACACCCATATACATAAAATTTAAAAATTTTAATTAAATCCTCATGACCTCCAACTAAGAATGGAAAGTTTTGTGATTTGTCCATAATTTTATTTTAAACACAAGCTAAACCATGAGTGTTGGGCTAAAGAAGCATGACTAAGAGTTCAGAGCACGGAACATCTCTGTCTCACAGCTCTGCAAGGTTGCTCTGCTCACAGAGAAGCCCTTTTTTGATGTGTGCTCATGGGGCGAAAGGGTTTGTGGGTACCTCTAGGGAACTTTAAATTACTGTTTAATCTGCTTTTTCACGCCAATCTAAAGCGAAGTGGTGACTTGGTGACGTCAGTCACCCTGCACAGCGCCTCCTGGGCTAAGGTGCTCATATTTCATTACCATCAATAAAGCACCCAAAGAGGGCTGAGAAGAGGGCGGGACAGAGCTACAATGTGCTACCCTGAGGTTATCACTCACAAAAAGTTTAAAATCCTGGCCTTTTCATACCTAAAACCACACACACACACAC
>JAQHUG010000126.1:112624-137320 GCA_028555095.1 Dicrostonyx torquatus
TTGACACTTTGCTAGTTTGCTTTTCTATGTCTGTGATAAAACACTATGACCAGCCAGGCGGTGGTGGCACACGCCTTTAATCCCAGCACTCGGGAGGCAGAGGCAGGCGGATCTTTGTGAGTTCGAGACCAGCCTGGTCTACAAGAGCTAGTTCCAGTGCAGGCTCCAAAGAAACCCTGTCTCAAAAAAAAAAACAAAAAAACACTATGACCAAAAGCACACTGACGGAAAAGATGGTTTATTCCAGTTTACATCTGTCAGGTCACATTCCATCACTAAGGGAAGTCAGGGCAGGAACTGAAGCAGAAGCCATGGAAAGATGCTGCTTACTGGCTTGTTCTCCATGCTTTCTTATATCACTCAGGGCCACCAGTCCAGAGACGCCACTACCTATAGTGGGCTGGGACCTCCCATGTCAGTCACAAATCAAGTTAAGCCATCCAGACTTGCCTACAGGCAACCTCGTGAGGGCATTTTCTCAGTGGAAGTGCCTCTTCCCGGATAACCGAGTTTGTCAGCTGACATAAAGCTAACCGGGAGAACACTACAGCACGAGGACCTGAGCTTGACCCTAGCACCTACGGTCATACTTGCAGTTCCAGTAGATGGGAGCAACATACAGGTGGATCCCTGGAATTTGCTGGCCAGTCAGCCTAACCTAAACAGGGCTGTAGGTCCTAGTGAGGGATCATGTCTTTAAACATAAGGCTGACAGCTCTGGAAGAACACCCAAAACTGACCTCTGAACCTGTGTGCATGTGTACACACAAACACCATTTACATTATACACATCTCCAGTCTACAAATCCATGGCTTCTTCGTGGCCCATCAATGCAAGAAAACCTTCCTGCTGCATCAGAATTTGCCAGCCCATTCACAAAGACAGCATTCTTCCCTATGACATCCAGCCCTCCCATCATGGTCCATGCTAGGCCTGCTTCCTGGGACTCCACCCAGTCGTCTCCTCTGCCTCCCTCCATTCCATCAAATGTGAGTGAACTCCAGTTCCGTATCAGTAGGAATCTTTGGGGTTTGTCTGGTTGGTTGGTTATTTGAGACACGTTTCTTTCTCCGTATAGCAACCCTGACTGCTCTTTAGACCAGGTTGATTTCAAACTCAGTGATTCTCGTACTTTTGCTGGGATGAAAAGCTGGCACCAGCAAGCCTGGCTCTCTGGTAGGAAATCTTGCTGCCTTATTCGTCTTTCCAGATTTCCTTTCTTTGGTGGCTACAGTTCTGGCCCCTCCTCCCGAACCATCACTCTCTTCTCCCTTTTCACTCCACTTTTCCCTCTTATACCACACCATCATTTAATAGCTTTCTTTGAAAAATTCTTATTTCTTAGTAGAACCATTTTGGAAAACAGCATGGAGCCCCTACAAGAACTGAGAGCACAGCTGAGGAGATGGCTTAATTGGTAAAGTTCTTACCTTGCAAATACAAGGAGCAGCACTCAACAACCCTCACCCCAAACACATCTAAAAGTACAGGGCAGGATGGCATCACCTTGGTTTTTTGTTTTGTTTTTGTTTGTTTTGTTTTTTTTTGTTGTTGTTGTTGTTTTGAGACAGGGTTTCTCTGTAGCTTTGGAGGCTGGCCTGGAACTAGCCCAGACTGGCCTTGAACTTACAGAGATCCACCTGCCTCCTGAGTGCTTGTATAAAAGGCATGCGCCACCTCTGCCCGGCTACATCACCTTGTTTATGAACCATACATGTGTAGTACCTGTGGAGGCCAGCAGAAAGTGTTTATATACAGTGTTTTAGATAGTTGTGAGCCTCCATGAGATGTTGGAAATTGAACACAGGTCAATTCTTGTCCTCTGGAAGAACAGACAGTGGGTTTAACCACTGAACCATCTCTTCAGCCTCCATGGCATGTCCTTATGTCCCACAGACAAGAGGATCTCTGGGGTCTGCTAGCTGGCCAGTCCGGCCTAATTCAGTCCAATGAAAGACTTTGTTTTGAATGGCATTCCTGAAGATGACACCTGAGGTTGTTTTCTGGACTTCACATGTATGCATATATGAACACTTACATACATATACGTACATATATAAAAAGCAAAAACTATGTATGATCCAGTAACCAACTTCAGATATAGAACTAAAAGATATACAATCATTTCAAATAAACACCTACATACAAACCTAGATTTACTTTAGAAATTTCACAATAGCCAAGACATATTCATTAGCACATGGATACAGAAAATGTGAAATACACACTAAAATTCTACACCATATCTTTTACTGTTCTTCTGAAAGTTCCATGCATATATATAATGAACTTCAATAGTTTTCACCCCATTACCCTATCTGCCCCTCCCTCTTCAGATAAAGCCATTCTTCCTAAGAAATACTGAACTTGGGCAGAGACCCCCTGCTTGACCAGAGAGGCCATGCTGACTGCCAGAATTCCAGGTAGACCACCCACCCTCAGATTCTCTTGGTATTTCCGGCACTGTCCCCAATGTCCTGTCCTCTCTTCATCACCATGCCCCTGCCCCTGACTCAGGCAGAGACCCCCTGCTCAACCATGCAGGCCAGCAGAAGTCTTTGAAACTCCATCTTACACCTGTCAGAATAGCTAAGATCAATAACACAAGTGACAGCTCATGCTAGCAAGGATGTGGAGCAAGGGGAAGCTCCCTCCACTGCTGGTGGGAGTGTAAACTTGGACAGCAACTATGGAAATCAATATGGCAGTTCCTTAGAAAAATCAAGAATCAATCTACCTCAACACCCAGCTATACCACTCTTAGGCATATACCTAAAGGATGCTCCATCCTGCCTCAAGGACACTTGCTCAACTATGTTCATAGCAGCTTTATTTATAATAGCCAGAAACTTGAAACAATCTAGATGTCCCTTAACCGAAGAATGGCTAAAGAAAATATGGCAACCAGATAATAGTGGTGCATGCCTTTAATCCAAGTCCTTAGAAGGCAGAGGCCTGTGAATCTCTGAATTTGAGTACAGTCTGGTCTCCAGACTGAGTTCCAGGGTTCCAGGACAGTCAGAGATATACAGAGAAAACAAAACAAAACAAAACAAAAAAAATCTTACTTTAGCAGGCAATGGTGGTGCAGCCTTTAATCCCAGCACTTGGGAGGCAGAGGCAGGCAGATCTCCATGAGTTCGAGGCAGCCTGGTCTACAAGAGCTAGTTCCAGGACAGGCTCCAAAGCCACTGAGAAACCCTATCTCAAAAAACAAAACAAAACAAAAAATCCAAAATAAATAAAATTCGTAAGGTTTTCCTGAATCCAATTAGGAAAACAAAAAAGTTCCCCCTCCTACTTTCACGTATTTTAAATTTTTATTTTATTTTTATTATGTGTGTCTGTGCACCATGTGTGTGTCTGGTGCCTGGGGATACCAGAAAAGAGTGTCAGATCCCCTGGAACTAGAGTTACAAATGGTTAGGAGTCACCATGTGGGTTCTGGGAATTGAACCCTGGGCCCTCTGGAAGAGCAGCCAGTGCTCTGAACTTTGGAGCCATCTCTCCAGCCCCTGGCCTTAATGTCTTTGTGTATGACCCACTGAGTTTCACTAATGATGATAATAGTTACTAGAATACAGGCAACTTCTAAAGACTACACCAGTGAAGAAAATTATGCCCATTCTCAACGACCATCAACTACCACTGTCTCTCAGGAGGGACAGGGCCTCATCGGCCCCTCCTCCATCCAATGGAAAATGTTAGCAGGCCCTATCCTGTTCATTCTGCAAGATGACCCAGCCGCAGGGAATTTACAAATGCAATGGCTATGCCATGCTGAGTCTGTGCTTTGTCTTTTTAATGGTATACTTGCTATCCACGGCTATTAACTTTCTCTCCATTCCTTTCCACAATGCTATGTGAGGTTTGGTGGGAGGGATATAATTATTCCATTTAGACCTGAGCACTTCACTATCATTTAATTCTTAATACTCTGACCAGTTACAATCTCTGTAGCAAATATATATACATATATTTGAATGAGACAAGGTCTCACTCTAGCTCAAACTAGTCAGGAACTCACTGTGTGGCCAGATAGGCCTTGAATGAAAGACAATCCTGCTTTGGCCTCCAAGTGCTGGGATCACCATAGTATTGCCCATCCCTCACTTTCTGTAGTTGTGAAAATGAACTCTGTCATTTGCAGGATGGAGGAGCCTGTAAAACATTATCTTAAGAGAAATTAGTCAATTACTAGATCTCACTTACAGAGATGGCTCAGGGTTAAGAGCATGCACTGCAGCTGATGGTGGCGGTGCACACCTTTAATCCCAGCGCTCGGGAGGCAGAGGCCCACAGCTGCCTGTAACTCCAGCTCCAGGTGGATCTGACACCTCTGACCTCCTTGTGTACCTGCACACATGTGCACATACCCATGCACAGACACATATATACACATAATTTTAAATCTTTTTTAAAGATCTCACTTATAGGTGGCATCTAAAACAAGAAAAACCAAACTCATAGAGAATAGGCCAATGGTGAGATGAGGACTGAGAGATGCCATCAAGGCAGCCGTGCTCCGGGACATGGGAGAGTGACCATAGCTTCTGATATGCTGCTAAGAGGAACCTGAGTGTAGGTGATGTCACAGATAGGTCAGGGAGTGTCACGATGTGTACACACAGGAAAACATCAGCTCCAGTTACAGAAACGGTCAGAAAAGTGCAGGTCTCCACCCTCACATTCCCTTCAAATGTATTTCAAAACAGCTGTTTTTCATGATTGCAGCCAATGACCTCTAGAGAAAGGCTTTCCTATAATTTTACAAAGAGAACATAAACTTCTAGGAACTATTATGCTTAAAAAGAAAAAAAATCTTAAAATGTTGCTATAAAATTCAAGTTTTTTCCTTTGATTTCAAACCAAGTTTATTTTATTTTTTAGATTTATTTTTATTACTTTTAATCATTTGTATGTATATGTGTCTGTGGGTGGGTGTGGTGTTAGATCCACCTGGAACTAGAATTACAGCTGGTTGTAAGCTGCCCAATAAGGGAGCTGGGAACCAAGCTCAGGTCTTCTGCGAGAGCAGCATATATTCTTAACCACTGAGTCATCTCTCAAGTCCCACACCCTTGAGTTTAACCCTGGACTGTCACTGGAGAGATATGAAATGTCAATTATGATAATGTGTATATAGGAGGATCCAGGTTTTGTGAGTTATGGAACTTATACAAGTGGCAGGAATTTAAGAAAAGGGAAAAAAATTAGATGAGCCAAGAGCCTATGGAAGGGTGCTGGGGTTACTCAGTAGCAGAGCGTTCTTAGCATGTGTGAGGCCCTGGGTTCAAGCACTAGTACAACCAGAGAAACAGGAAAGGCCAAGGGAGGAGCCCGTGCAGATCACAGGCCCTGAACTTACAGTCCATCACTTCCACTTTAAATCTATGTCTATCTAGCCTCACACCACGAACCTGTGCCTATGAAATCAAAGCCTGAATGAGGAAAAGAGCTAAAGAACACACACATACTAACTCTGAACTTCCTCCCAGAAACTTGAGTGCAGGCTCAGTGCATGGGGAGCAGTCAGTGAGGAGCAGTTCAGATGAGTACCGAGTTACCTCCAGACCATCCCTGTCCTCTAGAAAGTGCACGAGGGAGAAAAACAGCTGCATGTACCTGAAAGTCACATGATACTGATAAACTGCTTCATTATGACACTGGATTTTGATGAGGTTCAGTCCCAAAGACTGGGGTGTTCCTTTTGATCCTTGCTTGACCAAAATCTCTCTGGAACAGAAGGAAAGAAAAAAGATAAAGAAAGAAGAAGAAAAAGCACAAGCCAAGCATGATAATAAGCAACTTAGTTCCTTATACTCTGGAGGCTAAAGCAGAAGATCCCGTGAGCCAGAAGTTCAAAGCCAGCTGGGACTACATCATACACATACACACACACAGCACATACCCCAATAACTAACTGACCAGTCCCCATCAACAAGGAAAAGACTGGGAAAATAATTTTTTTCCCATTTCACTTACAGATACACAAACTGGGAATCAAGGTGTACAAATGTAGCCACATCAAATTATATGGTAAAGTCATCCAGGCTGTCCTGCAAACAGTACTAAAATAACCAACGCCAGCTACCTAAGGACAAAGAATTACTTCCACAGAGAGAGAAGGCTGTTAATATTCCTCCTGGGTGACATCTTTATCTTCAACATGACAGCAAACTGTCAGTGTGATGTGGAAGGCAAGTGACAGGCCATGCGTCTGCTCACCCGAACACCCAAGTGTTTATAGTCACAGTTAAACCCATCACTTCTTCAGGAATCTCCCTCTGTCAAAAGGCAAACACACTCCAACCTGTATCAGCCCAGATGAATGTGGACTCACAGGACAGCATCCACACTGATACCCAGCAGGCTGAGCGCAGGCTGCAGAAGCCCCTCTGCCTCCACCATCCCTCCTTCAGAGCAAAAGGTTATCTCAACTCACTTTTCCTTTCGTTCCATAGTCAGGACTGGAAGGGGATCCGCAGGGTGCAGTGAGGTCGGAGACAGAGTTAGAGGCTGTGGCAGCCGAGGGGGATCCCGAGCACTCAGGCCAGAGGCACTGGGAGGTTTGTCCACTCCTCTGCCTGTACTGCTGGCTGCTCTTCCCAGTGGCAACAAGGAAACATCAGAGCTGCCTCTTCCAAGCATTCTGAAATGAAGAAAAGGCAGATCAGGGTTCTTCTGGTCTACACTGCATCTAGACAATCCCCTCAAGTGTTCCACTCCTTTCATTTTTAAAACTGGTTGTTATTTTATTACTGAACATGATTTGGTGGCTTGCAGGACAACACAGGGAAGCCCCAGGAGAGCAGGACCCACCACGTGTCCAGGGGATCACTACTGGGGTATATTTGACCTCACAGCCATCAAGGAGGAGCTTCTCAGCTATCAGGTCTTCAAATTCATTTGCATTAAACTTAGTGAAGCATGGATCTTCTTTGAGGTATGGGTCTTTTTTTTTTTTTTTTTTTTTTTGTTTTTCGAGACAGGGTTTCTCTGTGGCTTTGGAGCCCGTCCTGGAGCTAGCTCTTGTAGACCAGGCTGGTCTCGAACTCACAAAGATCCGCCTGCCTCTGCCTCCTGAGTGCTGGGATTAAAGGCATGTGCCACCACCACCCGGCGGTATGGGTCTTCTGGAGGCCAGAGAACTTGAACTTGGCTCTCCACAGGGCCTCAACATGTTCCTTATTTGGCAGTTTGGTGTGATTGGACATGATGACGTGGCCAGTGTGAACCCTGGCCATGACCCTAGCTAGGGCTTCTCATAAACACATACCTGTCTGGAGCCTAGATTGGGGACAGTACTAAGATCAGAGACATGAACAGCCTCCACAAAATTGTTTCCAAGGTCCCTTGGGCAACCAGGTCAGCAACACGGTACACACACTCCCAGGGAAGCTGTGGTGCAACCACTGCCTACTGTGGACCCAAGGTCAGCCTTAGGATTCTCTTAAAATAATGACCCGCTCATTATCCACTCTTCATATGCCATCTCAAAGCTACCTTTCTAGGTAGAATTAAGGGGAATGTGACTCATATTTTACCATCAGGGGACCTTCTGAGGAGTCAAAAGAAGCTATGGCTCCCAGTGGGAACTACTCTCCCTTCCCAATGGCTTCCTGGATGAGCAGCCACCAACTATTCCCAGGAAATACCCACCATGGTCACCCATCTTGGGAATGCTCATCTGGATGGTGACCCGCCTAGCCCAGAGCCTCTCTTTATGTCCTACATGTGAGATTACGGGACAAAGTGACTTGACCTACCTACTCCAACCAACTGAAGCCTCTGCCAGCTTGCTGTCCCCAGCTGCCAGCACTGAAGGATCAGGCAAAGAGGAACGGGGTTCTTCTCTGTCTTTGCGAACCATGTTAGCAGAAAAGCCTCGACCTAGAACGCCTCTGCCTGCAAGAGCCAAACCTCAGCTGTTACTGTGAGCTGAGCACGTCGCACACTTAGGTTTCCAAAGGCAAACCATGTGGACACAAGAGCCAAATCTTACAGGCCTGCATCACACACATATGCCTCTGTATTCCCAGATGACTTCTACATACCTAGAGAAGGCACTTCTTGTTTCGAAGGGGTCTGGAAGGACGTATCAAGGCCCATGCCGCGGAACATGGACACCAGACCCACAGACTCCTAGGGAAAGGTAATTAGTAAAGTTATCCTAAGAAATGGATTGGGACCCTAGAAACAATGGCTTTCTAAATAAAAAATCACCTTCTCCAAATTCTATCAATGTTATAAGAATAAGAGATTTCAGCTGGTGAGATGCTCAGAGAATGAAAGTGCCAACTGTCAAGCCTGATCCCTGGGACCCATATGGAGGAAGCAGAGATCCACTCTCACCAGTTGTCCTGACCACCATGCCTGCTGTGTCACATCGCCTGCGTGCACACACACACACCGTGCATCTACACATAAAATAAATACAAGTGTAAAAAAACTTTTTTAAAAAAGGATAAAGTTCTTTATAAAAAACTGTCAATACTTCCTACCACCTCTCAGACTTTGAAGTAAATGTAGGTGAGTTAAAAACTATGAATTTAGGGGGCTGGAGAAATGGCTGTGCAGTTAGGGCACTGGCTGCTCTTCCAGAAGATCTGAGTTCAATTCCCGGCACCCATGCAGCAGCAGAGATCCAAAGCCCTCTTTTGCTTCCACAGGCACCTGGCATGTATGGGGTGCACAAACTAAACACCCACACACAGAAGAAATACAGTTTTTTAAAAGGTCTATGAATTTGACTAGGCTTGGTGGCACACGCCTTTAACCGTAGCACACAGAAGGCAGAGGCAGATGGATTTCTGTTTCAGGCCAGCCTTGTCTACAGAGTGAATTCGCAGGATAGTCAAGACTACACAGAGAAAGCCTATTTCAACAACAGTAAAAACAAAACAAAAACAACAAAATGGACAGTATAACAAAATATTGCAAAATACTTGTCTGTTTTTCCAGGTTTTTAATTTTATTTTAAGGTATGGTCATACTATGCAGCCCTTGATGACCCACTATGTAAACTGGGGTGGTCTCAAACTCACAGAAATCCACTTGCCTCTGCCTCCTAAGTGCTAGGATTAAAGGCATGTACCATTTCACCCAATTGCTTATTTTTTAAAATTTTATATGCATGGCTGGTTTTGCCTGTATGTATGTGTGTGCACTATGTGTGCGTTTGCCCGCGGAGGTCAGCAAAAGTCATAAGACTCCCTCCTAACGGCATTACAGACTATTAAGAACATGGGGGTTCTTAACAGTGGTTAAGAGCTCTGCATGCTCTTCCAAAGGTCCTGAGTTCAATTCCCAGCAACCACATGGTGGCTCACAACCATCTATAATGAGATCTGGTGCCCTCTTCTGGCCTGCAGGGACACATGCAGGCAGAGCACTGTATACATAATAAATAAATAAAATTTAAAAAAAAAAAAAAAGAACATGGGGATGAAAAGTAACAAGTACTCTTAACTGCTGAGCCATCTCTTCAGCCCTCGTTTTTTTTGTTTGTTTGATTCGTTTTATTATTAAATTTAAATTTATTTAATTTTAAAGATTAAAAACATTTTCTATCTCTGTGAATTAGTGTGACTATGGGCATAAGTGTGTGCCACGGTGGGTATATGTGAGTTGGAGGATAACCTCAAGAACAGGCCCTTGCCTTCTACCTTGAGACCAGTCTCTTGTTGCATACATACCCCAGGTTAGCTCATCTGGCAGCATCTCTAGATTCTGCCATCTCCACTTCCCAGATCCCTGTTGGAGTTATGGGATTACAGACAAGGGTCACATACATAACTGTGCCACTGTGCCCAACTTTTCAATGGGTGCTGAAGATTCAAACTCAGGTCCTTACAGTAACACAGCAAGCACTCTACCCACTGAGTCTTCTCCCCAGCCCTTTCCCAAGTCTGTTTCTGAGATAGCCAAGTTAAAAGGGAACAAGAACATTGGTTAATCTATTTTATGGAAAAAAAGAAAAATCATTGAAGGGTATCAGAAGTTTAGGAGTTTGTATTTTGCTTTATTTTTTTATAGGCTGGTCTCAAACTTGCTACATAGTCAAAGACTATATACTGCACTTCTGACCCTCCTTTCTCCGCCTCCACATTGCTGGGATTACAGCTTTGCGCATCCACACATGGTTACGTGGAGCTGGGGATCAAATCCTAGGTGCCACGCATGCACTCTACCAACCGCCCTGCACCCTCAGTCCTAGTCTGTGGTTTTCTCCTTCTAATCAATGTCCACTGAAACCTAGGGCTGCACTGCTGTGGGGTCCTGAAAGGTCGCTGCTGCGAGGTGAGGAAACGCCACATGCAAACCACAGCATTTCCTATGACTGAACAAACACCAGAGCTGTCAGCTCTCTCCTATAAACCTTGTTCCTAACCCTTCCAACTCTGCTCAGAATAATCATACCGCCATTATCTATATGCATTCTTTATCCTTGACATATTAATTATAGATGAATACTGTTCTTAAAATCACCATGGACTCGGGAAACTAAACTTGCTCACATTAGAGCAGCAACAGCGAGGATCCTCTTTATCTTCAAGGAAGTTTTGTCCAGGGATTTTTGAAAGGAACAAACTGAACAATTATTACCTTGGAGGCAAGGCTGTTGCCAGTACTACCGAGATAATCAGAGTAGAATTTGAACACTCAGAAGCAGCAACAGGCTGTGTTTGAACTCCTCAATTACATATGAAAGGATGAAAAAAAATGAAGAAATGAGAGGACCAAAGCTAGAAACCAGCCCAAGGCACCCACGTCCACCTAGTGTTTATTTTCAGGCATTTTCTCTAGGACCTGAATTACACAAGATGCAACTACTTGCCAAAAACAAACAAAAAACAAAAATAACAGCCTTTGATTTTACAGAAAGCATCCTATTTCCTTAGCCCTCTGAAGTATTCTTACCTTTTGTACTGGCTGGAGCTGTGGACTGGATTCCTCTGGCTTTCTAAACACAAGGCCTCTGCCTGCAGGTCTTGCCCTACCCCAGCCTGACTCCAAAGGTCTAGGAGTTTGGGGCCAACAGCCTGGCATCCGAACACACTGAGATGGATGGACAGGGGCAGGCCCCCTGAACAATGGCCGGACAGGATCCATCGAGAGACTGTAGAAACGACTGCCGATTCTGTTCTGATGAATTACCTGCCAGCATTTTCAAAGGATTAGAGATGACCATCTGTTGTAAATAGAAGCTTTTCTGATAAGAGTTGAGAGAAGCACTAGCCTATGGCTGTAGTAAGTCTTCAGGAGTCAGTTTAATACATGTCCATTAAGCAGAATAACAGTAACACGATTCTACCCTAAGGCCTAGGACCTGTCTAGTCACATTGTCTTGGCCCGACAATGATGCCAGGTATGACTTTCATCTTGTGCAGTGAGACTTATATACAATCAGAAAGTGAATAGTTACTGCTCAAGCCATACCGACTCATGGAGAGGGCAGGTGGGCACGAAGTCCCATCCCTAGCCAAGGAGCTACTGGCAATTGATAGCTGCGGGGGGAGGGGGAATCTCTAGTAAACTGGCCATGCTCCAGGAAAAGGCCACACATCCAGGAGAATATGGGCTGTGCAAATTGGATTTTATGGGTGTTTAAAAAAAAGAAAACAGAACACAAAGTTAGGCAGGTAGGGAAGGGGAGTGGATCTGGGAAGAATCTGGGGAGGGGTGAGTACAATCCCAACACTTAAGTGTGACATTCTCAAAGAACTAATAAAGGTTTTTAAATTCCTCCTGCTTGCCTTTCCTTCCTTCAAAACAGATCAGATGGATCAGTGACAGGACCAGTCTCCTGTAACAGATTCACTCCAAAGGTTTCTTTTTTAAATTAAAAAACATTTCTTTTTCTTGCCCGTGGTGATGAACACCTTCGATCCCAGCACTCTGGAGGCAGAGGCAGGCAGATTTCTGTGAGTTTGTGGCCAGCCTGGTCTATAATGAGTTCCAGGACAGCTAGGGATACAGAGAGAAACCCTATCTCAAAAAACAAAGTATTTTCTTTAGAAGCAGGGTCTTGCTATATAGCCCTACCTGCCTTTCAACTCTTGACAATACTCCTGCCTCAAGCTCCCGAGTGCTGGCATGACAGGCATGTGCCACCACACCTGCCTTAGTTTTAAGAAACTAAGCTGTGTAGCTCAGGCAGGCCTTGAAGTTGCATGCTTCCTGTGTGCTGGAATTATAAGAATAAGCTCCCATGTCCCATCAAGGCTCCTAGTTGAACTAAGAACATTCTAAGCACCTCCCACTAATCAAAGCCCTCCTTGAACTTCTCTACCTAAACAGCCTCTCTGGAAACTATCCATCAATTAACCACCTATTGTAGAAAGGAATAATGTTTTATGTATGGGTGTGATTTGCTGTAGCTGACACCACCATATAATAAAATGACTGTCAACAAATATGTATGGCTTTTGTTTTGCTTTCTCCTTTATCACTGTCCTGTCCCTGTGCCCCCCCCACACACACACACAATCTATAACTGTGTTCTCATACTCTACTCTTTTGGGTTTAGTTGCTTTTCTGAATCTTTATCCAGTTTTTTTTTTTCCCCAAACACCAGCAGGGCTGAGGTCCTCAAGGAACAAAAGCTTCCTTTGAGCCTGTACTACCTGCTGACTCTCACAGAGCCCAAACCTATCTCAAATCCATCAGGTCTCTTCAGAATCATTTTATAGTTTAGAGATTTCAAGACTCACTCTGTAAAGGGTTTCTTTCATTGGCCTGACCTGCTCCTGATCCTTGAAGACTCTTTTTTTCTTTCTTCCTTTATTCCCCTCTTGTGCTGGGGAGCAAACCCAGGGCCTTATGCATTCATTAGACCACTGAGCTACACTCCACAATCTCAGGAATCTTTTCTGAGCTTTTGAAAACCTGCCTGCACTACTAGCTACAGAGAAATCCAGCCACACGTAGAAAGAAGATGGACACTCAACTCCTCTGTGCTGGTCCAGAGGGAAGTAGCTTAAGGGCTTCCAAAAGCCTTTGAACTAAAGCACTGCCTCTTGTACTACATACGCCACTAAGGCTTTCTTTCCATTCTCAATGACTGCCACAGTTCTATCCTTTGATTGCTAAACCTGCACCTTAGTAAGCTTGTATTTTTTGCCACACCACCGTAGCCCTACCTAAAACTCTAGAAGTCAGTTGTCTAACTGGTACATACGAAGCTATAACAAAACCTCTGGGGTCCTTTTTACCCTCCCAATATTACATTTACAGATTCGGACTCCTCCTCCATAAGGGCCTTCCTTCCAGTGGGTTTCCTCACTGGCTCTCAAGCACTGGCCAGTGAAGGGTCCCCAACCAGTCCTATCTTCTTCCGCTTCTCCACGCGTGCTCTTTTGGGTTGTCCCACTAGGCCTCGGGCCTAACCTGAGGCCAAGCCCTTCACAGCAAAACCCACCCAGGGTCCACGATAGCAAAATACCTTTTTCGACCAACTGGATTGTGGCCAGCCAAGTCTGGCCTAGTTTTCTCTTTAGGGCTTGTGTCTCTGAACCCCAAGCGAGTGTCCCTCCTCCTCCTCCTCGAGCCACCTCTTTTCCCTCCTATTCCAGGCCCTGCGTTCCTCCCGCACACTTGGCCTGGAATAACGAATTCCAGTCCACCCTGCCCCCCCCCGCCCACGCCACCTCGTGCTTAGGAGGGAGGGGCGTGGGGTAGGAGACAACCCAAGGGGAGGGTCCTGGCTGAGAGCGGTCTGCTTACCACCAGGCGCATGAGCAAAAGCCCATCATGCCTGCTGTTCACATCTGACCCTTGTCCTCTCACCTGGCCTCGAGTCGTCAGGACTCTGAAGCACCCTGCCTTAGAAGAACACCGCCTTCACCACCCCTCCTGCCACTTTAAATGAGCCACGTGCCCCCAGTCCCGATTTTCGGGGCTCCCCAGCCCAGAAGCTCAGCCCATTGGCCAAACAACATGCCGCTCAGAAGGCTTCCCCACCTCATTGGCTCGCCCTTTCAAGGCCCCTAGCTGTGTGGAAGTTGATTCCCCCCCCCCAAAAAAAAAAAAAACCGTGGTAGAAGTCACGGAAGTAGTTTCAAAGTGTGTTGGGGGCGTGGGTGGTCCTGAGTCCCTTTCGGTGGGCTGCTCCTGTAAACAAACTTAGTTAATATGTTCATGTTAACGGTGATCTGCTGTGTCCTCCCAGCCTAAAGGTTATTAAGGTACAGATGGTAAATAAAGCTTGCTATAGGGCTGTAGCTCAGTGGTAGAGCACTGGCCCTGCCTGGGGACTGAGGGCTCGCACCAAAGCCACCACAGTGGGGATAAAAAAGAAACTGTTCTCCAACCCTAACGAAGTCCCAGATCCCTATCCTGTTTGGAACACTGACCGAAGCTTGCATGAATGATTCTCTCAATGAACATTGAAACAATCGCTTAGGGAAAGGATTCAGAGTCTCCCGGATGAAAAACACACCTCATCGTAACCCGACACAAGCAGCTTTCATTACAAAGACTGTAGATTGGGTTCCTTAGCTTTTCGGTGTTGAACCAAGCGTACATGGCTTCGGTACAGTGCTTCCAAGTACTGTTGTTTCACCAAAGGAAAAATCCAGATCTTAGTGTTGGTTGAAGATAAAAACGGGAGGTATTTGGAGCCATCAGCATCTGTTAGGATTCTTTCCAGAGCTAAGTAACATCTCTTGCCGTTTATATTCCCTGCTGAGACACTCAGTTGTCAACAAACATGTCATCTCTAGGAGAGCAATTTCTAAAGCGCACGCACAAATACAGCACTTGTCTCCTGAATGTAAGACCCGTGGCTACAATCCCCAGCAACCCCCCCCCAAATAACTCTTATAAAACATACACTATCTTGCCAGGTGCATGCCCACAGAGAGGGTGCGGGTGCATGAGGCAAGAATATATTTAATTAACTGCAATCTTCCTACAATTAAATATATATAAAATATCCCATTTGTTCCCATAAATAAATGCAGTGACTTATTTGCAAAAAGAGTACACATGTATTGTCTGAGATAAGTATTTTGAGTTAAATGACAGATGATATATCTTTTTTAACTCATAAAAGTCATAACTCTACCAGGCTCTAGAACCTAGGGATGAAAACAGGTCCATAAGTATACATGGTACAACTTTTCTTGGTTTCAAATACTATGGCCCTGTAAGAACCACGGAGTCTGACTATACTGTTGTTCTTCAGAGAATAAAATCACAAAGCCATGCTGAGCACATGGAATTACATTACCCTGATGGCCCAGAAACAACAGGGAGGATTCCATTTAAAGTAGATGTATGACTTTTTCCCAGGAGAAACACACCCATAGCCAGGTCCCCAAAGCACCCACACAAAAGGTGTCAACAAATATGAGTCCATACAAGAGAATAAAGATATAAAACATTGAGAGACAATAGCATCCAAACTGGGCAAGAGAGTTGAACAGAGCAACATGGGTGTGTGTGGTGCCACATGGCAGCAATCCTTACACACGGGCACTGAGGAAGGGAGCTCATGTTCAAGGCCAATATGGACTAGACAGCCAAACATTGCCTTTAAAACAAAATTAAAAGAAAACCTATTTGGGGCCAGCAAGCTGACTCATCTGGTAAAGGCACCTGCAGCCAGCCTGATGACCCAAGTTTCCAGAAGGTGAAACCAGAGCTGGAGAGACAGCTCCTCCAGAGGACACAACACCCTCTTCCGGTCCTTCTAGTCTTCTTGGAAACTGCATGCATGTGGTACATGGACATACATGCGGGCAAAGCAAAAAGCATAAAATGGGGGGGGGGTAATGATGGAAGGTGAGAACAGACTCCTGAAGGTTGTTCTCTGACTTTTGCATGCCCTACCATGACGGGTGCTCATCCACATGCACACATAAATAGATGCAACACATTTTAGACATCTTTTCACCAAGAAGAGGAGGAGGAAGAAATATAAATGGTAAGCCAGAATGCCCTGCCCTAATGTGGTCCAGTTTACCCACTCTATTAAAGGCCTGAACAGAACCAAAAGGCTGTAATGGTCTGTCCTGTCCCTTTAAGAGACAAACCCTGCCCACCTCCCCCCTTCCCATCTGCTGAGGCAAGCAGATCTTCCTTCTCTTTCCAGCCTGAGTTCCTTTCCAAAGAGGCAGCTTCTGCTTCTCTCCCTTCTTCCCCTTCTCCCCTCCCCCCATCCTCTCTCTCTGGTTCTCTTTCTCTCTCTCTGCCTCTTTCTCTGCTCTTCCCCCTTCTCCCCTTTACCCTTCCCTTCCATAACCCACTAAATAAATATCCAACCTCACTCAGCATGGCGTGTGTCTATCCGTCTCTGTTTCTCACCCGCCGTGTGGCTCCCTGCCTGGGACCCACTGGCCCTCGCAGCCCATGGGCCACTCAGAACCACAGCGTTTACCACCACAACTCCTTGTGGCCTGCTGCCCATTGCCACCACTCGGGGACCTGCAGTGTTTTATTTTTACCATAACACCCCTATTAAAAATTTCCTCCTGTTTAACAGTCTTCAATCTGGGCTGTAGTGTGAATTCTAGTTGGTCTTAATAATAAAAACCCAGAGTCAGATATTGGGGTAAATGCTGAAAGATCAGAGAAGTAAAGGAGGCAGCCCCTAGAAAGACTTTTTACCCCTCTCGAATACTCAGACCAAAGTGGGCAAGATCCCATCTCCAAGAATCCTCTGAGCTTCTGTCTCTTCCCACTTTATATTCCTCTCCCTGCCCAGCCATATCAGTCCTGTCTCCACCTCCCTAGTGCTGGGATTAAAGGCGTGTGATCCCAAGTGCTGGGATCAAAGGTGTGAGTTTTGTTTCTCTTTTAGACTGATTCAATCTCAAGTGGCCCAGGATGGTCTTGAACTCACAGAGATCCATCAGCCTTTGTCTCCCTAGTACTGGGATTAAAGGTGTGTGCCACCACAGCCTGGCCTCTATGGCTAACCAAGTGTGACTAGCTCCACACTCTGATCTTCAGGCAAGCTTTATTTGTTACAGCACAATCAAAATATCACCACCCTGGGGGGTCGTTTTTTCTTCCTGCCTTCAGATGCAAACAGAAACACCAGGGTCTCAAGCCTGCCAGCTGCTGGACTACAACTATCCCATTGGTCCTCATGACTCTGTGACTCTCGGTCTTTCCAGCTCCCCTCTTCATCCTGATGAGAACCCAGAGAGTTGCTAAAAGGGAACCAGACCTGCCGGTGACCAAAATGTCTTACTGCTGTAGTTTTGATACAATTTTTCCCTATAAGGACTCTTCTTCGAATTTGTTTTGTGGATTGGTGAGATGGCTCCGTGGGTAAGAACGCTTACACCTAAGCCTAATAGGTCTCAATGACCCACATGGTAGGAGGAGAGAAGTGACCCTCACAAGCCGTCCTCTGACCGCCACATGTGCGGCATGAGTGTGCCCCAAACACTAAATGTAATATACAAAAATTAAAGAAAGAAATTTGATTTCTAATGTGGCTCCTTGAATAGCCCACGGCAATACACTTAGTTTCTCAAGGGGTGTAGCTTTTCCTACTCATAAAGCAAGCCTGGTGTCTCCTGGTTTCTCTGACACATACGCCTCTATTCACAGATTTGCTTTACCTCCCTTATCCGCCTGAGTGCCTTGGAACGTCGGAACTGTAAGTCAAAATAAACCACTTTCCTTCAGCCCAGGCACTTTTTTACAGAAACACAAAACACTAAGATACTAGCTATAGGAACCCCCAAAGGGGAAGTTGATGTTATCTTACTCTATTTAGCTCAATACCTACAACCGGGCAATTTGCAAGACAAAATAAATTTACTTCTCACAATTCTGAAGGCTGAGCATCCAAAATTGAAGGGTGGTGTCTGGTGAGAGTCGGCTTGCTTCATCTTAGCACAGTGGAAGACATCACACGATAACACACATGAAAAATAAGATGGGGAATGCCAGGAAATGAAGAAAGAGAGAGCCTTTTATGATATTATTGTGAATCCATCAACATAACTTACCTATTATTAATGGAGTCAGAGCACTTATGATCTAATACCAAAAAACCCCTATCAGCTGACAAACTATTTTTAAAAAATGAACCTTTTGTGGGGAGTTCATTTTGTACTAAAATCATCTCACCCACCCTTTGGCAGCCTCTTGGGTCTACTAGCTCACCATTGTGGGCTCTTTCTCAGGTTCTATCCTTGGTACCAGCATGAACCTGTTTGTGAGAGTGGTGTCTTGGTGACTTCACCACCTCTTATGGATCCCTAGTTCCCAATATTGTCCCAGTGCTAGTTAAATGTCACCATGAGTTTTTGAAGAGACATTCAACGGAATCAAAGGTAGAGTCTGAAACTGTTCTGAGTTGAATACTAAGGAGGCCATTTTCTTGCTCCACAGTACCAGATGTTGTGTATGGGCAGCAGAGTTTACTGACGATATTGCGAGCTAGAGAGCCCGCTGTCATCAGAAGTTTGCCTCTGGCTGAAAATGTCTACAAAGCTGGAAAGTATGGTAAGAGTATTTTCCAGAACCACAGTGGGGTGGTCAAAGGCACTTTACTGGACTGGGACAGTAAGGATAGAATCTGAAAAAGTGCCCACAATAGTGACCTAGTAGCAGCCTCAGAAGTGTCAGAGGTTTGGTGATATTATGGCTTTAAAATGAAGTGAGCCCCACCCCCATCCCCTGAATGCCAAAATACGGGGGGTGTTTAAAAAAGGTTTATCCTGATGATAGTGGCACACATCTTTAATCTCAGCACTTGTAAGGAAGAGGCAGGCAGATCTCTGTGAGTTCAAGGCCAACCTGGTCTACAAAGTGAATTCCAGGACAGCCAGATCTGTTACACAGAGAGACTTGTCTCAAAAAAACAACCAACCAAACAAACAAAACCCCAAAAAGGTTTGTCAATGGATAGGGACTTTTGGAATTGGATCATAAAGTGTCTGACTTCATTAATAGGAGGTAAATATGTTGATGGATTCGTAATCCAACAGCCCTATTGGGAGGTGCTGGAGGCTCAGGAGATAGAACCTAGTTGGAGGAAGTTGGCCATTGGGGGTGTGTCTTGGAGCTGGAAAGAAGACTCTGCAGTTAAGAACACTTGTTTCTCTTGCAAAGGACTCAAATTTGACTCCTAGCACCAACACATGTCACAATTCCCTGTAGCTCCAGTTCCAGGGCATCTGTCATCCTCTTCTGGACTCCTTAAGTATCAGACAAGCACATAGTGCACTTACATACATGCAGACCAAATACTCATACACAGAGAGTAAGTAAATATTTTAAAGATAAGAAAGGTACACCTTCTTCTAGCCCTTTCCTGTCTCTGCTTCTCCTTTGCCAAGAGTGGGCACCTTGGCTCCACTCCACCACTTCACCGTGACATTCTCCCGAACTACACATCCATAAACAAAGGAGTCAACTGACCTGGACTTTGATCTTTAAGTTTCTTTCAACTGTTTCTACTGAATACTTGTCATGGCAATGAAAGCTAACACGAAAAAGCTCAAGGACCTCATGCTGTGCCTTGTCTTCCTTACCAAGAGATAGTTTATGTATTTATTTATTTGATCTCATGTATTTTAGACTGGCCTTGATCTTGAGGCTAACCCTGAATTTCTGATTCTCCTACCTCTATCTACGTCCAGAGTGCAGGGATTATAGGCATGTACTATCACAGTTATAAAGCGCTGGGAATCAAAACCAGGGCTTTGTTCATACAAGTCAAGTGTCCCATCAATTGAGCAACATCCACAGCCCACCTCCCCCTTTATTATTTTGGATTTTTATAGAGTTGCATTATATCCAAAACCAGCCTGGAACTCACTATATAGCCCAGGCTGGCCCTCAACTTGCAGCAATTCTCCTGTCTCAAGTCTCCTGAGTGCTTGGATTACAGGTGTATGCTACTATGCCTGGTTGACAGTTTTACGTTTTTTGATTTTTGTTTTGTTTTTCAAGACAGGGTTTCCCAGTAGCTAAGAAGCCAGTCCTGGAACTCGCTCTGTAGACCAGGTTGGCCTTGCAGAGATCCGCCTGCCTCCAGAGTGCACCACCACCACCTGGCTGACAGTCTAACTTTTATTAGTTGTGGTTGGATTAGTGCCGTAGCAGTTTGTGCATGTCAAACATGGGTCCTTTAGCTCCTGACATGTCTAGGACACAAGGAATCCAAGTAGCAAAGGTGACAACCTGGGAGGTACAGCTTCAGCCCACGCCAACTACAGTCGGTTTCATTAGAGAATGAACCTTCAATATGGGCATTGACATGATTGACCCAACTGGTTCTATCAGCGTTGTTTCTATGTTTCATGGTTCCAAAACGGGAAATCTCTAACCTGCCAGTCTGTAGTTTTCCAAATGGTAGACCAAAAAGGTAGGCTTTGTCAACAGTAGGAGTAAAAATAGTATTGGCCAGTGCTAGAACAGCTTTGAGTTCTGCCCAGTGAGTGGAGTAAGCACATCCATTTTCCATTCCACACATCTGGTGAGGATGCTGCCATAACAGCCCCTGGAACACCGCTGGTTTCAGTTTAGCAAACATCAGTGAACCAGGGTCTGGCATATAAGGAGACCTCTGTGAACTGGAAGCTTCATGAGCCAGTGCCTTCGCTTTGGGCTGTGGAGCAGAGGATAACTTTTACCAAAGGGACAAATGCTATCCCTCCTCCCAGCCCCCCGTATCAACAGAGCTGAATGTCAGGCCAGTGTACTGCCATACACTGTAGGATTGTGGCAGGAAAAGCTGGCTAGGTCCTTGCTGGACGCTGAATCCGTTAGCCCACCTCAAAAGGGGCGGATGTGTCATGAGGCCTTGATGAGTATGAGTTGGGACACTCTGGCAATATGTATGTGTGTGCATATGCCATGGCAAGTGTGTGGAGGTCAGAGGGTACACAGTTGATCCTCCTTCTACCATGAAGACAGGTCCCACCGAGGGATTAAACACAAGGCTGGACAACAGGTCCTCTACCCACTGAGACACATCACCGCCCCACCCCAGGTGTTCAATTTCAATGAGAACCTAGAAGCAACCTTAAAAGTTGTTTTCAAAAGGGTTAGTCAGCTGGGTGTACATCAATGTAAGGAAGATCAGGGGTTCGAAACCAGCTTCTTCTACATAGGAAGTTCAAAGCAAATCTGAGTTACATGGGAAAAAAGCCTACTCGTTTCAAAAGACAAAAAGAGATGTATTAGTCCCATTATAGGAGCAGCAAATCCCAACCCCACTACAGAAACACCACCCTATGGAGGCTACTTCCCTTTAATCATGCTACAATAGCAAAGGGCCAACCAAAGATTCAGGTATCTCAGAGCAACCATTCGGGTTGTGGGGTCCCAAAGGTGCAAGCAATTTCCACCTGTGGTGATTCCTAAAGCCCAACCCACAGGGCTGGCCTGGCCCTTCCTTCTTCCTGGTAGAGAGAGGGGACCTTACAGTTGGATCAGTTTTCTCACACGTTTGCTTAGAAATGTGGGTGTTGACTAGAACACATGCAATTTGCACGTAAGAATTATGCCTTGATTCTTTCAACCAGAACTTCCTGGCTGTCTGCTATGTGTAAGACTGTGATGTACTAAAATACCACATATGCACAAGCATCATCTGTGCTCTGCTGTCACAGTCGAGTGGGAAGAGCAGGTAGAGTGGAGTATCACGGGGAGACAGATGCACTATAGGGAAGGGAAGCAAGGAAGGCAAGCAAAAGCATCAGAAATGCGAGCAAAAAGCACCAGAAATGTGAGTTTTCTTTTTGTCTTTTTTGAGATAAAGCCCTGCTGGGTAGCCTAGATAGACCTGGAACTGTGTAGCACAGGCTAGCCTCAAACTCACACCCTGACTGTAACATCATCAGTGCTGGCAACAAGGGTAGAGCATCGCACTTGAGTTTGCTAATATATAGAGCGTGGCCCAAGAGTCTCAGAGAACCAAAGGATTTCAGAAGCAAGACCTAAAAACATCTGGGGCAAGTTGAGTTCAGACCTGGGGAAAGAAATGGGGGGGACATGGCAGCAAGGTCTGTGCGGCTGTAGTGGAATAACTCAGGAGACTGGGAAAGGATGCAGAAATCACAGAAGAGTTCCATACTGTTTTCTGATTATGAATAGACTGGCTTAATAAGAACTTGCTGATCATGAACAAGTGCCTGCCACTGGGACCTATCTATCTGGTACCCAACAAATTCTTTACTTTTATTGTCATTGAAAAGCAACGTGGTAGGGGGAGTGGGACTGGAGAGACAGCTCAGAGATGAAGAATGATTATTCTCATGGTAGACCTCGGGTTTGGTTCCTAGCACCCGTGTAGTGGCTCACAACCATCCATAACTCAAGGAAATCTGATGTCCTCTTCTGACCTCCACAGATACCAGGCAGACATACATCTGTTTTTAAAAATTAAAAGCAAACAAGGGAGCTGGGTAAAAGTACTTGCTGCACTTGGTGACTTGAATTCCATCCCTGGAACCCATGTTAAAAGCAGCAGCAAGGTTGGACTGCGGTGGTACATACCTTTAATCCCAGCACTCGGGAGGCAGGGGCAGCTAGACCTCTGTGAGTTGGAGGCCAGCCTGGTCTACAAATCAAGTTTCAGGACAGTCAAGGGTACCCAAAGAAACCCTGCCTTGAAAAACCAAGTTGGGGTGAGGGGAGCAACAGAAATGAGATTCTGTATCAACAGGGTAGATACAGTTGAGAGTTTCCCAAAGTTGTCTTCTGACCTCTACATGCTTGAAACATAAAGTAATAAAGTAATCACATAAAGTAATCCTTTTAATTAAAAAGTTATGGTAATAACATTCTTTAAAAAAATTAAGTAAAATAAACCGAGAGAGGACAAGTGATTTTTTTTTCTCCCCAAGGTTACTTGTGGAGTTGAAACCAATCCCAAGCCTGACTGAAGTCTACAGTCACTTACACAAAGAAATGAACAAATCTATCATTCTTTGTTTCTAACACAATCTATGTACACATGGATGCAGGTAGTAATACATTTGCATTCATTTGCACCCTTGTATGAACTGCCTTCCCACCCCCCGTTATTTCGCACTTTTGTTGGTAGAAATGGAGGCTTCGCTTCAGAGGCTCAGCCAACAGAGCAGACTTGCCTCACTTCCTAGCCTTGTAGCCAAGAGCTCTCTAACTTGTGCGTCTGGAGCCTCGACAGGTGGTAACTGGCTGTTGAAAACGGCACTGTTAAGGCATTTTAAATGGTGACATGACTATGAAGGTGTCCAGGCTCTTGTTGGAAGACTCGAGGAACTCAAAGGTTTCTGCCCATGGTTGCTGCACATCTGTAATTAAAGCACTCAGGAGGCTGGCGCAGGGTTCAAAGTTTGAGGCCAGCCTGAGCTATATAGAGAAATTGTCTCAATTAAAAAAAAAAAATTCTCGGGCTGGAGAGGTGGCTCAGTGGTTAAGAGCATTGCCTGCTCTTCCAAAGGTCCTGAGTTCAATTCCCAACAACCATATGGTGGCTCACAACCATCTGTAATGGGGTCTGGTGCCCTCTTCTGGCCTACAGGCATACACACAGACAGAATGTTGTATACATAATAAATAAATAAATAAATAATTCTCAAAAGAATTTGTGCAAAATAGCAAACATATAAAGACATAAGGTTATTGGGTTACTCAAAAAAGGAGGGTTTTGAGTCACAACAGAGAGGATCCACAGAGACTCAAGGGCAGTACATCAGCTATTTAAAAGCACAAAGGGCTGGTGTCCAGAGCTAATCAAAGCTGCCTTCGACCAGACAGGATATCCATGGCACACACTCCCAAGGAACCCTTCTTCCCATTTGCTATGAACACTAATCCCATGACCCAACAGAATGTATGAGCTTTTGGTTCCAGGACAATGGGGTCACTAAAGATTCAATCTCTTCTTTTTTTTTGGTTTTTTGAGACAGGGTTTCTCTGTGGCTTTGGAGCCTGTCCTGGAACTAGCTCTTGTAGACCAGGCTGGTCTCGAAAGGATTCAATCTCTTCACACAGCTGGCTGGGCAGCCTGAAAAGCTCTGTAAGAAAAGTCCCAGAGGTGCTCAGTAAGTCACAGACTAGAGAAGGAGAAAGGAAAGGGAGACGACAGGAAGAAATACCCAAAGATTCTAGGGCCACCTGGCAGTCCTGAGTCTGGGGTTCATCAGGATAAATGCTACATACTAAGACATCAGTTTGTCTTAAAGCCACAAGCAAAGGAAAAGGAAACTAACATTTAGTGAGCGTGTGTGTGTGTGTGTGTATATATATATATTCCTGGTCTTGTTCAAGGAATTCTCAGCTACAATATTCCTGGTCTTGTTCAAGGAATTCTCAGCTACAATATTCCATTCGATTCTCACACCAACCCTGTGAGGTATGATCCTCATGTTTGTCACCAACTTGAAAATGCTTCAGCCCTACTGACAAGGAAAAAATATTCTTCAAGGCACCACACACAGCACAGCAACTCCACAAAGAAAGCAAGGTGACAGGCAGCAGCAAGCAGGGCAGTGGGAACCAGGCAGTACATGCCAGCAGCACATCCAGTGGTGCTAAGAGGCAGAAGGGGACATCTCACATGCCACGCTTCTAAAGCAAGAAGCATCAAGGGTCAGTCCCAATCCCACCAAGGTTGTTTTGGTTTTTATTTGTTTTTGTTTTTTATTTTTTGTTTTTCGAGACAGGGTTTCTCTGTGGCTTTGGAGCCTGCGCTGGAACTAGCTCTTGTAGACCAGGCTGGTCTCGAACTC
>JAQHUG010000126.1:164148-204799 GCA_028555095.1 Dicrostonyx torquatus
TATTTATTGTGTATACAGTGTTTTGCCTGCGTGTAACCTGCGGACTAGAAGAGGACACCGGATCTCATTATAGTTGATTGTGAGTCACCATGTAGCTATTGGGAATTGAACCCAGGACCTCTGGAAGTGCAGCCAAAGCTCTTAACGGCTGAGCCATCCCTCCAGCCCTGCTCTTAATTTTTACAATGAAGTCCTCACATATTTCTACAGTGACCATGTGTGACTTGTGTAAGAAAAAGTTACTATACTAACATAGCTGGTGGCTAGGCATGGTGGCACATGTCTTTAATCCTAGCACTTGGGAGGCAGAGGCAGGCGGATCTCTGTGAGGTCAAGGGCTATGTAACGGGTTCCAGGCCAGCTACTGTGCTATAGTGAAACCCTGTCTTAAAGAAACAGGAAGCCAAACCAAACTAAGACAGCAGAAGCACATCGTCCTCTTGGCTGTTCGGTAGATTTCCTATGTGCAGCCAGTTATTCTTGGCTGTGCTTTGTTCTGACCATGAGTTTCCCTCCTGCTCTGAGAGGAGTCCTTGTGAGGCGTGAAGAGGCATGAGCCATAAAGGGTTGTGTCTTCACCTGCTCATCTGGCTCACGGGCACATGGTTGTACAAAGGGTCATTCATGCGGCTGCTATTCACCACCACCAAGGCTCATGATCTCAGGCCGACTTCAAGTGCCATCTTGAGAAGGTGAGAAGCATAAATGGTTCAGGATTCGTCCACTTCAAGGAAGGGAAACTGAGTCACAGAGAACCTGCTGTTTCCTCCCTTGCTGCTCTTCAGGTTTTAGGCTAGACAACTGAAACTGTCCCTAACTGGGTGGCAATGTCTCAAATCTCTTCTGAGTTTCAACATCTTAGTGTGGGTGTGTGAGGGGCAGGGCCTTGTGTTTGGCCAAAGGGGTGCTTAATCCCGCCTGTGTGACACACCACTCCACATTCTGTGGTACATGATCTGACCAGACTCGCTCAGGTTCTCACGCCCATTTAAGGCAGGCCTGGCTTCTGCTTGGCTCTACACCCCGTGGATACTTCATTCTGTCTGTCACCCTCTCTGACCCTTACCGCCAATAAATACAGGCCACCAAGTCCCTCTCCATGCATGTCCCTTGATGATCAGTTCATGTCTTCTGCTTTCTGAGGTTAAGTGGCATTGGCTGTCCCCAGGCCACTCCCTCTCCACCCCATCACCCTTTCTCAGCTGCCATCTCTTCTGTGCTCAGGAGTCGGCCTCTCTCCCTGCTCTGAATACTTATCTGTGTCCAGAACTTAGCTGGACACCATCTCTATGCACTGATGGGGTTGATTCCAACATCTCTGCAGATACCCAAACCAGAGGATATTCAAGTACTTTGCATAAAAACGTCATGGAGTTTACATGCAACTTAAGTGCATCCCCATAATTTACTTCTACTATCTAATGTAATCTAAATATTATATGTGGTTTAAGAAATAAAACTCTGTACACAATTACAGTTAAACCAAATTTTATGTAGCTCAGGCTGGTTTCAGACTCATTAAGGATGATCTTGAATTCTGATCTTCCTCTGCCTCTACCCCCTAAGGACTAGATTACAAGCATGCATTGCCACTCCTGGGGTGAGCTTTGTGCATTCTGGGTAAATATTCAAGCATTCTCTACCAATCGAGCAAAAGCCTCATCACCACAAATCAAAATGGGAAAATGTTTGAAATTTTATCTTCTTACACGTGGATGGGTATTTTGCTTGCATGCATGTCTGTCGAACCTGTTGTGTGTGACAAAACTTTTCATGGGAAGACAAAATACATATACATCCAGATAGGGAGCTCATGAGAGAACAAAGTTCAACTTGGTGAACCAATGAGTTTTACCGGGTTTGCTTACAAAGTTCAACTTGGTGAACCAATGAGTTTTACCGGGTTTGCTTACAGGAATATGGGTGAAGGGTTACTTATAGGAGCAGAAATGACTCAAAGACAGCTGCACCACCAAAGTCCACCCAAACGTGCAACACAACTTACAAAGCAGGTTGGAGAGTGTCCTTTCCAGGTTCCTCTGTTGGTCTACACCTCTTCCAGAAGCTCAGCTGCTCCGGTCTCAGCAATTTCTTGGTTTGTCTGACAGTCTCCTCTGCAGCTGAGCTTCATTCCTCTGAGAGGCTCTCAGTCTTCACTGTTTACTCTGGCAGGGAGGGGCCCTAGTGAATCTGGTCAGTTTCAGGGACTTCCGAAGCTGTTTTGAGTTGTTTACCTTCCTGCTGAAGGAGCTCCCCTGTAGGAAGGGATGTTTTGATCTCCTGGGAAACTGCTGTATAGCAGCACCCCATGTGTACAGTGTCAGCAGAGGCCAGAGCAGGGTATGGGATTTCCCGGGAGTCGAAATGATAATTATGAGCTGGGAATAGAACTTGGGTCCTCTGCAAGTGCTCTAACTTCTCAGCCATCTCTCCAGCGCCAAAAACCATCTTTTTGATTCTTACTTGTATCAGCAAATGCAGAAGGGCCAACTAGAGGCTCCTTATTATCAAAGTGTACCCTCTAAATGCCCTTCCTACCTCCTCTAGAAACATGGGCACTTTGCAGGGCAGAGACTGCCATCGACGATGAGAAAGATAGCAACTCTGACTGGTTGACAGACACTTCTCAGGTGCCAAGCCCAGAGCCAAATGATTTACATAGTGATTTCATTCCGCAATAACAATAAACCTGTATTATCATCCCACTTCACAAATGAAGAAACTGGAGCTCAGAGTCACTTCTCCGAGGTCACCCAACTAGAAAACCATGGAGCTGTTTCCACTTCCATCAGACTACAAAACCTGGGCTTTACATCATACTATCAACTCTTGGTCACTGTTGCTTCGATCAAATTTCCTTGACTGCTCTTTTAGGAACTTCCGGCCATCCTCAGTCTTGGTGATAGACAAGCCTCCTGCAGACAGACAGCCCTCTGGCTGCAGTCTCAGGGTTTTCTTTGGTGACCTGGAGCCTGGAGGATGGTAAGGGATAAGAACACTCAGAACTCTGTGTCTCCTTCCACCCCCCACATTCTTGCCTCTGTTCATCCCTCCCTTTTTTTTTTTTTAACAACGCCTCTCTCCCACTCCTTTTCTTGGAGACATTTAAGCAGCTAGAAGATTCTCCCTGGACACTCCAGAGTCTCCGAAGCTATGGGGCTGGCTGGTTTCTCTTGATAAGAGTTGGTAAGAAAATGGAGCCGTGGAATCGGTGAAGATGCCCTAGGAGATCACCTAGACTGAAGATAAGGTCTCTCCAACCTAGCTCACCTACCCCTTTGGGACCCTTCCCCTACTCAGCCTCCCGAGCCTTTGGGTTAAGCTCCACCCCTGTCCCAGCACCTTAAAGTTTGGGGGCTGCATTTGAACCCCAGATTTTCAAGTAGGGAGGCATCTTGTCCTGTAAGAATGGGGAAAATGTGGCAGAAGCCACAGCTGCTGCCTCCAAGGACATTTGTATAGCTCCCCGGGGACCCTCTGCCCTTTCCCCCTCCCACAAGCCTGGGCGAGCAGGGACCAAGCTTGCTTGTTATCACCTGACGCTGAGCAGCCTCTGATCCCATTGGTGGAGCCAGATTCGGTCTGGCTCTCCCGTTCCTTCTCGATTTCTCTGCCTCTCTCTCCTCCACGCTGCTTTGATTTCGCTCTTGCCTCTCTCTTCTTGTGCACTCACTCGCTGGGCTGCCTGCGAGCAACGTCGTCTTCTTGGTCTTCTTGCCGGGGGCAGTAGCGGTAGCTGCAGAGCCAGACAGGAGTGGCTGCCTGTGGGGCATGGAAGCAGCCTCCCTGGTAGCCCAGAGAGAAGCGAGCGAGTCCCGCTGCCTGTGACCTAGGCGTCAGGTTGCTATCCCCTGCCTGGGGAGCTCATCATCCACAGAGAGGTCTTGCCTTTCCTTCTCTTCCAAGTCTCCCTCTGCAGGGCCGGCTAAAGCCAGGTAAGTGCGCTTCTTCCCCCAAACCATCCTGCCTACCCTGCAAGATTGTGAGCTGTGGCCACCAGGGTCCCACAACTGTCCTGGCTGTCCATCTGGGTTGCCAGGCCTGGCGACCTTGTCCCCTTTCCCCTAAGTCCTTGGCAAAGAGCTTAACAGCTGGATCTGGTCTCCCGGGCGACACAGTTAGTTACCCCGTGACCATTCTGCGCAGCCGGCGATGCCAAAAGGTTCAGCTGGGTGGGGGAGCTTTTCCTATGTATGACATGCCAGTGGCTTTTTGGAATGAGCTTGGGGAAGGGGCCCCAGTGTGTACGACATGTCTGCATAGTTGGGAGGAGGCTGTAGGCTAGCTTGTCTGTCTCCACGCAGTTAGGTTCCTTTGGGGTTTCTGACCGGCTTATGACACGTTTCAGAACATTTTTGCGCCCGTGAGGTACATGTGTGCGGGGGCAGCGTTTATCTGAGTAGCCCGTGGGCATGTGTGGGCAGGGCCCCCAAGAAGCAGTATTTTTAGGGGGGTGGACATGTCACTTGTCATGTGGGTGGGAGTACATGCTGAGGTAGTACTGTAGCAACCAGACTGTTTCTAGGCGGGAGGGGCAACTTGGGGCAAGCCGAGATGGGTAGGTGGGAAGTGTGGGCACAAACCTCTGTTTGTGGGCAAACTTGAGTAGGTGTGCAAACCTGTTGGCCTGTGAAGAAGCAGGCTGACCAACGTGGCCAGAGGCAAACATGTTTTCAAAGTCTGTGTCTTGGAACCTCCACGGGGAATATCAGAATCCAGGCAAGGATTGACGAGTGTTCGAATGTCCATGTGTGAACAGGCAGTCTTGTGGGTTGCTTGCCTTCTTGGGGGAGGCAGCGTGCATATGTGTTCGTGCCTGTGGCTTCCTCTTTTCCCCAGATATGATTTGTGATGCTGAGGGGCACACGCATGTGGGCATGTGTGAGCCTGTGGACATGAACGTGTGTGCATTGACGTGAAGGCATCAGCTTTTTGAAGGGGAAATACTGGGACATTCTTAGAATGTGCCAGGTGGAGGAGGGTACATCCATGCGTAGGTGAGCGTGGAGGTTTGAGGATGTCTAAGGAGGCGTGTGCTGAAGAGTGTGGGCACCCCTTGCGCATGTGTATGTGCGTGCATGCCTCCCTGCGTGGGGGTGTGTACATGCTTGCTTAGGGTGGATTCACATGGGAGTGTGGGTGTTCCTAGGGTGTTGCCTCAACCCGTCCCTCATAGGCTGTCCTTCCCTAGGCATCTGGGTGTACAGAAGCGGGATTGACACCCGCCCTTTGTCTGTGCTGGCTGGCTGCCCTTGCAGGGTCGGTTGTTCTCACTCTCCCAGACCTTAGGCTAGGGTGGGGTGCAGCTCTCCAGAGATGGAGAGGAGAAGGGATGAGCAAGCACCTGGCCTGGAATCTCCACCCACCACCAAAGCTGCCCTTGCATCTAGGAAGACTCAAGAACGTGAGGAAGGATCAAGGCAGGGACAGGTGTCTGCTCAGGGCAGGTGTAGGCTGGATCCCACATAGGTAGGAGTCACTTAAGTGCTCAGGTGGGAGTGTGTGCTCATGTTCATGGGTACAGAAAGCTCCCTCAGAAGCTTCTTGTCAGGATTCAAGGCATTGCTAATCCCTTGCTGCTCCACACCTCTTTCCAAAATTACGTACAAAAGTATTATTGTAGAGTTGTTTCCGATACCCCATCCCATTTTGTCTCATTTTGGAGGAGACCTGGTAGCACCCCCGTGTTCATTGACCATCGTTTTCCTATGCATGAAGCCAGGAACATTTGGCTGCAGGGAGGAAAGCTAAGAAAATACTGGACTTGGGGAACACCTGGGCAGATGAGGCCATCAACCTTACCTGCACTTCTCCCTGTACCTGCCTTCCAGGCAGTCCACAGATTAATTTAGTGGTGCCAGGCTCTGGAGCAGGCTTAATTGACAGGAAAATGTGGGTTGGATTTTTCTGGGAGCTATAAATAAAAGTACCTGATTTTGCAGGCACAAGGTGCCCTCACCCTAGCTCCTGGGCAAGGGAAGGGGAAGAAAGATGAGAGCAGAGAAGGAGGTGCTGGGAGATATGCTGGGGGACAGGCTGCAGAAGAGAAGCCAGGAAAGGCCCCGAGCGAGTCCACCCGCAGTTCTGTGTCTCCCCCAAGTGCCCCATTCCTGGGAGAACCAGGCTATAGACAAGCTCAGCTAACTCCAACCCAGTGAAGCACAATCAAAAAAGATAATGGTGTAGTCTTTTCCATGACCAAAGGGCACAAAGTTGGAATAGACCTGAAGGAATGGGAGTAAGAGGCAAAAGAAAATTCAGTCACTTGAAGAATATGAAAAGAAGAGAGAAGTAAACAGCGGGAGCATAGATTTATAGCATATACGCACTATACGTGCACACACAGCCTTAGTCCATAAGAAAGAACTCGGCCTCCAGAGTGCAAGTAATTTGCTGGTTGTGTGGACGTATCAGCATCCTCAACTTTGGGGATGAATAAGGAGGATAACAGTACCTATCTAATCTATCCCCCAGACTTGTGTGAGATGTTAGCAGTTCGTTGGCCCCCAATAGATGTCAGTGTTGAAAGTAATTCTTTAAGCCATGGGTGGTGGCACTTATCTTTGATCCTAGCACTCAGGAGGCAGAGGCAGGCAGATCTCTTAGTCGGAGGCCAGCCTGGTCTACAGAGTCCCAGGATAGTCAGGGCTACACAGAGAAATCCTGCCTCAAAAGACCAAAAGGAATTCTTTAAAAGAGCAAAGTAAGCACACACTTGTAATCTCAGCACTTGGGAGGCTGAGGCAGGAGGATAGTGAGTTCAAACTCTGGTCTACATAGGAAGAGCTTTTCTCAGAAAAGAAAAGAGAAAGAAATAAAGGAAAGAAACAAAAAAAAAAGAAAAGAAAAATCAAGTGAATCTGTGAAAATAGAAACTGCACGTCAAAAAGAAAAAAACTGGACCAAAAAGAGCTTAAAGCAGGCTGTGGCCCATACCGCCCCCACCCACCAGAGATCTATCCAGAGCCTTCGTATATCCCTCCATCCCTCCACAGCAGGGCCCCTGTCTGCTCTAGTCACTCCAGGGAGGAGTGAGGCCAGAGCCGCAGGGTCTTGGCACCTGTGGACTCTGGCTGCCCCTGACCTGCCACCTGCCTCAACCCTCAGGCATCGGCCCCTCAGCAGGTGCTTCCTGTGTACCTCCTCCTCCCGAGCTTCTCCACTCCCACCCTTTCTCTTTTCACGCCTGCTGGCTAAGGGCCCCTCCCTCCTCAGCTCCATCTGCTGCAAATCTGTCCCTGCCCAGTGTTTGCAGCATTCCCACTGCCTCTGCCACCTGTCAGGTGCCGTCTGCTCTGTGGACCCTCTAAGAAGAGCCAAGAGCCCCTTCTAGAGGGTCAGAGGGTATCCCGTGTCACCTCGGGTCCCTCCTATCCAGTCTAACCTCCCTCCCACCCACCCCCACCTAACCCCCCTCACCCCACCCCCGCTTCTATCTTTTCGGTCAGATCGATGAGGCAGGGGGCGTTCGATGGGTATGCGATAGACTCCACCTCTCAAAGCATGATGGGAGCAGCACATTCCAGAAAGCCCTGTGATGGGAGGGAGATGCTAATCTTTCCTCTGGCTCTCAATCCCCATAGGATCCAAACCAGAGGGGACCATGGAACTGCTGTCCACACCCCACAGCATCGAGATCAACAATATCACTTGTGACTCTTTCCGTATCTCCTGGGCCATGGAAGACAGCGACCTGGAGAGGGTCACCCATTATTTCATTGACCTCAACAAGAAGGAAAACAAGAATTCCAACAAGTTCAAACACCGGGTGAGTTAAAGATGTCCTGATACCTCTCCCCGCTCCTATTTTACGTGGAAGTAAGCAGACAAATGGGGTAGATGCCTGGCCAAAACCCAGATTCTTCTCACGGGGTCATCTTGCCAAAGTGATCTCACCTTTCTGAGCCTTAGTGCCTTCCTTGGTAATAATGAGATGACCACACTACCCCTGTAGAGCTGTTGAAAAGACTCCGTGAGAGATGTTTTCATGCTGTTTGGTCCCAGGAGTACCACAGCTCTAACACTGTTATTCCCCATGGCTGGAACTTCCGCCCAGGACTCAAGGGCCCTACTTGTGGTTGGGTGAGCACGCAGGCCCCTTTCACCTGGATATGTGATACTGTACACAGTCCTAGGTATTCTCTGCTGCATCCCTGCCTCTGGTCTATTTCCTAGGTGTAGAAAGACACGTAGGAGGATTCTCTTTAGTGTGTCCCTTCCCCAGGTTAAAAGCCAGCATAGGAGCAGGTGGGAGGGAACCTCACATCTTCTCCAGCTGCACACATAGGCAGGGGAGAGTTCAGTGTGAAGGAGCTGACTCCCAGGGTGACAGTCTTGGTGTGGGCGCTCGCACTTCTCTCTCTCTCTCTCTCTCTCTCTCTCTCTCTCTCTCTCTCTCTCTCTCTCTCTCTCTCTCTTTCTGTTTCTCTGTTCTCTCTCTCTCTCTCTCTCTCTCTCTCTGAATCTGGCTCCCCAGATCTGGGTGTCTTTTGGCAGGCCAGTTGCCACGGTGACGTGAATGTTCCACACCATCCCCTTGGCCCTCCCCCCAAAGAATAAGGCATATTTTTCTCTTCCTCCCTGGCTTCCCAGCATTTGCCGTTGCCGTGGAGACAGCACTGCAGTGTGCAGATTTCTCAAAGTCTCCCTCAGAAATGAAGGTCTTGCCACCTTCAACTTTGGGGCCCTCCTCCCTAGTGGCCTTTATCCTTAGTTCTCAAGAGAATGGGGCATGATGGGGCTTGAAGAAGGTAGCTTCAAGTCACTTCTTGTCTCTTCAGTGAGATGGTGGCTGGGCCACAGAACCGTGGAGTCTCTGAAACTCCAATTCTCCTTAGGAGGAAGAGGAGAGATGCTTTGGGGGGAGTGGGGATTCCGGAATAATAGCAAGATGGGGTGTGACTTCAAGACTGATCCTTGATTCTCCGTCTGTACCCCACTCCTCAGGATGTCCCCACGAAGCTCGTGGCTAAGGCAGTGCCTCTGCCCATGACAGTGAGAGGCCACTGGTTCCTGAGTCCCCGTACAGAATACAGTGTGGCCGTGCAGACAGCGGTGAAGCAGAGCGATGGGGAGTACCTGGTGTCTGGCTGGAGTGAGACTGTGGAGTTCTGCACTGGAGGTGAGACCCTGATATTGTATGAATACCCTGCCTCTGTAACACATCTGGCTAGGTTGAGCCATGGGGGGAACTCTTCATCTTAGCCTGGCATACACAGAAACATCTGCTGCACCCTGGGTGCTATGCTTAAGCCATAAGCATATTCCGTGGGTGACACGGAATCTGCCTAGACAGATGCACACTCTACACATTGGCAATGCCACCTGCATAAGGAATGAAACTACTTTCTGGCTTTTTTCCAAGGGAAATATATATATATATATACATACATACATTTGAGTACCCACAGAGATGAGAAGAGATTGGACCCCCTGGAACTAGAGTTATAGGTGGTTGTGAGCTGCCCTATGCTGATGTTGGGACTTAGACTTCTGTCCGCTGCAGGAGTAGCAAATGCTCTTCACGGCTAAGCCATCCCTTCAGCCCCAAAAATATATATTTGTCATCATGGTAAATAGATGTAACATAAAACTGGGCATCTGAACCATTTCTAAGCACAGAAGCCTTAAGTGGTTTTATATTGTGGTTGTGCATTCGATCTCTAGACATTCTCCATCTTGCAAAGCTAGAACGCTATACCCTAGGAGCTCTCACTTCCCATGTCCTCTCCTCTGGGCCATGCCTTCCTCTGTTCTGTCTTTCCGATCTTTGACTCTGCATGGTGGCTTGTATGAATGAGATCAAAGTATTTGCCTTTGGGGACTGGCTTATTTCTTTTACCTGAATATCGGTAAGACACCCAGGTGCTGTATGATTTCCCAGAATTTCATTCCATTGTATCGACTAGATCATGTTTTGGTCATCAATAGTCTACCCCTTGTCATTTGGTAGCTCAATAATAACATTTTGCTTATCCTAAGTATCTCCTTAGACTGGAAAAATGGTTCCTATCTGGTGGTCTTGTAAAGGTCTCTTAGGCAGAGCCTAATTCACAGATTCTAGCCTGAAGAAACACTACCTTGTGTATGCTTGTCACGGATAGCCAAGGAGATGCCCCAAAATATTCTATCCCTTTGGTGTCCATGTGAGATCTGCTCCAGATTGCTCTCTGTCGCAAGGAAGGGGCAGAGAACATTCCCTGCCCTGGGGCCTCCAAGGCTGCTGGCTCCATCCTCTGCCAAATTCTGTGCCCCTGGTCTCCTTGAGTTGCCATAACTACACTGGAGAGGCACTCCTGCTCCTCGTAGGAGTGGCATCTTGGTTTGCCCCTGCCCCCGAACTGCATATGCGGCGGGTATTTAATTTAAATTGAAGATCTGGAATTGGTGTAGTTGGGTCTACCTTGCCTTTTCCCAGAGACCAAGCACACAGAACTGCAGTGCTACTGTAAGCAAAGGGCACCTTCCTCCAATGTGTCCCAAGGCATTGTGTAGCCTAACCACTCTGCGTAGGTCCCAAGGCCCCTGGTCCAGTCTCGGGGCAGTTTTCCTGGTATCAGCCTTTTTTATTTCTCCCAAATAGAGAGGCTCAAGTAGACAGCCAATACCTTAGCCCCTCTTTACTGAACGCTCACCTGAGGCCGAGGCTTTAAATCATCATCAGTCCCCACTTAGTATTACAGTTAGCCACCACACTAATTGTGGAGTAGGCTCTCACCTGGGTTTGGGGAAGGGCCTTCCCCAAAGGACGTTGTATTTTCCCTCGCAAGTCTTTACTTCTCCTATTGGCCCTCTTTTCACCGGGGTGGCAGTCTTGGAGCCCCTAGCATAATGACAGGCATTCCTCTGTCCTTTCTGGACTCAGAGGACCCTGAGCCTCTGGCAATGCTGCCACAGAAGTGAGAACAGACAACAAGCAGTTCTTCATGTTCCCAGTCAAGGCCAGCTGGCCTGTCCCCTCTGAGTCCGGGCTATTGCAGAAGCTCCCCTGTTGGTCCAGAGGCTGAGGTTGTCTGCAGGCTTGGTGGGTGGTGTAAAAAGGAAGAAGTTGCTGTCCTGCAGCGGATGTTTTGCTCGTCTCACCCTGCCTGGACTCTTTACAGATTATGCCAAGGAGCACCTGGCCCAGCTGCAGGAGAAGGCTGAGCAGATCGCTGGCCGCATGCTCCGTTTCTCCGTGTTCTACCGCAACCATCACAAGGAGTACTTCCAGCATGCCAGGTAGGGCAAGACAGACCGGCTAGGGCTTCTCCCTTCATGGCTCTTCCTCTATCCCAGAATGCCGAGGTAGAAGTATAATTGCAAGTTTAGGACCAGCCTGGGCCACACAGCAAGACCTTATCTCAAAAAAAAAAAAAAAAAGACTACTACTTTGAGGTTGGGACTAAGGAAAGATCAAGGACACTGAAGTAGGGCTTCCTGGCAGAGAACCCTGCTGGCAGAGTCAGGTAATAAGTTCTAGGTATGACCCCACCTTCTGGGACAGTCACTGGAGTCTATCGTTCACATCAGGACCCAGGAACACAGGCAAGAAGAAGGCTAAATGAAAGGCGCCTGAGCATGGAAAGCTCTGGGGAGTCTCAGCTGGCTAGCTCTCAAGTTGAGTGCTAAGGAGTCCAGAGGCTCCAGAGAGGCATTTTGGGGAAATCTTACAGGATACTGATGAGAGGCAGGTAGGAAGCCAAAGGCCAGGGCTTGGAGGATCCCACCCACGTGACCCACCAGCGTTGCCTTGAACTTATTTGTCAGTGGCTCATGTATGCATTGCTTTCTTTTGAGGAGAGTGAGGGGGAGCAGGGAAGAGTGGGAGAAAGAGACAGACCAAATCTAGTACTTCAGCCTACTGATGCTGAGCCCAAGGCACCAAGGGCTGGCAAGTCACTTGTCTCTCAGGACAGCCAGGACGAGGTCTTGTCCACCCTCCCCCACGTCTGCTGACGCCGCTTCAACGTCCTTCTAAGCTAGGTCAGGGCGATCTGCCACAGTTACTGTCTTTATCATTACTGGCAGCTGTGGTGGGCGTTCCCCCCCTTGCCCTAAGAAGACAGTGAAAAACTAGAGTCTTTGGTATTTCTCTTAAAGAAGAGGCAGTGGTCCTGTTTAGGCCCTTTTTTTTTTTAAATTCAGAATGAAAGAGAAAAGGGATACCCACCTGTGCCGGGCTGCTTATTGGGGGCCAGGGCACATAGAATAAGGCAGAGGATACTCATCCTCAGAGTCTGGTGAGGGAGACAGCATGAAGGGACTTAGTGGGGGCTGCAGGCTAACAGAACTGCTGGAGTCGGGCTGGCTCATTCTCTGCTCAGCTATATATTGCAGCCAGGTTCCAGCAGAGCTAACCCATGACATTTCCCCTTCTCTTTGGCTTTCCTCCTTGGTGGGCAGGACCCACTGCGGGAACGTGCTGCAGCCTTACCTGAAGGACAACAGTGGCAGCCACGGCTCCCCAACCAGTGGCATGCTGCACGGCGTCTTCTTCAGCTGCAACACGGAGTTCAACACAGGCCAGCCCCCACAGGACTCCCCTTATGGCCGCTGGCGCTTCCAGATCCCTGCCCAGCGCCTCTTCAACCCCAGCACCAACCTCTACTTTGCGGACTTCTACTGTATGTACACAGCCTACCACTATGCCATCCTGGTACTGGCACCCAAGGGCTCCCTGGGGGACCGCTTCTGTCGTGACCGGCTGCCCCTCCTGGACATTGCCTGCAACAAGTTCCTGACCTGCAGTGTGGAAGACGGAGAGCTGATCTTCCGCCATGCTCAGGACCTCATCCTGGAGATTATCTACACCGAGCCCGTCGACCTATCCCTGGGCACGCTGGGAGAGATCAGCGGGCACCAGCTCATGAGCCTGTCCACTGCCGATGCCAAGAAAGATCCCAGCTGCAAGACCTGTAACATCAGCGTGGGCCGCTAGGGACTCCTGGGGAGCTAGAGGCCTGGGGAGAGATGACAAGAGAGCGGAGATGTGTGGCTTAGGTTTGGGGAGCTGGCTTTCTCTTCCTCCCCCTGCTCCCTCCACTCTGTTCATCTACCCTTTCCCCACCCCATTGTTGGCGACAAAGAAGGTAGTCCTCTTATTAGCATGGCCCGTTTCAGGCCTGGTGGACTTGGGGTGGGGGCGGTTCTCGGCAGGAGATGACTTCCTTTTCTGTTTTCCTCTTCTGTTTTTAGGCCTCAAGCAGGCCTCTATCTCCCAGAGTCCTCCCTGCCTCCTGGGCCAAAGCCCATGTGTAACCTGGCCTCCACGTAGATGCAGAAAGTTGTGGGGCACCTCCTTCTTAGCCCCACCCACCCCACTCAGGGCCACCCCAGACAGCCCCCTTCCTACTCAGCTGGGCCTCAGGTCTTTGACTCCCCCAGGCCAGGACCCTCCCTCTATAAATAAGCTCCTGCATTGCTGTCTTACTCTGGCTGCTCCTCCCCCACGCCACCTTCCCAGAGCCCTCTTCCCGCATGGGAGAACTGTCCATCCTTTCTGTCACCGTCTCCAGCCCGCTTAAGATACCCTCCTACTCTCTGGAAAAGTACCCTCTCTCGTTTCCTAGTGTGGAGGGCTCTGGGCTCTTGAGATTTTACTTTCTTCTGTCTGGGAATGATATATTCCTTGGCAAACCTTCTCCCTCGCTTAGAGAGCACAAGGGCCCAAAAAGAAAAAGAAAAAAAACGACTGCTGGGGTCGAGGAGGGGAAAGGAGACCCCTGAGACCTAGTCCTCAGCCAGAAGAGGGCCACCTCGTGTCTTGATGGGTCTGACAGAGCTAGAGAACCGAGTGTGGCCCACAGAGCCCTGGCACCCTGCCCAGCTGTGCATTTTGCTCGCTCCCTCGCCCTCTCTGCCTTCGAGTCATGACTGTTTTGTGCTGTGTGTGAGCCCAACTGTGGGCTTCTCCCTCACACCACCTCCTGCCCTATCTGGGCTGCTCCCCTGGGGAGTTCTTGATGACCCCCCCCCACGGTTTCCCATGTGTTCATCTTGTTTCTGCTGTTGTCTGGGTCAGGAGGGCGGTGAGAGTGGGCAGGCAGGTGGTGAGGTAGAGTAGAGGGAGGGAAAAGTCAGTCACATTTTCAGAGGTGACGGATGACACACAGGTCGCTGGATTTCTGTGAAGGGCAAAGGAGCTGGCAGGCCCACAGGGCCATCCCTCTGAGGGACAGGTGAATGGCTGGTCTCCAGAGGCAGTGCTGGTGGACAGCCAGGTACCTCATTGGGATGGGCTAAGTGGTCTGGGATCCTGGGAAGAGTGTAGAAGAGGATCTGACCCCCAAGCCCCTTCCCCTCTGCTAACAACGTTGCTGTGGGCGTGGCCTGCTGCCTTGTTCTCTGTCCCTGGGTGGGGCACACCCTCCTGTGCTGTGCTTGCCACGTGCATCAATAAACCACCATGGCCCAAGGGCTCCATCTGTTTCAGTCCATTCAGGCAACTACAGTGAAACGCCACAGATTTACAAATAGCAGGACCTTGTCTCTCACCGTTCTTGAAACTGAGACTCGATGTCTGGGGAGGGCCTGCTTTCTGATGCATAGACAGTCATCTCTGCCTTCTTTCTGTGCACCCATACCCCCGCCATGATGGAAGGGGTGAATAAGTTTCCTTAGCCTTTAAGTTTTTTTAAAAAAAAATATGTGTATGACAGTACACCATGTACCTGCCTAGTACCTGTCCAAAAGAAAACACTAAAGGCTGTGAACCACCATGTAGGTGCTGGGACTTGAACCTGGGTGCTGTTAACTGCTGACACATATCTCCAGCAGACCCCCTTTTCAAAAGCTAGGGTTTCTAGTCCAGTCCAGCCTCCCACTACCATTGTGAGCTGAACTTGAACTTCTGATCCTCCTATTTCTGCCTCCAGGGTGCTAGGATTTATAAGGACATGGAGTCTGGTTGTGGGGCTTTTTGCACGCTAGACTACTGAACCACAGCTCAGTCCACCTTCCAGCCTCCTTTGTAAGGGCACTGATTCCATTCCTAAGACTCCATCCTTATGAAGGGCATTGCCACCTCAACCCAACTCTGGAAGTGTAATTTCGATATGAACTTTGGGTTTGCGGTATATGCAGGGCAATATGGTAGTGCCTCTCTTTGAGATGGAAGAGAGATGAACGGAGTGATTGAGTTGCTCTAGCCACCAGGGAACTCACATGGGTATGCCACCTGAGGCTACCTGGAACTGCCCCAGTAGTGAGCCCGAATCCTCCGGTGGTGACAGGGCTCAGAATACATGGAAACTACTTCAGAGATCATCTCGTCTCACTCCCTCCCTGTGCTTTCCAGATGTGGCACTGGGGTGTCTAGGGAATTTGTGCCTAAAATCCCTGTGCCTCTGATGGAGTCCTCCCTACTGCAACAACCTGCCATGGCTCAGACCCAGGTGCCACTGGATTCCCCTCTCCCAAGAGCCCTGTATCACCTCCTCCCTGGCAGGACTCCGCGGTTGCAGATCTGAGTCACCTCTGTGCCTATTATTATAGGCTTATTAAAATGGTTCTCAGCTGCAGTGGAAATGTTCCAGAGCTGTCGGAGGCACCTTAACAGCACTAGCACTGCCTGAGTCAGGGCCAGGTTTACATGTGTCATGGGGCCTGGCCGCTTTGGGAAAAAGGAAAACCCAAGGCCAGTTTACCAATACTGAGAGCCTCCTGTGCAGGCACCGGCTGAGGACTTCCACGCAGCAGCTGGGTTGGTCTACATGGTGTGGTATTCCTACAAGTATGGGAAACTAAGGCGCAAAGAAGTTTAGAGGCTTGCACGTGTCCATGGCAATTCAGAAATGTGAACGTTCCACTCGGAGCCCCATGTGGCTCCTTCTTTAGAGTATACCAGTTTATGAGTGGGACAGTTAGAAAGACACAGGTAGGGGCTGTTTCCCACTTAGTGACCCTTCCCACTGTTCTTCCAGCTAACTGACTACGTGCCTCGCTTCAGAATGACGCCAGAGGGGGCTGTAGAGTTACAAATTTCACACAGAGGCTTATTTTAAAGGAGTGGGTAGCAGCGAGCCCAGGGTTGAAGGATGAGGAGTGAGTGACTCTTTTGCCTCTGGGTAGTGTGGATTCTCAGAGTCGTTAAGTCGTTAAGAAGGGTGGGCTTCAGCTGTCCTTTTGAAAGACCTGCTTCTCTTGGAAAGAGGGACTGACTCACAGTCCTCATACTAGGGGTCAAGGGTAGAAAACAGAAGTAAGCCTGCTTCGTTCTCTGGATAGGCACTCCCAGCACATGAGCAACCCTGAACTGTAAGTACCCAGCAGAGAGAGGATGGGTAGAGTACCCACTCCAGGCTGTGCTGGGATTCTTTCTCGCTTAGGGACCATTTCACCCAGGCAAAGGGAATGCATACAGACATACACACCATCCACATTGGGATGGATGCACACCCGTTCCCTTGCACTGGCTTTGGAGGAAGCAAAGGAGGTCCAAGGTGGATTGTAGCCAGAGGACCTTAGTTTGTCTCCAGTGGTGAATGGAAAGGGAACTGAAGGCTAGCCTCAGGGTTATATATAGGTAGGCACTCCTCTATACATAACACAGGCACAAACACATGGTCGTACCCATTTCCCTCCAAGGCACACATGACCCCCATATTCTCCTCTGCACAACTGTGCACCCAACTTCCCTGCTTCCTCTTTCCTCCCTGGCCAGTATCTGTACTTTTAGTCCTTGATGGAAAAGAGCTCCGCCTGCCAGAGCAGAGTGAGCGGAAGGCCAGTTCTACGGGCTGGGCTCCGGAATTTCCTCTGTCTTCTGTTTGTGACTTCTCTCAGCTAGGAAAAGAGGTAGCTGAAGTCCCAAGGAAAGGGACAAAGAAGGACTGTACCCTGAAATAGAGAATGGCCTGATTTAGGAAGCCGAGTTGAGGTGATTGCCCATAAGTGTGGCCGCAGCATCTGGAGAAGATTGGAACCAGATGTTCTGGGATGGGGGCAGGGAGGGCGTCAGGCAGGAGCAGCAGCTCTGATCAGGAGATTGGGTTGGGTTGTGGGGGCAGGCAGTAGGGTGGCTCGTGGCACTCTGGAGAGAACACCTGGCTGCCCTCTCCCCCCAATTCTCCAAGGCAGGCATGACTATATTTGCAAACTGGAGCAGACAAACTTCTCACAGATTCCAGAATCCGCCTTGTGTGCAGGGACAATCAAGTACAGGGTGGACTTGGGAGGTACCCAGAAAGGCCACCAGCTGGCCAGAAATATGTCCTTGCTGCCCCACAGGCACCTCTTTGCTGAGGGCTAAGCATGCTTGCTCCCCTCTGGCAAAGGAAGAGCTGCCTTGAGCTCAGAGTGTCTAACTGGAAACCGGTGTACCCAGAAGTTTGTTTTCAGAACAGGAATGGAGAGCAGTCCAGGATGGGGCGCTCTTTGGCAGAGAAAGCCTGATCATTAAGAACCTACTATTTGCTAGGCACAGTGACAGACTGTGCTCAGAGGTCACTTCCTTCCTTCGTCATAACCATGGCAGGTGTTCTATCATTAGCACGGCAGTATGACACAGCTAGGACTCAGAGAGGGTGAGTGAGTCATCCTGGGTTGCACAGGGTCCAAAAATGGGTTGTTGGTGTTGAAGCTCGGGACCTTTCTGCTTCTGAGAAGCATGAGAGGAAAGGAGGGGGCTAAAAATGAAAATGAGGGGCAGAGTTGGGTGCCCAACCTTTCTGGTTTGACAATCGAGGCAACAGTGGGCCCTCGGTTCCTTGAAAGGATCCCAGGGGCTTCTGCATCCTAGCCTGCATCTTGGTGGCTTTAGAGCCTGGATGTTGGGGTTTCTTGACTGTCTCTGTAGGAACAAGGGAGCTGACAGTGGGTGGGCAGGTTTAGGGAGCAGAAACTAGCATGGAGCACCTGGTCAGTGTCACAGAGGTAACTGTCCTCTGGCTGTGCTGGCCTCTCTGCCAAGATTTGAGATGTGCTCCCAGACCACACAGGCGGAAGGCTCTGCAGCTCGCTTCTCTCCTCCTGACTCTAGGACTGGAGGTGAAATGGGCCTTCTCCCTGATGTTTCCATCATCCGGTATCTGGGTGCTGGGGACACTCAGAGCTGGGAGACAATGGAGGAGCCACTGGGCCTTCCTCAGCCACAGCATCGCATGTACTGCACTGGAGTTGACCTAGTTCAGATTGCTAGGTGTTTAGGCGTGAGGGTAGGCTAGTACTGGGGAGCATGTGATTTAATCAACTCTTAAAAAACAGTTCCATGAGCCAGGTGTGGTGGCACCCAGGAGGCAGAGGCAGGCAGATCTCTGAATTTGAGGCTAGCCTGGTCTACAGAGCAAGTTCCAGGACAACCAGGGCTACACAGAGAAACCCTGTCTGGAAAAGTGGAAACAACAACAACAATAAAACAAACCAAACCAAAGACCATCCCCAAAATGTTTCCACTTCCTGGAATAGCTTCCAACACTGTAAGGAGGAGAGCCTTGTTCTCCATCTCACTTTGGCATTCTGTCCTCAGAGCCCCCTCCTTCCTCCCTCACTCATCACTCATGCTTCAGCTGCCATTGCTGGATCTCAAGCATTTGGAGGCGAACGTCTGGGCATCCGGACTTGTCCCCCGACTTCTCATCTCAGCAGTGACAGAGAACCCTGAAACCGCTCCAAGGACCTACTCCGTGGTCTTCATGTTGCACCTACTTCACACACTTGTTCAGGAGCCAAGACTGTGGCTTTGGCCCTACACAAAAGCTAAGTGTGTGATGCTTACATCTATGTAAGCTATGATGATCCGCACCTTCTGCTATTGGCACCATGTCCCGTTTGTCACTCCCTGGAACCGGAATGCCATTGCTCCACTGGCCATCTCTGATGGACCCAGAAGAGATCTGAAGGCTTACCCTGGAGTCCTCGGAGGAGTACGAGTCTTCTTGGATGACGGAGTCTTGGGACATGTGCCTGGGGCAGCTGCATGGGTAGGTCATCTGTCTTTAGTCATGCTGTGGTTGTTCACCAGACACACACACAGCTGCCTCCACCACCAAAGTGGAGAACTGATGAGTCTCAGCGGCTGGAAGTCTGAGTTCAGACAGGGTTGTGACCTTCTTGGCTCCTTTGGGCATATGCCTTAGGAACTGGAATTGCCTTCCTTTGGATTTCACAAGAACCTGGAAGGCTGGTAGAGATAACTATGACCAATGACTACAAACTGTCATGGAGGAACCATTGCTAAGTTGGTAGGTGACCAGAGGGTACAGGTGGTGTCATGTGACTCCCATCATTCAGAAGCTCTTGAGTTCTGCTCATGGCCCTACAGGCTTAATTCACCACAGGAGGGGGATTAAGGATAAGTGTACCTCTGGGCATCTTCTGTATGCATGAAGGTCTCCTGTAGCCTTGTCTGAAGGGATGGGATGGCTCCAGGCTAGCAGGGGAGTATTTGGTGTTCTGGAAGGCCCTGGGTGCTTGTCTACATTCTACCACAGCTTTCTGCATAAAAGGCCTATATGAGGTCCACCATGCCATGCTGCTCCCTAGGGGTGGGTCCAGGTGGCCTGGTAGAGTGTCTACATCTGCCACAGGGAGGAGATTGGAACTGATGGAAGAATCCTAGCATCTCAGGAGTCTTGCCTCAGGGCAAGCTACTGGCTTGCTCCAGTATCAGGGTATAGCCAGAACAGGGAGAAAAGCCTTGTCCTGCTTTCTGTGAGATAGAGTCAGAAATCCTAGGGAAGTCTCCAAAAGGAGGGGGTAGAGCTCTCTTCTGGCTTCTCCAGGCTCCGGTCTGGGCCTCACTGTTGGCAACAGCAGGGAGGAGGAGACTGGACAAGACAGCAGCCTTTGTCGCCTGGGGAGAGGGGCCCAAGCTGGAATGTTTACTCAGTGACTACTGAACCATCCTGACTTTCCTCTCCAAAGAGAATTAGAGGATTCCTGGCGCTGGCACCCAGCCTCTGCGGGTCAGGAATGGACCTAACTGAGTCAATGTGGGTCTTCCCACTTCTAGTGGGCATGCCAGCTAGACACTCTCACAGACCCCTCCCTCCCCAGACCAAGAGACAGAAAAGCCAGATGGACAAACATACCCTAAACCTCTTTTATATGCCTCCTCCCTCCCCCAGACAGCCTCTTTATAGAATGTTCTACTCCTGTTGTGTGGGAGAGCTATAAGTAGTGTGTGTGTGTGTGTGTGTGTGTGTGTGTGTGTGTGTGTTCACTTCAGTGTGAAATCACACCCTTAGGAGTCCTGGAATTTTGAGAGGGAAGGGTAGCCAGAAAAACCAGGTGTTTTGGCTCCATACTGGCTCCAGACACCCAGCAAACTGACACATCTGGAAGACTCCACATGTCCCCACATCGCAGACAACATCTGGCACAGGGTATTGGCTGTAACACTTTCTGTTTATTGGCTGTGGTGCCCTGGTGTGGCTGATGAGCCAGTGGGCCTAAGAGAAGCCCTGTCTTATTTATCCACTCCCTCCTCTCCAACTCCCCACCGTATAGCTCCAAGGGGATACCCACAGATATTTGTGCCCCTGGAAACATGGAAAAGGGGTTCAAAATAAAACCAAATTGAGGCTGGAGAAGGGGCAGGAAGTGTACGGTACAATGAAGATTAGGGCTACCGGCTATACACAATATGGTGTGTAAGTCGGCAGGGAGGCAGCAGGGTCCTGCACAGAGACTGTCTTGCCCCAGGGGGGCCCCATGGAGGAATGGTCACTTCAAGTGTCTTGGCGAAAGCTCTGGTTCCTTGGCCCCTCTGGTGGGAGGCTGTGGGGAACTGGCTTGTCAGGAGTCCGATTCTCCTATCTCCCGATGACACCTGGCCCATTGGCCCTGTAGGTCCTGGTGCCTGGGGGTGAGGGACAGTGTGTCACCATCTGCCTTTCACCCCCATTGTCCAGTCTGGGTGACCAAGCGAAGCAGGACCCCAGTTCCTGCTGCCATGCAGGGGCGGTCACTTCCTGCTATGGAGTGTGTCCTGGAACTTGGTGCTTGTGTACCGCAGGTGGAAGCCTTTCTTGGAGATGGTATCATCAGAATGGAACTTCACCAGGACAGAATCTCCGGCCGAGTACACTTCCTCAGGAGGCTGCCAGGGAGAAAGATGGGAATGAGGAGTTGAGATGGGGCTTCTGTCTTCCCTGACAGAGGTCCTCAGTATCTCAAGATTCCCCATGAAGCAGGGTGGTGTGTGCCTGTAATCCTGGCACTTAAGAAGCAGAACCAGAAGGAGAGCAGTCTGGGCTCTCTAGTGAGAATATATAATATATATATATATATATACACACATACATACATGTATATATATATAATATATATATAAAATCTCTTTATAGCTACATGAGGGTCTGGAGAGATGGCTCAGCAGTTGAGAGCATTTCCTGTTCTCTAGGAGATCTGAGTTCAGTTCCTACAATGGGTGACTCACAACCACCTATGACTCCGGTTCCAGAGGATCTGACGCCCTTGTCTCTAGCCTCTTCAGGTAATGCACAAGCCCCCACACCCCCACCATTATACACATTTAAAAATAAAATATTTTCTGAAAAAAAAAAAGGAAGCAGAGTTTCATGCTACTAGGAATTTAAAGTGAACTCTGGAAAGGGCAGCTTGCTGTAAGATCAGAGCTGGGCAGGTGTAGAGTGGCCTCTAATCCCAGCACTCGAGAAACAGAGGCAGGCGATCTCTGTGAGTTCAAGGCCAGCCTGGTCTACAGAGCGAGTTCCAGTCCAGCTAGGGCTACACAGTGACACCCTGCCTCCAAACAAAACAAGCTCGCCAAACTCAGCTCAAAGTCAGCCATTCCTATATTTATTTATTTATTCATTTATTGACTTACTCGTGTGTGTGTGTGTGGTCAGAGAACAGCCTTGGGTGTCATTCATCAGATACCATTCATTATTAATTAACTAATTAATTAATTGACTGATGAGATAGGATCCCACTGGCCTGGAACTTGCCAAGTAGTGATTGTCCAATAGTGAGCTCCCGGCGTCTGCCTGTCTGTTTCTCTGGCACTGAGATCATAAGTGTACACCACTTAGAGAAGATGGGAGCTCTCTTCTCTGCCCACCTGGCTAGGCAGGGAGCCCAGACGTGGGCACTGCTATCCTCCACCTATTTCTGCTCTTGCCCTGGTTCCAGACTCTGAAGAGCTGCCTCAAGCCGGGGGCCAAGGACTGAGGAAGATGAGCAATGTTCTTCTGAGGTGGCTTTATGCCCTGGCCCCCCAATCCTAGAAGGAATCATTCCCGACAGCCTTGAAGATATTTCCAGTAACTGTGCCAAGAAGCCTGCCTGGGTTTCTCTCCCACATCCCCTCTGCGGGCCCCAACCTGGGGACATTCCTGGAACAGTCTCCCAATGACATTTCATTTGCTCTATGACTAAAAGGAAGGGGCAAGGCAGGGAGGAGGCACTCACCTGCCAGCCAGGGATGCCAGAGAGGCTGGGTAGTCAGGCTACACATAGCCTCTCCTCCCACAGCCTGTTCCCCCTTGGCCCAGCCCCTGCTGCTCATGCTAGGCTGAAGTTTAGTCTCTAAGGCAGTGGTTCTTCCCTTCCTAATGCTGCAACCCTTTAACACAGTTCCTCATGTTGTAGTAACCCCCAATCATAAATAATTTTTATTGCTACCCCATAACTGTAACTTTCTTTATTATTATAAATCTTAATGTAAATACCTGTGTTTTCCGATGGTCTCAGGCGACCCCTGTGCAAGGTTGTTCAACCCCCAAAGAGGTCTTGACCCACAGATTGAGAACCACTGCCCAAAAGGGGAGGCTCAGCTGATGCTGGGCCTGGCAGCTGAGGCTGCTCCAGGGAAGTTTAACCTTCTCTGGGGGCAGCAAAAGAGGAGAGAAGGGCAGGAGCCTGCATCAGAATGTACATGTGCTTGTGGATGCGTGTGAGGAAAATGAGGAAGGATGAGAGGATGAAGACAGAGGAAGGAGAGGGGAGAGGGGATGTGGGAGAGAGAGAGAGAGAGAGAGACAGACAGACAGACAGACAGACCAAGACCCTAATCTGTTACTAAGAGGAAAATAAGTGCATTTACGGGCTAGGCCTGGCTTTTCTTACAAACCAGTCAAAGTGATTGTGCCCACAGCTTCTGCAAATTACCCTCTAAACAGAATCTGAAGCAACCCTGAAGAGGCCTGCTTGGTTAGCAACAGCAGCAATGGCTTTAGGACACAGCTCTCTCACCAGGGGACAAACAGTCTGGTTAGAGCAATTGCTCACAGCCCCTGTTTCTGTTTCAGGCTCTAACTTCTGCCCCACCTCCACACTCCAGTTAAGCCCTGGAAACTGGTGGTGGTGGGGTCAAGGATTGTGTGGTTGAGGGAGAACCCTATCACTTCCACTTCCAGATACGTGCGACTCCTCAGGCCAGACCAAACTGGTCCCGAGGGAGCCAGGAGTTGTGAAAATTTTTACACCACCTAGAAAGGCCCCCAGTTCCCTGGGTCTGGATAGCCCAAGGCGTGATGGTCTCTGTAAGCGCTCCCAGGTTTAGCGTATTAGCATCTGCAGAGGGCCAGACAGGGGGAAGGCAATGGGAGGTCAGGAGCCAGGAGGGTGCTCACCCCTGAGCCGCAGTAGCGCCCCAGTCGGGGAGCTGTGCTGTCGTAGCCATCGAAGAGTTCCATGTAGTCATAGCCACAGTCGGTCTCCTCTTCCACCTCGAAGGTCTGGAACACCAGCTCCACACCGTAGCCTTCCTCGGCCACGATGACCCACTCGCAGTCCACCCCTCCAGGATAGTTGTTATCGCCAAACTGGGCGTGGGAATAAAGGTCTTTGGTCTTCACATCTGCCCGCACTTGGCCCCCACACTCTGCAGGGGAGTAATGACAAGACTGACCATCACTGATGAGAAGACAATATTTACAGAACCACCAGAGACGAATTCCGGTACCGATGCCATGTGGCCTGTGAGAGGCGGAATCTGGCCGAGCCTCAAGCAAATGCCTTGTTATGCCACCTCCAGATAGAGACCGAAGGAGGAGGCTAGGAGACACTCCAGGGTGAGACCCCCTTGAACAGTGGTGTTGGGAAAGGTTAGCGTTACCTGAGAAGGAATTATTCCTGTGTCCTAGCTGAGGGCTGTCATGGAAGGGCATGGCTTAGCACTGTCAGACCGTACACTTACGGAGAAAAGCTATACGTTTGTATGTGAGCTGATTTTTTAAAGTGTTGACTCAAGTTTTTTGTTTTGTTTTGTTTTGTTTTTTGGTTTTTCGAGACAGGGTTTCTCTGTAGCTTTGGAGCCTATCCTGGAACTAGCTCTTGTAGCCCAGGCTGGTCTCGAACTCACAGAGATCCGCCTGCCTCTGCCTCCCGAGTGCTGGGATTAAAGGCGTGCACCACCACCGCCCGGCCCAACTCAAGTTTTTTTTTTTTTTTTAAAAAAATAACCAGACAAACAAATGAAAACCAACCAACCACTACCAACAAATAAAGCCCACCACCCCACTATGGGTCAAACACTGATGGAGTTCCAGCCTCTGGTTTGTGTACGTGTGCTAGGCAAGGGAAATGACAGGCAAAGCATGGACAGAGCAACTGCCCTCCTCTGCATGTCCCTGGCCTTCCTCTTATACTTAGGCTCAGTTTCCGTGGAAAGGTGAGCTAGGCAAGGGCTGTGTTAGGATGGAGGTAAATGGGAAGGTGGAGGGCTGTGGGCCTACCAATTCTGGGATGCCCAGGACTCACCAGTAGACAAGGAAATTTGATACTGACATCCTTGGTCTGCATCTGGGTCTCTCGGGACTGGCCTCTAGCTTAGTTTTCCTCTGCCATCCTCACCTCTCCACCCCCACAGAGGTCTGCCTGCCCCTCTCCCCACCTGGAACGACTCTAGCAACTCCCCCGAGTCAGGTTCCCTTCTTTTTGCCAAGTTTTGTCTTAGGCTGTAATCATCCATGCCTAGGGCTTATCTCTTGGCTGAACTAGGAGTTCCTGGGGCAGGGAGGGTAAGAGCTGATTCACTGCCACGTGCCCCCTGGTCAAATAAACAACCAGAGCAAGCTCCTTGAGGCCTGGGATCTGGATTTCCTGCTAGGCTCATTTTCGGACCTGCACTCAGAATGATGGCTTATGCAGGCTGCCTGGAAATAGACAGCTCTAGAATGAAAAAGACAGCACGTTGCAGGGATGGAGTGTGGCCAAGGCTGATATGGCACATTCTACAGTAGGGACAACCAGGGATGCTCTCCCCATTCGTAGGCTCCTTAACCACTGTCACTATACCCTGTTTTCTGACCTTTGTAATCCCTGACTTCTTCCCCATGCCTCAGCGCTCACTCCTGCGATCTGTGTCTCAGAACACTGTTGACCCTGGGGCTCCAGAGCTCTGCTCTAAGGGCCTTCAAAGGTCCTGTGTAAACTCAAGGCCAGGATTGGCAACCAGAGTCAGCAATGTACCTGGAGTCAACATCAGCCTAAGGGCATCACCTAGGCCGAGGCCAGGCTCACCTGTAGAGTGGGAGGCCTGGAAGCCTTTCCTCTGTACCGAGTTGTCTGAGTAGAAGCGTAAGAACATGCGGCTGCCTGTGGCCAGGACGGGCTCCGGCTTCTTACTGCCACAGAATCGGCCAAGGACTGGCGCCTTGGCATCACGCCCATCAAACACCTCTAGGTGATCATAAGCACACTCAGGCTGAGATTCAATATCCATCTCCACGAAGGTCTGGGGGATACAAAAAAGGAGTCCAGATTAGAGGCATAGCTAGGGCAGCTGAGAGGGGTTCCTAAACCTCTATACCTCTAGACTCCAGCTCATATACAACTATGGTAGCAATCGGGGCTGTGGGATGATGGTGAGGGAGGACTCAGGAATGGGCAGTGGCAGAGACATCCCCACAATATATTCAGAAAGAGGGCTCCTGTATAGAAAGACTTGTTTCCATAGGGATGGGTAGGCCCTGAGGCTCAATCAGGCCACCCTGTCTACAGTCAACATCCTGGACTCACACAAGTCTTTGCAGATGGCAGAAGAGCAGGGTGTCCATATAGGGTGCCAAATGGTATCTTACCAGCTTTACCCGATGCCCAGGGGTGCTGGAGATAGCCCACGTACACTCCTTCTTGCTGGGGTACTTGTCGGGCCAGTTGGGACTGGTGATGGTGCCACTGCTGGATGTCAGCTTGTGTTCGCAGCCGGCTGTGGGATGAGTGACAGAAGGGGATCACCAGGGACCTCCCACCCCGATGTCTCCTGGGAAGAAGGCATCTTCCTCCTACCCACTTCTTTGCTCTCTCCTGTTCCCCATTTACAGAATGGACTGAAGACACACATATCCTTCTCATTCAGTTACCCGGGCTGGGGGAGAATTTACTGACTTGGTTTCTAATGACGACGCCTTGGTTAAAACCCATAGGCGCATCAGATGAGGTCGTCTACCCTTTTGTGACCACATGGCCACACCACTTCTGTCCAGCTGTCACACACTCTTTCTCCCCTTTGCAACCCGGGAGTGCCTGTGCACTGTGAGGCTATGTCACTGGAGACTTTGGCACCTGACTCAGTCATCCCCAAGCGCCACTCCTGGTACCATCACAGGTGACAGAAACAAACAAGAGGCCAGCTCACCCATCATGGCCTCTGTGACTTCTGACTTTCTCGGTTTTTCTGGTTCCCATCTCTCCCCACAACTTCATGCTCGGTTTTTCCAACATGCATCACCTTCTTGCATTTTTTCCCAGCATGCTCAGAAGTCCCTAAGTATCTTCTAGAACCCCTCATAACTGCCAAAATCCACAATGTTCAAGTCTCATATAAAATGGTATAATGTTTGCCCATAGGATTATCTGTATTTTCAGAAGGAGGCTGGTTGAATTCAAATAATGGACCCACCCACTAAAAGCCTGTCTTCCTCCAGAGTAGATCAGTTGGCTGCCCTCTGCAGCCATGCAGCATGATGACTGGTCACCTGACATCCTACCCTTCTACCTTAGAAACCCCATTCATCTGGGCCTGGGAGCATTTGCTGTAATTCCAGCTACAAAGTTCAGCTAGCAATTTGGTGAAACCTCCTCTCAAAATAAAAACTAAAAAGAGGTCTGGGACGTAGCTCTGTGGCAGAACACTTTCCTAGGGTGTGTAAGGCCCTAAATTCAATCCCCAATACAAAGAAAGCAAAGTAAGCAAGCAAAACAACAAACAAGGAGAGGATTCTAGAGAGATGGCTCATCCAATAAAGTGCTTGCCAGCCAGGCAGTGGTAGCACCTTTAATCCCAGAATTCAAGTGACAGAGGCAGGCAGATCTCTGAGGTTGAAGCCAGTATGGCCTACAGAGTGAATTCCAGGACAGCCAAGTCTACACAGAGAAACCCTGTCTTGGATAAACAAAAATAAATAAATAAATAAGTAAATAAAGTGCTTGCTGCACAAATGTGAGAGTCCAATCCCCAGCACCCACATGAACTCCAGATGTGGTACTACACACCTAAAATCCCAGCACTGGTAAGCCAGAAGGATCCCCGGAGCCTGCTGGCCATCTAGTCTAGCCAAGTCACGGGCCCCTGGTTCAGTGAAAGACCCTGTCTCAAAAACTATGGTGAATGATTGAGGGAAGACACCTGATGTCAACCTGTGGTTTCCACATGTGCCGTCACTGACCTACACACACTTGTACACACACACACACACACACACACACACAATAAGTAAACACAAAGTCCATTTGTAGTGTCCTACTTCACCAGGAACCTGGATCCTTAGACCCTCATTCCATTTGCCGCTCACCACCTCCACCTATCGGCAACTGTTCCAGACCTTCAGCCTTCTCAAGATACTGTCTCAACAGCCTTCCCTCCTGGCAGCAGGCCAGTCTCCCTCCTGAGTCCTGAAGAAATGGGGCCCTCGGATATGAACCCTCTTTGCTTCTCCTTCCCTCCCATCCTGGGGCCTCTGAGAAGGTGCCCTGCCTCCCTGTGAAAATGGACTGTCCTTTTGAAGCTGGTGTTCACTGCTACCAATAGCCAGGGGACACTTCCACCAAGGAGGACCCATGGCCACTCTCCCCCAGCTCTGGAGACCATGAACTCCTGAAGTCACCCTCCCCATCTCAGGAGGCCCTCCAGCCTTGGTTCTTTCTCTTGCTTTTTTTCCCTAGATGATCTTCCACATATCTGGCTACCATCACATTCTCATTACCTATGCCTCCTCTACCTACAGTAATCCAACTTCCACACGGAGCAAGGCCTCTCAAACACACACTTAAAAGCTGATGATCACTGCCACAAGGTCAGGACAAGGCTAGCCTGGATTATGGGGTGAGACACTGTCTCAAAACTAAACAAAAACCAATGGCCACTATGCATGATCAGACAGTAACAGGACCCTTAAAGATAAGTGTATGATATAGATCTAAAATGTCCCTTAAACACTTAAGAGATGTCCCCAGGGGAGCAGTATGGTTTTTGGAATGTCACTGGATCTCAACAGATTAGTCCACTGATGCATTCATACTTGAACAGACTAATGGGTGCCAACAAACTCTTGGAGGTGAAGTCAAGTTGAAGGAAGAGCACCTCACTAGTCCTTATAGGGTATTTCTTGTCCCTGACCATGGCTGCCTTTCTCTGCCTCTCTGCCCTCACCCCCTTCTGTCATCATAAGTTGGGCAGCTTTGCTTGTTGCTCCAACATGAACTCTGACATGTGTTTGGCCTTGCCTTAAGTTCAAAGTGAAAGAGTCCAGTGACCACAGACCAAACCCTGCTTGAGCCAAGATAAAATTCACCCCCCCCTTTTTATTTTGTTTTTTTGAGACAGGGTTTCTTTGTGTAGTCCTGGCTGTCCTGGAACTCGCTCTGTAGACCAGGCTGGCCTCGAACTCACAGAAATACACCTGCCTTTGCCTCCAGAGTGCTTAAAGTTGTGCACCACCACCACCGGGCAAAAATTTCCCCTCTTTAAGTTGTTTTCTTCAGATAGTTGGGGTTTTTTTTGTTTTTTTTGTTTTTTGTTTTTTGGTGATACAAAGCTAATACAGGTTGTTCAGTGTGTGATGGGGTTGTTGAGGGTAAAAAGACAGGCAGACACAGGCCACACACCGAGACTAGAGCTAAGGTTCACCTAGCTCTTGAGTCCTCTAAACTAAGCAGATGTCTCACCTGCTTCTCTGCTGCTGAGGTGTGGGCTGTCACCATCCCTCACCTGCAGCTTCTGAAGGCCTCTCTGCCCACCCAACCTCCGCACTGGTTCCCAACTCTGCCCTTTATGTACCCCACATCTCTTCTTAGGCTGGGTGCCATCGCTGTGTACATTCCCTCAAAGAACACTAAACAGAATTAGATCCTCCATGGGGACTGGGGTGTGGACTGATCTGCCATCAGCCCACCTCCAAGCGAGGAGCAAGGAGTGTTTCTAAGTGCACACCAGAAGGGAGCTGATGAGCACGCCACCGCCCCTTTCCACTTAAACTGTAGAAATGGCATGTGGTTTAGAAAACCACAGGATTGGCTTCTGCAAATTAAAGGCAGTGGGTGCTCAGTGAGTCAGATGCTCCCGACCGGGACACCCTCGGTGGTTGACGGAAGCTCTCAATGCCACGCTGCTCACTGTCGGGTGCTTGAGTTCTCTAATTCTGCTTAGAAGCTTATTTATTTATAGTTGGGTTGTTCACTTAATGATAGCGAGGAGTCATTTGTTAGGGACACTCTCAGGGCACAGAATAATAGCAATAAAGCTTAATGTTCTAAAGAGCAGGGTTTTGTTTGTTGTGTAATGAATGAGGAAACAGGCTCAGAGGGTTAAATAATTCCCCCAGGTCACACAAACATGCAGTGGTAGAGGCAGGCCTGTCTGGCTGTGGGGACTGTAGTGCTTAGGCAGGCACAGGGCACAGAATGAATGAGCTGGAGCAGTGTTGTGACATGACCAAAGAGGTACTGGAAGCTCTGAATGTTGGGAGAACTGAGCATCCCTCATCCAAAACGCTTGGGACCAGAAGTGTTTGCAGTATAGGAATGTAGGTAATGAGCTGTAAGGACGGAACTCAAATGTCAGCTAAATTCATTCATGTTTCATATACATCCTACGAACAAAGCCTGGAAGTATTTTTTAAATTTGTAAAATCTGGGGCTGGAGAGTTGGCTCAGTGGTTCAAAACACATACCACCCTTTCAAAGGACCAACTTTAAGTGCCCAGCACCCACATCAAGTTTCCAGCTTCGGGGGAATCAAATACCCTCTTCTGGCCTCCACTGATAACTGTACTACTCATGTGCAAACACACACACACAATTAAAAACAAATCTTTTAAAAAAAATTTAAATGTATTATTATTATTACACACATATATGTGTGTATATATATATATATAATACACATATCGGAATATTATGATGTGTGTGGATGCGTGTGTGCACACCACAGCACATGTGGGAAAGCCTGAGGAGAACTCTGTGGAGTTAGAGTTCTCCTTCCACCCTTACACAGGTTATAGGAAGGGACTCAGGCTGAGCCATCTTACCAGTCCCTGAAGGTAATCTTGCATAATATTTTTGGTGTGCCTGCGTTTTAACTACAACCAATCCCATGAGGTCAGGGGTAGAGTTTCCTACTGTAATATTATGATGGTATTCAAAAAGTTTCAGATTTTTAGAACAGCCTAGAGTTTTGAATGTTCAAATTAGGGATGCTTAACATGCCTTTGCAGGACTCTGGTGTCAGAAACAGTAGCAGCCCTGCTCTGAGAGTCTCCAGGGTGAGGTATGGCTCACAATGGCAATGCACTCAACTGTGGTCACTGGGACTACTTTCGTCATTACCCAGTACCCATGATCTTCATTTTACACAGGAACAATCCAGGCACAGAGAGAGTAAGCAGTCACTCAAGGGCACACAACCAACTGACAGATTCAGGCCAGGCAACCTAGCTAGCTTCAGAGTGTGCTCTTAGCTGCTCTCCTTTCTGTTCTGTGTCTGAGGAGGCCATAACAAACAGAAGGGCTTGGATGCAGGTCCTAAGAGCCCAGAAATGGACCTTCGGCATCTGTGGACTCTTCTCCTGGTGTGGGCAAGGGGAGAGCACCTGTGCAGATGATCTGGCTACCACAGTAAGAGAGGGTGGCCCACGTACCAGGTGGGAGGTGCTAGCCTTCCATTCCTGAGATGGAGCTGTCTGCACGTGGAGGTCTCTGGGCAGGGCAGTGTGAGGTACCTGACATGCTCTGGTCACCCTCTCCATCTTCCTCACCCTCTGCACGGGCCTTACCTTCCTTGCAGTCGTGTTTGTTGTCATGAAGGACAAAGCCACTTCGACACTGACACTCGTAGCTGCCGAATGTGTTCACGCAGTCTTGCTGGCAGCCACCATTGTCCTTGGAGCACTCATCCTTGTCTGTAAGGATGCAAAGAAGAGCAATGGGTCTGTTGTGGGCTGAGGTCTGGTCACCCCAGGGGAGGTGGGAGGCCTGGCAGGGGCTTCCTCCTGTGGGAGGGAGTGCGCAGGAGGGGCAGGCGTGGGAGGTCAGGGTGATGATGGAGTTCTCGCCACTGCATCAGTGGAGGCAGCTGAGTGGGCCTCTGCTTTGGGCAGAGAAGGCAGAAGTGGGCAGAAGTAGGTGCGGGAGGGCTGGGGTCTGGAACTAACCAGCATGGGAACCTCTACCATTACCTGCTTACTGGACAGACGGACAAGTGGAAAAACAGACACAGGGACAAGCAGACTGCAAGAGAAAGGAGCAGGACGCAGGGGTCCCTCTTTTACTTCACAACAGGAAATGTCACAGACACCATCAAAATGGGAGGGGGCAGGGAAGATTCCCCTGTCTGCTGAAGGGGGCAGGGGAAGAGGAGAGCACCAGTTCTGTCCAGCCAAAGGAGGTGGCTGGAATGGCAGAGTGGAGGCAGGGAGTGGGTGGGCTCCAAAGCCCCCAGCCCACTCCGTCCGAGGTGAGCTTCCTGAGTAATGAAGGGTCTGGGGGCCTGGCAGGCCTCATTGGGGGGTCCGGTTTCTTTTCTGCACTCGGTATTTGAGCTGGTGGGGGCGTCCCCGAGGGGGCTGCAGAGCTGGCCTCTTTTCTGAAATGAGAGAGAGAGAAGGAGAAAGGGGACCGAGGAGTGGGGGTGGCGGGTGGGAACCAGGGAGGGAAATCAATGACAACTAGACCCAGGGTCTCCAGACAGGTGGGCAGGTCAGAGTAGGGCAGGGGGGCAGGCAGACCCACATGCAGGACGGCCATGTCACTACAGCTGGGTTAGCAAGAGGCACAGCAACAGGGGACAAGACTGAGCCTGTGCAAGGGGAAGGGGCTGCAGGATAACACAACTCTCAGGTGTGTGTACTGGGGAAGAGAAACTCGGAGCTGTGGGTAGAGGGGAGCTGTGGAAAGGGCTGTGTGAGAGCTCTGCTCACCCTCATTTTGACAGCTGCAGACAGTGTGTGAGACACGGACACACACGTAAACACAGGCTCCCCATGCAACCCTGTGCATGGAAGAACTGCTGTACAAACACGGAAACAGAGATAAACAGGTACACATGTCCTGTATCTCACACACACAGGCAAACACCTACAGTATAGCATGCAGACTCAGACACAAGAGTCATACAACCTGCTCGCCCATCTGGGGATGGGTGCCCCCACAAGACCTACATGACCTATTTTCATGTGCGCATGCGCGCACACATGTGAGTGTGTGTGTGTGTGTGTGTAAGCATTTGCAGACAGAAACACATAGGTAGGTGACAGACAAACATGCATACGTGGGGTCATGAGGACCTAATGTGGATGCAGATACACATCTACACAGAGGTGCTCATGCTCATCGTGTGGGCATTTACTCATACACTGACAGGCATGCACACACACACACACACACACACACACACACACACACATGCTTACAAAGATGCACAGTCACAGGTTTAGGTAGGCCACACCGTTGTTCTAAACTGGTGTGTCTGTCATAGAGGCAGGCAGTCAGGACAGATGTGTGAATCCCAGTTACACCAGGAATGTCAGAGATAAACCATGACATGGAAAGATGGCTGCTGGCATGTCACTGACCAGGCAAGTCTGTGACAAGTGGACACTGTTCCTAATCTAGCCCAAGAGGAGGAGCCTGAGGGCTGCCACACTGACTCCCAAAAGACCCTGCTTCTCCTACCCATGCTCAGCTGAGCTAGAACCATCAAGAGTCCACAGGACTCTAAGAGGTAGAGTTGACGAGCCCCTCTCCAGGGCCTGACCAAGGAAGATGCCATTGCACGTGCCTGTAAGAAATGTCGTGAGTGCAGGTGTAGGGGGCACCTCTCTTGGTGCTCTGCTAGGAGCTCCAGGAGGCACGACTCATGAAGGAAGCCACAGCTTCCCTAGCATGTTTGGACCCCCATGCCTTCTTCATATATGCTCCCCAATTGCCTAGTCCAGTGCCTGGAACACAGGTGGGGTAAAAAACAAAACAAAACATTAAATCAACGGGTGGATGGATAAGTGAATAACTAAACGAGTGAGGGAATGTCGGTTCTGTGGACGGCTGTCTTAATATCTGGGAGGGAACTCTGGCACACTGAAGAGTAGACAGGGGGTCAGGGCAGGGGAGGTGGCACGGACCCCAACAAGGAGATGGCACTCACCCTACAGTGCCCAAATGCCCCGGACGTGCTGGGGTCAGACCGAAGGTCTTCAGGCTCTTGCTTCTCCTTCTTGTCTTAGGGTCTCCTCGATGGGTGTCTCAAAAGTCCACACAGCCCCCTCCTGGGGGCCAGAATCACATGCCCCAGGCCCTGAGGCTGAACTCTGATGCCCATCCATGAGGGTCCTCTGCAGGTTTCTTGTGCAAGGGGCAATGCATGTGTGTGCGTGCGTGTGTGTGCACATGTGTCTGCACATGGTGTGAGCGTGTGTACAGGCATGTACACATCTTGTACAGTGCTGAGTCTTATGTTGGGGATAGGGAGACAAGGCAATAACTCCAGACAGACATGAATATTGCCCCTATCCTCTCCAAGACTGGAGCAATAGAAGGGCAGAGACAGACAAGAGTAAGCAGGTAATGGTTTCTCTGAGAAGCCCACCCTGGCAAGTATTATATCCCCTCAGCCTCAGGAAAGCACCTGTGTTCTAGGTGGGCCTAGGGAAGGAGGGGCTCGGTGTTACACAGAGAGGGGCCCAGCAAGCAGGGAGTCAGGGGGTTGTGGGCAATAGCTCAACCGAACATGTTAAGCAGAGCGGGGCAGCTGGCAGTGCCAAGCAGGGAACCAGTGCACAGGGACAGGTGCATGGCATCCAGTGGGACAGGCAAGGGTGCAGGGCAGCCACATAGGGGGCTGAAGGATGCAGGACCCTGGGTAAGGAGGGGAGAAGGGAGGCAGCATGGACAAAATCATGGGTTTCCTGCTTCCTGCCCACCCTACGGCCACCCCACCAGAAGTAGGAGTGAAGGTCCCTAACCCACCCCTCCACAAGCCACCTGCTCCAGCTAGCCTGCCAACGTCCTGCTCTCTCCACACTCTGCAGCAGAGAATTCTCACATTCACTGCTGGGTCTGGCCCCTTGCTCCTGGCCTCACATTAACCCGGGGTCAAAGAGGTCTCTCAAGACCCCAGAGGTCCAGCCTGGAAAAGCTGGGGATTGGACCACCCAGAGAGGGACTTCAAAAGGGTCAGATGAAGCTAAGGGATGGAGCAAGCCAAGCCTTCCATGGCAGGGGAGTGGGCAGCTTTGGTACTAGAGGGTGGAGGCGATTCCACATTTGAGAAGGCCTGGCATGAAACCAGTGGGCCAGGCGGAGTCTGATTAGAAGTCCAGCTGCTGCCAGATGAACTGCCTCACACAGTCCAAAGCAAACACTCTCCTCTTCTCTATTCCCAGGCAACTCTGTTCTTAAGCAACTGAACTCCCTGTCCTAGAACCTCCCATTTCAGGCCTTGGCTCACAGGCTTCTTCATTTCTGCACTAAAATGCTCCACCCCTCCCTAAGCCTGGCACAACTAAGGTTTTAAGGGCTTCCCAATAAAGTTATCCAGATACCTCAGGGGCTGACCTGATGGAGGATGATAAGTTGGGGAGGCAGGGGGCAGTTTAGGAGACCAGGGAGGGCAGGGGAGTCCCCTCTTTGGGTGGTAGATGGGGCTAGAGACCAAGGAATCCAGGGTTACCTGAGAAGAAGTGGGCCTTGAAGCCCTTTTTGGACACAGTATTGTCAGACTTGAACTCCACACGCATGTTGTTGTATTGGGAAGTGATGACCTCTGGCTTCTCAGAGCCACAGAACTTGCCATGCAGCTTAGAGTCTGCTGTGAGTCCGCTCCGCACCTCCACAAAGTCATACTTGCAAACCTGCCAGAAAGTCCAGTTCTGGCTGTCTCCTCCAGGAAGCCTCTCTCCTGATGACTCCCTTCCGGGAAACTGTCAAGCTAAGCAGCTGTTCCCCCATCAAATGCTGCTCTATGCATTGTGGAGCCTGGGGCAGTTGACCCCAAGCCCGTCCACATTCCACAAGCTTCCAACTCCGTTCCTTTTCTCAACTGCGGTTCCTTCCCAGCCTTTGAAACCCACCGAGCTTCCCTGTACTGGGTAGTCTCTCCTCTCTATTCTCAGAGCCTGATTCTCTCTGATTCCCTCCCAATGGTGAAAGGTAAGCACTGAATCAAAGCCCCAACCTTCCTACCCACCTTGGCTTCAGAGACACTTACGTCATTGCCCTCAGTCTCGAAGAAGTCAAACTGTAGGGAGATACGGTACTGGGTGGGGGCCACCAACTGCCAGATGCAGTTTTTGTTGGGAGGGTACTCTTTGGGCCAACCGGGGCTGGTGATGGAGCCATTGAGCTTGGTGAGGAATCCACCACAGGCAGCTGGAGGGACAAGGGAGGTGACATCACCTCTAGGGAGGGGTCTGAGTCCTAGGCTGGACACTAGTCAGGGGGAGATGAGGGTGTGTAGGTCCCACAACCTGGGGTCATGGGACAAATAAGAGCTGGTGGGCTGCATATATGGTCATTTCTACCTCCTCTTCTGCAAAATGGGCAAGGAATCTGCTTGGAGGGGACACGGAGGGGTCTGGGGAATGTGTATACATGGCAGTCCTGGGAGACACGGAGAAGGGCTGTTCAAAGGCAGTAAGATCAGCCTGATCAGGAGTTGTTGCCCTGAAGGACTGTCACTAACATGCAGGCTGAGACTTTGAAAAATAGTGGCTTCCAAACTGTGGATCATGACCCTAGGGAGGGTGGTGACATCCATTACCAGGTCAAGATCAGTATTAACAAAGGAGTCAGAATAAAAACCCCTAATGCCAGTGTGCATCAAACTCCGCCAGTCTGTTCTGCCCAGGCTGACAAGCAGGACGGCTTTCTCATCCATGGCTGAGAATGGGACTAGGGAACATCTCCAGATTGTCCTGAATGAGATCGACCGGAAGGCACAGGAAAGAAATCAGTGGCCCAGGGATAGAGTGGGACACTCACCCTCGCATCGACGCTTGTCTGGGGCCAGCTCATACCCAGGGTCACAGCTGCACTTGTAGCTGCCCAGGGTGTTCAGGCACCTCTGCTCACAGCCCCCACGGTTGGGCCTCGAGCACTCATCCACCTCTATGGAGAAGAAAGTGATATCACAAACCACGGGCCCAACTTCGCTCCTCCTTCTTGCACTGGACTTGAGGTTCTCAAGCTGGAGTCTTAGGATTCCTGCGAACCTACCCCACACTGCAGGGGAAAGCCCCCTGAAAACCTCGCTTGTCTGTTCAGCCCTGAGCTATCCCCAAGTCCCCAGGGCAGCTGAGAACCCACAGGATATATCCAACAACAGCTTCCAAGCATTCAGGCTGGCTGGTGGCTACCATCAGCTCCCATGTACCAGTCCCCACCCAAGCACCGTCCTCTCCTTTCTCCTTGATTCACTATGTGATACCTAGTATGGAGGCAGCGATTGTATCCAATGTATAGGTAAAGTACTGAGCCTTGTGGAAGCAATCTGCCGTAGATCACATTGGGGAAAGAAAAAAAAAACAACTCTCTATCTTGCTCTCTCCCCAAGCCTCCATCCACAGCTCTGTGCCACACAGAATTGACCTTTGCTACTATTTATCCACCATGCTTTAATATCACAACCTCAGTGTCCCTGTGTTTGCATCTCTCGTGGGGTCTTCATATTAAATAAATGACAAATAAAGAGGGACTGAGTAGTCACAGAAGGAAGGTAGGACAGCAGGGGAAGCACCTTTGAAAAAGTTGACTGCAAAGCCAGCTTTGTTAATGGACCCGTCGGAGACGAACTTGAGCCAGAGCCGGCTAGATGTGCTTTTGATGTCATCAGGCTTCTCGTAGCCACAGTAGCGCCCGATGAGGTTGCTGCTCTCACTGTGCCCATCGCGTACTTCCAGGTAGTCATAGGCACAGCTGTCATGACGCTCAATCTAGGAGGCAGGGGCTCTATCAGGCTAAGGAGCAGGTTTCCAGGCTCCCTACCCCCAGAGAGGTTGACTGTCCTAGAGACCATTGAAGGGTCTGTGGCTACCTCAAAGGACTGGAACGTGAGGCCCACGTGGAAGCCCTCAGACACCTGGATCCGCCAGATGCAGACTTTGCTGGGCCGGTAATCGTCTGGGTAATTAGGCGACTGGATGTGGCCATTATCCTTTTTCACATCCCCACCGCAGATGGCTTTGGGAACACGGGATACTGGTGGTCAGTATGCTCTGCCCTGCCTAAGTGCCCTTTCCCTGCTCTTCCAGCTCTTCCAACAGCCCCTGCTCCCCATTGCCCACCCTGCTGACCCTCTGCTGGAGGACCCACAGCAGGGATCCTGGAGGCAAGAGGAGGGAGTGGCACTAGAATATCCAAGCCCTCCCTACAAGGCCCCCCTCCCCTCCCTCAGTACCTTCGTAGACGGCAAAGAAGCCTTTTCCAACCCAGTTGCTGCTGCTTCGGAATTCCACCCAGAGGCGGCTGTCAGTGGACACAATGGGCTCAGGGAGTTTGCCCCCACAGAACCGGCCTGCAGACAGTAGAGACAGATGACTCTTGAGTCCCAGGTCTCTCCATATAAGCCCCAACTTCCCAAGATGCCCAGGGCTCCAATCTGCAGCCACCTGACTGTGCATATTCCTAAGACCACCAGGACAGCCAGAAACCCCTTAAGAGAAAGGACAAGATTGAATGACATACGTGTTTTACTGATTTTTTTGGGGGGGGGCTGTTGTTGTTTTCTAAAAACAAACAATATAGCCCAGGCTGGCCTTGAACTAAAAGTCTCCCCAGTGCTAAGATTTTAAGCACAAGAGACTTGAACCCATGGTTTTGTGCACATTAGGCAAGCACCCTATCATATGAGCTACACTCGAGGCCCAAGCCTTGAACTTTTGGTCTCAGCCTCCAAAGTCCTGGGATTAAAGTTTTATTGACCTTTTAAAAGCACATTCCCATCATGACTGATCTTCATGAGATCTCCATGCAAACAAACAATAGGTACAGCTTTCTCTGCATATAATGTTACTGAATGCTCTCCCTGGCATCTGCCACGGGGTCAAATTCAAGGGATGCCTACAGAACTCCAAACTCCAAAATCTGGGCACAGGGGCAGAAAGCAATCCTGTTCGAATGAAACTCACGAAGAGTCAACACAAGAGCTGAGGCTGACCATCTGTGGGATCCTTGGAGTCAAGAGTTGATTGGGGATGATTTGTGTGCTCCGAGTAAGACTGAGTGTTTTTCAACTTTCAGCAAGGGACAAGAGGTAGGTGCTTGCCTAGGAATGTCATTTCCAAGAAAGAGAGTGTACCCTTGGAGAACTAATCCACTGCAGAGCAAATGCTGTAATGTCAGCTGCTTTGGGTGACTGACAGGCCCACTGGAAGATCAGCAATGGAAGTGAATGGAAGTGTCTGGCAGCAGCTGGCTGCTTCCCCACAGACTATGGGGCAAAGACGCTGAGGATGAGGGGCCCTGAATCACGTCAGACTGTGTGCAGATGGACAATGAACAGCATCACACAACACCTCGGGCTTGGTGCAGATGTCCTTTTTGCTTTAATTCTATGCCCACTGAGCTGCTTTTTTGTCCAGGGGTGCTTTGTTTTTCTGTTGTTGTTAAGATAGAGTCTTACTATGTAGCCCAGGCTATCCTCAAACTCAGGCTCCTTCTGTCTTGGCCTCCCCAAAGTTGGAAGTATGGCATTACTATGCCTAGATTTGTCCTGTGGCCTTGACCCCCTTTATCTCACTTTGTGCACACACACTATTAGTGACAAAGTATCTTGTTCAAAGAGAGCCAGGCAAATGATCCAAGACTACAGTTATCAAGGCGAGTCAAGGGCCTGCTCTACTAGGTTTAAAGCCCTGTAGATCAAGGAGATGCCAGTGAGGGTGTGAGTATGGAGCTATGGGATGTGCAAAACAGACGTCTCTGTGTGCTCCTGTGACTCCCCAACCTTTAATAGCATCTTCAGAGGGTAGCTCAAAAGTCTGTAGTAAGAACTGGAAGTCTGGACCACAGACAGAAGTCACCCACTGCCATAGCACTAGTTAGTGAAGGGACAAGCCAGGACAAACTACACCAGGGCCTGTAGTTTGTCTCATATCAAGATGTCACCCCCTTAGGGTATTGGGCCACAGAAGGTTCCAACAAGGAATCAGGGTGCTGAGGAGGCTGAGTGGCCAGTGCCCTTTACCTCGGAGGGGCGCCTTCCTCCAGAAGCCGTCACGCACCTCCACATAGTCATACCAGCACAGGCGGCTACGGTACAGGTCCATGGACGTGAAGTTCAGGATGATCTAGGGAAAGCGATAAGGGGTGAGAAGAGAAGGTTACATTAGTCCCACTCTGGACCTGCCCCTGGCGGAAGTGAGAGCTAACTGTCACCGGCCACGGTCAGCATTGTTCCCAAGCAGCCCTCATCAATCTAACTGAAAACACCTGTCTACTGCTCCCATCGCAAACACCCAGGAAGGGCATGGCTTTCACTACCCTGTACTCTCCACCCCAGTACAGGGCTATTGTCCTGGGTTAAATAACCAAACAGGTTCCCTCACCATCTCAGTATAAACCATGATGTCCTTACAATGGAAGAGGGCAGGGCTAAGAATGGCCCAGAATGGGGGAGGGCGATCTGAGACGGGAAAGAAGGGGCCAAGAAAAAGGTTGAGACACTAATCATACAAACGCTCTGGGCCCTGATTCTGGGAAGGGGCATGGTATCTGCAGGGATTAATTATCAGGTTACAGGTCCCTCTCATGAAAGGATTTAATGTTTTGTATCTGCCCTCAGGGAGTTTATGAATGAGATGACAGATGTATTAAAAGGATTGTGCAGAAAAAAAAATGTGTAAACTCCAGCCCAAGGACCTGGGTTTTAATCAGCCTATATTTCCTGCTAAGTCCTAAGGCCAACCATACAACCTCCCTGATGTCATCCAGCGACAGCCTCTGACACCACAGTATTCCCTGGAGGCAGAAAGGATCACACTGCTGTACTGACTTGACACCTGCCATAGCCCCTTGGTAAGTCTCAATGCTCCATAACTATGATCAAAAATTAAAAAAAAAAATTCTGGTTTTTACTTTAGAGGCAGCGTAGTGGCATACACCTTTAGTTCCAGAAATGGGGAGGCAGAGGCAGAAGGATCTCTGTGAGCCTGAGACCAGTCTGGTCTACAGAATGAGTTCTAGGACATCCAGGACTAACTACATAGAGAGACACCGTCTTTTTTTGGGGTGGGGGTGGGGTCAAGACAGGGTTGCTCTTTGTATCTCTGGCTGTCCT
>JAQHUG010000126.1:205180-253661 GCA_028555095.1 Dicrostonyx torquatus
GTTCGAGGCCAGCCTGGTCTACAGAGCGAGTTCCAGAACAGGCTCCATAGCTACTGAGAAACCCTGTCTTGAAGAAGAAAGAAAGAAGAGAGAAAGAAAGAAAGAAAGAAAGAAAGAAAGAAAGAAAGAAAGGAAGGAAGAAAGAAAGAAAGGAGAAAAGGCAGAGGCTTAAGGAAATCTACTTGCTTGGAAAAGTCTAGAAGGATCCCCAAGTCTGCTGTGCTGTCAAGGTTCCAGGGTCAGGTTTGATACAACCTGGTGGGGTATGTATGGGGGACACTCAGCTAGTGGGTTTTTGTGCTAAAGAAGAGACAAGGCACTAGTGGAGAGCTAGATGCTGATGGCAAGGTTAGAATGAGGCAGATTCCATGGCAGGCACCAGCACCCAATGTCTGTATCACTGTCAACAGGTGCCTGGTCAAAGAACTGCTTCCTGGGCATTCTCCCAAGCCAGCTTTGTCAGTGCAGGGTGTGGATGCTCTTTGTTTATTTACTTAGTGTGTGTATGTACAGACACATGGAGGTCGTCGGAAACTTTCAGAAAACCGCCTCTCTCACGTCATCCTGTGGGTTCCAAGCATCAGACTCAAGCTGACAGATTTGGGGGGCAAGTCATCTTGCCAGCCCTTCCGGGTGATTTGTAGCCACCACCTCGTCAGTCCTTTTTTCTGACCTCTCAGTTCCAGGACACCATCTGTCTGGTTCTCTTTATCCCTCTGAGCCACACCCCAGCACATAATGCCCTAGGCTCACTAATAAGCACGTGCCCCTTCCACAATCTCCACTCCCAGGACTCCATCTCAGCAGTCCATCTTTCCAAGCTCACACTGCTGCCAGCAGTTCTCACTGTGACCTGCAATGTCCTCACTGTGACCTTCAATGTCTTGGGACTACAGGCATTTCTACGACTCCTCCGTGCCCCATTCCTTCATCCACAGTCCCCACTTTTCTTTCTTACTGAATTCATGCGAGTTTCATCACTCATAGTGACCGGAGATGTATCTGAATGAGACTGTATTTTTGAAAAGTGAATTCTATGTTGCGCTCATTTACTTGCGATTATTATGGAAAGCTGTTGCTGTCACCATTACTAACGTCAGTACTTTCCAAGGGTGAAGCTTGGAGTCACAGTGTCACACACCACAGGTTGGTCTGGAACTCCCTGTGTATAGACAAGACTTACAGAGATCCATTCACCTGACTCTGTTTTAAAAGCACAAGCCCCTCCACCCAACTCATCCCTTTTTGTCATAGAAAAATGACAAAATCCTCCTACGGAGGAAGCAGCTAAGGGCTGGCAGGGTAGCCTTCAAAGCAAATCCACAGCCAGCCCGCACACTCAACCGCCATGGTGTGAACTCCCCACTCACACTCCTCTTCCAGCTCACTGTTCTCACCTAAAAACTACAAGCTGGTCCCATCCAGATCATTGTCTTCTGTCTATACGGACAGCCACCCCTGCCCGTGCGTATGACTGTGCCACTTGGGATGCCATGCTATACTTACCCACTGGGGCCTTGGCGCTGCTAAGCTAAGTCTACCTTGCATCCCCAAGCTCTTACCTCTCCTCTGTCTTCCAGCCACTTCTGATCATCCATCCACCCTAGTCCCACCATCAGCTTTTTGTCTGGGATTAGTTCCAAAGTTCTTGCTCTTCACTTTGCCCTGCCTGAAGCACAGCACTAAGTAGAGTTTGTTTTGTTTTGTTTTTGTTTTTCAAGACAGGATTTCTCTGCAGCTTTGGAGTCAGTCCTGGAACTAGCTCTTGTAGACCAGGCTGGTCTCGAACTCACAGAGATCCGCCTGCCTCTGCCTCCCGAGTGCTGGGATTAAAGGCATGCACCACCACCGCCCGGCGAGTTTTTATGATGTAAATCTGATCATAGCCCTCTCTGCTCAGAATCCTTTAATACACGTCACGGATGCATAACTCAGAATAAACTCCAATGTCCTCACTTTGAAAGGCCTTTCTCCATCTCATCTGCTACCTCTGACCTGTCTCCCACCATTCCTCCTTACGAGGCTCCAGCCACGTGGACCACACTCAACCTCAAACACACCACGCCTACCTCAGGACCTTTGTACTTACAACTGGAAGCTCTTGCCAGAAGCCTGCAGGAGCTCCCTCACTTCCTGCTGGTTTTTGCCCCCAAACACCTGCCAGGAATGAAGTCTGAAAACCCCATGTGAGTCACTCTCCTTGCTGATAGCTCCCCAGCACGTATCACCATCTCCTGCTCCTGGGGACTTTCTGATTCACTCTTTCTGTTTCTCCTCCAGCATGGAAACGCAAACCCATACAGGCAGAAATCTCATTTGTGGCACCAAATCTGCACAGGTGGCATTTAGTAGGTACTTAAAAATTATCTCTGAAATACAATTTTGTTCTTAGGATTCTTCAGGCAGACTTGCCTAAATGTATAAAGATAGAAGTATAAAGATGTCTACTGAAGCATTTTGGGTAATAATGAAAAGTTAACATCAACTGTCCTTCACTAGAGTCCTGCAAGGAGTAGTTGAAAAACTATGTGAAGAGAAATAAGACAGCTGGGGGGAGGGTGTGGCGCGGGTCTTTAGTCCCAGCACTTGGGAGGCAGAGGCAGGTGGATCTCTGAGGTCGAGGTCAGCTTGGTCGACAGAGTAAGTTCCAGAACAGCCAGGGCTACACAGAGAAACCTTATCTCCGAGAATGAGAGAGAGAGAGAGAGAGAGAGAGAGAGAGAGAGAGAGAGAGAGAGAGAGAGAAAAGCGGACGAGAGTAAGCAGCCGTAAAAATATATGGGGTAAATCTATACAAGCTGACCCAAAGCAAGGACAGGATTTACTGTGAAGCGCCAGGCGAGCTGCAGAAATCCATTATGCGAATGTGAGTCCCTTTGGCTTTATGTGTGTCACACAGACACACACATCAAAGCATTCCTCATGCTCAGTCCCTGTTGAAAAGTGGGATATAAAAGATTAAGGAGGAGAATATTCATTTTTTTACATTGTGTTTATGGACTGTTCAGGCATTTTATATCATGCACATGTTATTTTTATATATCTAGCGAATGACAAAAATATCCTTCGCGGAATGCCAGATGGAGGAAGGGATGAAGAAAGCTGAGGCGCAGCGCCCCAACTCCCACGCTCCCACCCTCTGCCCCTCGTGCAGACGGCCCCCTGGGCTGCCAGTCTTTCTTTCTGCTCAGCAGCTGGAATAAGAACAAACAACCACTTTCCCTCAGACTCCAAGGTCACCACACCCAGAGGGCAGAACCCCAGAAGGTCCACCCAAGACCTCCCAAGGGACTGGACAGACAGAAGTCACCTGATTTGGGGGGAGGGGCGGAGAGACCTGTGTTGGTGGTCAGTAGCATCCTCAAGAAAGGCACAGCAATGGCTATATTGAGACCAGAGGTGTCTAATTAAGAGTTGTACTAACTTCTGTCATGTGGACACAGCTGTGCCCTGGTGGCAGGGGCACTGCCCTTTGCCAAAGGGAATCTGGCCAGCTCTGCTATTTCCTGGCTGAGGACCTGGGGCCTTTAGCTCCTTAACCCTCCGGATATTTGTCTACAGGGTCTCAGTGGCTGCACTGGAGACATTTGGGGCTAAGTAAGGTACAGTGTAGCCATCTGGGAAGAGGTCCCCTCACACATGGTGGTGATCTCAGGAAAGAACTCTCTTGGAGAGGAGCTGCATGAGGCCATTAACCATGTCACCCCTAAGACCACTCACTAGCTTCAAGGTGGCCTCACGCCACAATCTGAGACACGTCACTGAATTTCTTGGTACTATTTTCCTTATCTGTGAGTGGGTCATAGGACCTGCCACCCGGGGCTTAGGGGAAATGAGATGAGTAAAACTTACATCTGGTGCAAGGTAGGCAGACAGCAAGCTTGGACTTCACTTTTAGAATTCAGTCTCCTTGAGTCTTCACAGTACTGGGGACTGATTGAATCCCGTGCCTCGCACACGCTGGGCAAGTGCCCTATCACTGAGCTGCACACTGTTAGCCCTTCTTGCAGGGTTTTTTGTTTTTTTTAAATCTTGAGACAAGGTCTCACCAAGTTACCCAGGCATGCCTTGAACTTAAAAGCTTCACGCCTCTGACTTCCAAGTAGGTGGGATTCTAGTCATGCAGCCATTCTAAGCTGTTTAAGACATTTTGAAATATGTAGTGGTCCAGATCAAAATCCTGGAAGTAGAGAGAGAAAAGCAGGGCATCGGGGAAACCGACTAGCCCTTACCCATCGAACCACTGGGAATACCACAACCTTTGTTGAGATGTCTCTATGCATTTGTACTGCTCAAGCTCTTTATGAATATGAGTTCCTTCAATCCTCATATAAACCCACAAATCACTGGGCCCATTTTGCAGGTAGGAAAACAAAGACACAAACTACTTCATTACTTGGGAAACACTGCCAAGTCCCAAGGCCAGCTGCTAAGTACATGAGCATTGGACCACCAGAAGGCTTTTTGTGGGTTTTTTTTTTTTTTTTTGGTTTTTTGAGACAGGGTTTCTCTGTAGGTTTGGAGCCTAGCTCTTGTAGACCAGGCTGGTCTCGAACTCACAGAGATCCACCTGCCTCTGCCTCCCGAGTGCTGGGATTAAAGGCATGCACCACCACCACCCAGATGTGGTTTTGTTTTTGTTTCGTTTTGTTTTTTGAGACACGGTTTTTCTGTGTAATAGCTCTGACTGTCCTAGAACTTGCTCTGTAGACCAGGCTGACCTCAAACTCACAGAGATCCACCTGCTTCTGCCTCCCAAGTGCTGGGATTAAAGGCGTACGCCACCACCTCCAAGCTCTTGAAACAACTCTTTCTCGAAGATAATATACCCATGACATGCCAAGACGGGACTGTCATCCACACTTCTGGCCATGAGCTAAGCACTAGAGTAGCACCTCCCAGCAGCCAGATTTGATGTCAGAGTCCATCCACTCAGGCAGGGGCTTTATTTAAGGGCTGCTGTTGAAAGGACAGACTTGGGAGTCGCACAGTTTAGAACTCCCGGGTCACATTTACACGCCAGAGCCCAAGTTCTCTCGTCTACACAGTAGAGGTGACAGTGACAAGCTTGAAGATGTCTACGGGCATCAAGAGACTACACACATCACGTGTCTGGTTCATTGCTTGGCATAAAATTGTTCTAACAACAAATCCAGGGCCCAAGGTTACAACTGTAAAGTGAGCTACAGAACAAGACTAGGAGAAAATGATGATTATTATGAAAGTAGCGGCCTCCAGAGGGTCATGTCCCAGGGTGCCATCTTGTTTTTTTGTTGTTACTGTTTTGTTTTCACACAAGGTTTTACAATGTAGTCCTGGCTGTCCTGAAACTCACTATGTAGAGATCCGCCTACCTCTACCTCCCAGTGCTGGGATCAAAGGCGAGCGCCACGGAGCTAGGCTGGATTTACCATTTTGTAATTGATGTATTTCTACAGCCATGCACTGGTGCATTTATAGCTTCTATCTTGGATCCACTTCTTGCCCTGGAGCTCTGAGCAGGGTTCTGAAAGGGCATGAAGGTCTTTTGGAAATTATGCAGGGCTTACAGCTCAAGAAGGACCAGGGCCCTGTGACCACTCGAAAGACTAGAGCCAGCCCATGCAGTCAGAAACTGCTGGGGAGAAAGCTGATCCAGGCCACCTGGCCTCACACCTGATGACTGAGTCCCACTCCTGACCAGGAAAGAAAGCCATGCTCTACCCTGACTGCTGATCAAGGACCAGGCTCTTTTGTGCATAGACACATCCCCACACTTAGTAGGCTTACAGGTTTGCTGAAGAGTGCCAGAATTGTTGAAATTCTGCAACAGGGCCTCAGAACAGAGCAGCAGTGCAAACACAGACTAGTGTATCTAAATCCAGCTTCTATGTGACCTTGGACCAGGTATTAACTTCACTTTCTCATAAGCAAAACAGGGACCATGTCAGTATCAAGACTAAATGCCATCATGCTAATTAAAAAGCACAATCCAGGTTGGGGATTACAGTTTAGTAAAGTCTTTATCTAGCTAATCCTGGATTTGATTCACATCACATACACACAAAAAAAAAAAAAAGAAAGAAAGAAAGAAAGAAAGAAGAGAAGAGAAGAGAAGAGAAGAGAAGAGAAAAGAAAAGAAAAAGCAATTCTGGGTGGTAGCACATGCCTTTAATCCCAGCACTTGGGAGGCAGAGGCAGGCAGATATCTGTGAGTTCAGGGCCAGCCTAGTCTACAAGAGCTAGTTCCAGGACAGGCTTCAAAGGTACACAAAGAAACCTTGTCTCGAAAAACCAAATCAAAATAAAAACTATAACACAGAGAAATCACTGAACACATGCTCGACTAATCATAAGCTCGATAACTGTTAGCTATTATTATTATTATTCATACTTGTGGATAAGATTTCCAAATTTCCAAAGACCGGAGTAGCAGAGACCCTTCGGGAGGCAGCCAGGGCTCAGCCTATTCAAAAATAGCAGAAAGTCTTGCAATTTTGAGATTTGGAATGAGAAGAACAAGGGACAAGATTGCTTTTGAGGGAAGATGGCAGTCTGCCAATTAAGAGAGAGATAACACAATTACCAAATTCTCAATAAGAATCTGTCACAAGAAAGCATGATCTTCAAGCTGCAAAAACAAAATCACACCTCATCTGGAAAGCAAAGGAAAGCCGCTGCCCAATCAGACAGGAGAGTAAGGAGCTCCTAAGCTGACGCTTGTCTCTAGGCTTTCACAGATGACATCAGAGGTCAGTCAAATAACTCACAGATGTGATCTGTGAGTGCCATCAGCTCACAGCAAAAGCGTTCTCAAGTTTCAGGGGTGTATGTGTACCCATGTGTGTGTGCCTGGGGAGAGGGGTCAGGAGCAGATTCTGGGAACTGCAAACCATAGACCCGGACGTCAATCCGTAATTAAAGAGACAGTCTGCGGCTACTTAGGAAAGACGTGCTTAGGGATGCGTGAGGGGGGGTTATGGTGCACAGAAACAAGGCCCATTGCTGAGGACATTTCTCTTCCTTTCTGAAGGGATTGTTCTCAACTGTTGGGACAGTGGGTGTGATTCGGTAACACATTCCAGCTCTGTATCCATCACAGCCGGATAGGTTCCTATGCTAGGGAAAGACCACCAGGTTCCTGAGGAGTGCATATCGCCATCAGGTAGTAGCCTGTAGCTGGACATCAAGACTTGGTGGAAACCTGCAGATTAGGGTCGATGGCAGTTTGGAGGGAGATCTTTGACCCACTTTGGCCTGCTTCCTGACCCATATTCTGAAAAAAGCTCAGGACAGAGTCTCAGCTGGCAGAGCTATCCAATGGGCAACGGCAGAGGTGAGAGGCTACTAGTGTCCAGCTGGACAGTGGGACCCTTGATTCTAAGCCCTCTTGCACAAAGTGCGGGAAGGCTCCATGAAAAAGCAGTAACACCAAATTAAACACCATGTTCCAATTATGGGATTATTGGAAAATTCCAATTTGTACCAGCTCACTCTTGGGAACAATAAAAATATGAGGAATACAAAAGGTCCAGGGTTGACTGAGAAATCAAGACGCCATGTGACAAGCCCACGTGTGAGCCTAAGAAGTCAGAAGAGGGGCTGGATTTGTGTCTCTGCTCTTGCAGGGGACCTAAGTTTGGTTCCCAGCACCCTTATCAGACAGCCCCCAACTCCCAACTTCAGTTCCAGGAAAATCTGATGCCTCAGGCCCCCTCGGGCACCTGCATGCACAGACACACCTACCCATGCATGTAATGTCATTTTTAAAAAGGGAGGAGAGTGGCCTTCCTGCATTGGAGGGCTGCCTGGGAAACAGGAGATGAGTTACAATGAACTGCTCTCGAGAAGCCCTGAGGGTTTTCAGGGGTGGAAGCTCCCCTTTTCTCCAGGAGACTTTGTAGCATTAAGAGCTGGCAAGAGCTGGGCAGTGGTGGTGCACGCCTTTAAACCTAGTACTTGGGAGGCAGAGGCAGGCGGATCTCTGTTGAGTTCAAGGCCAGTCTGGTCCACAGATTGAGTTCCTAGACAGCTAGAGCTGTACACAGCAAAACCCTATCTTGAAAAACAAACAAACAAACAAAAGAGTTGGCAAGAGAACAGAACAGACTAGTAAGGAAAGTCCCAAGCTCTTGTCACCTCAGGCATTCAAACAAGGCTAATCAATCATGCAGAGGGGTAGTGCACTAGGCAAGCTCTCGGCCCCTCACGCCTTTGGTTCCACGCTGCTCACACGCAGGAGCAGCAGGCAGAGCCAGGACCTCAGGGTCCCAGACAGTAAGGGCAGGAAGGACAGCCATGACCAGAAGCAGGGCTGGAGACATTTGCCTTGCTCTTAACCGTTCTTAGGACCACAGCCTGTGAGCATTGAGAAGGGCTCTTCAGAAATCCCTGACTCCAACTCTGATGACACTGAGGAGAAAGCCCAGGACTGGGCCTGAGTGGTTCACCAAAGGCCACCCAGGACATCCCAGGAAAGGCTGGGATTGAACCCAGATCTAGGAAGGGTTCACATCTTACCCTATCCTTGTTAGCTGTACGTATGACCTGGGCAAGTTACTTAATTCATCTTCCTGTGAACTGTTTCTTCCTCTGCAAAATGAAGACTTAGGGTAGCCATGAAAATTAAAAGAGGAGCCATGTGACAAGCACTTTAAAAAGCACTCAAGAAGAGCTAGACAGCCACAAGAGAACTACATGGTAACTGTACATAGCAACACTACCTTCAGGTTAGCACAGATGTACAGCTTGTCGGAAGGAGGGGGACAGTGAGGCTGGAACTGGTGGGAGCCCCCCTCATTGCATACTTAACGCATTCATGCCAGTGACCAGACAGGTCACTCTTGGGTCAGAAGTCCCTGGGCTGAGGCTCCTGGAGGGAGATGCTCTCCCACTTCTGGAGTCCCCAAAGAGGAAGGAAGACTCAGACAGGTGGTTCATCACAGTTACCTTCTCCCCGGGCGTGACCGAGATGCGCCAGACACAGTGCATGTGGGCAGAGTAGCCGTTGGGAAACTCGGGGGAGGAGAAGTTGCCGGTGCTGTCTTGGAGGGTCTCGCCACAGGCTGTCAATCAAAAAAATAACGAGGCTGCTGACTGCAGGCCCCAGACCCTTGTCTCTGGCTCACCCTTGAGCTCTAGAACCCATAAGGGAGACATGAGTGGCTGAAGAGAGGGGTTCTGTCCCTTTAAGATGTACCCCCTCCTCCTTACATACAAGCATAAACCATCCCACTTCCCTGGTCGAGTGCTGCCAAGGTAACCAGATGCCTTGTTGTCAAGGCAACATGGGTTGCAGAGTTCAGGTCAAGCTCTTCTGGTGGGCCTCACCTCCTCCTCAATGTCCAGGAGAGAGGCTAGTGGCTACCCCTACTCATCCTCCCTCTTCTAGGTCCTCCCACCACCTACTAGCCGAGCTCCAGTTTGGTCCTTAACATTTTCCTTCCTTATTGTCTGTCCTTCCCAACACTCTTCTCTGAAGACTTACAGCCATGACTTTCTAGGTGGCCCTAGGCCCTGGCCCTGGCCCCTGCCTTCTTGGACTCTACCCTCCATCCCTCCTGGTCGTTCCCTTCCTGCTCTAACCTGGGCATTTGTAGAGCTTCCGGGCCTGAGCGATGTCCCCCTTGCTGAGTCTGGTCCTTTGGCCGATGGAAGGCTTCACCCCATTCACCTCGTACTTGGGAACAATGGTGTCCAGGAAGATGCCCCTGAGAAGGACATTAGGAGACTAAGGGCCTGAGTCTTCTGGAAGGTGGGTGAAGAAGAAGGGTAGCGTGCTCATCTATAGCCACAGGGCATGGCACTACCAGGGCCCAGACATTCCTCGGCCGGGTCAGGGAAGGGTGGAGATGTCTCACCCTGTCATTAAGCTGCCCACTGACCAGCAGCCATCCTCTTCCGTGGCAGCTATACCACAAGAGCTGGGGGGAGCCCCAGAAATGCTTTGAGGACCAAGGACCTAGGCCCTTGATGTTCAAACTGGCTTCAACTTGCAGCCCTGGGAGAGCTTTGGGCCCTTGTTTGTCATCTCTGCAACGCCACCCAGCCCCCACCTCCAGCCCTCAAATGATGATTCAGTCTCAGTCAACTTCTCTCTTGACTTCTTAGAGTCAACTCTAGCTCTCTAACATGGCTGTGATTGGACCGAGGCCGACGGGCAGCTTCCACAGTGGCCAGCCAGCTCTCAGGGCACAGTGTCCCTATTTCCCAACTCCTTCCTGCTCATCTCTGTGTTTCCACAGCAGAGGAGCAGAACAAAGTGGAGACAGCAGTTCTCCCCATCCCCAGGGTCCCTGACTCACATCCAGCCAGGCAGGGCCCAGCAAGGGGTGTGGGTATGATGGGAAATGGAAGGAGGGTCTGTGGGGGTGGAGGGGTGAATGAGTTCACTTTCTTCCCTGGTCTCCTTTCCCAGGCCCAGAGTGGGAATAATGGGTCTAGGGGAGTTCAGAGAAGAGAGAAGGGCCACAACCCAAACAGGGAGAGGGGTGCAGGAAGGGCAGTTGAGGTAGGAGTGTGAGGGGTGGGGTGCTTCCCCCAGTCCTGTAGGAGGGTCTTCTCACATCAGGTCCTGGTTAAGGAGGTATCTTGTGAACTGACAAGGGGGACCAGAGCAAGGTAAAGGCCAAGCTTTATTCAAATTAGCCAGTCACAAAGCAGACAAACACAGTCCTAGTCTGTAATAGGCTACTTGAGAGGCTGAGGCAAGACAGCCTGTCCACAGGACAGCAGACAGCTCAGTAAGTAGGCACTTGCCACCATGCCTGCTAAATGGAGTTGGGTCCCCAGAACCCACGTTGTGGAAGGAAGGAAAACTCCTGCAAGTTGTCCTCTGACCTCCACGAGGTGCTGTGTGGCATGTGTGTTCACACATGCACACAAATTAATAAATGTAAGGAAAAGAAAAAGAATTCTAAGTTCGAACTCTGCCTGGGTCACATAGTAAATTCAAGACTACTCTGGGTAACTTAGTAAGACCCCCTCTGAAAAATAAAAATTAGGGGCTGGTGAGATGGCTCAGTGGTTAAGAGAGCACTGACTGCTCTTCCAGAGGACCCGGGGTTCAATTCCCAACACCTACATTGCAGATCACAACTGTCTGTAACTCCAGTTCCAGGGGACCTGACAGACACACATACAGGCAAAACACCAATGCACATAAAATAAAAACAAAATCACTAATAAATAAATAAATAAATAAATAAATAAAAGGGCTGTAGATATAAGCCAGAGGTACACCACTTGCCTAGTATGCACAAGACCCTGGGTTCGAGTCCTAGTACTGCACAACAAAAACAAATAGGGAGAGGCAGACAAACAGAAAGAGGTGAACCCCTGGGAATCACAGGAGAAAGAAATGTACGCTCGTGGCAGATGAGAGACAAGCTCGGCTCCTTTGGGTTGGCACAGTTTGGAGACCCCACACAGCAGGACCTGTGAACTCAGGGTTTCTGTCTTCTCTGCCACAAACGCTTGCTTCACACAGCAATGGGCAAAGTCTGGGGTCTGCCAGCTGCACTAATGGGAACGGCTACTAGAGCAGCCACAGCCACAGCCACAGCCACAAGCCCTTTGTTTAGGGGCTGCAGGCACCCAGAGGACAGGGCAGGGCAGGCAGGACAGAGACTTAAGAAATCAGCAAGGGAATGGCTTTCAGAAGGCAGGCTTGGGCTACTCTGGGCAAGGCCCAGGCCATTTCTCACCTGGAGAACGTGTTCCGGGCATAATGCATGATACTGTCAAAGTCATAGGTCTCTCCCAGGGACTCCACTTCCTGAACCTCCATCTTCAGGAAGTTATACTCCTGCCCTGCAAAGAATGTGAGAAAAGTGGGGGTGGGATGGAGGGAGTGGTCTGTGTCCTCCCTGTACCTGTCTATCTGTCTATGGGGGCTGTCTATCTGAAGGTGTAAAGGATTTAGAGGGGAAAGGAGACAGGCTATAGAGGAGGCCTTTGCAGGAGAAGAGACTGGAGAACTTGCTGACGGGGGAGGGTCAGGAGACCACAGACAGGAAGCAGGAAGGACAGAGTGAAGAACAGAACTAGCAAAGGACAGGTAAAGACATAAGCCTGTGGGGATATCCAGGGACAAGCTGACTGTGCTCAGCCTTCTCATCAATAGTGCTGGCTTCTGGCTACTCAGCCTGACCCCTATGTCCAGGACCTGTGCCAGACCCCCAAGCAGCTCCATAAGCCCTAGAATGGGATGCGACCCATGGGGTGTGTGTACCTGGCTGTATGTTCTCGCGTACAATAGAGACATGGCGGTCCCGGTCGGGCCGCGTGTGCTCGTGCCAGAAGCCAATGACATGGCCCAGCTCATGGACCACGATTCCAAACTTGTCACAGTTCTTGCCGATGGAGATGGCCTGGGGGCCCCCACCTCGGCGACCCACGTAGGAGCAGCACCTGGAGGGCGGGGCCAGCTCAGGGGGGTGGTCCCGAGCTGGGGGAGTGCATCCACTCAGGGGCCGGGCCAGGCTGCCGAGGGGGAGTGTGCAGGGGTGCAGAGGGAGTGGGGATGGCCCTGAGCACCCAATAAACAGGCTGTATGCCAGGGTCAGAGCCAGATCAATGGGAGATGCCCATAGCAGGAAGAGGGGGTGGGCAGGCCCAGCTGAGGGCAGCAGGAGTGCCTAGGGCAGAACCTGGCTGGGGATCACCACCAAGGGTATAATGTCCAGGGGTTCCTGCTCACCCGCAGGGTCGATACGTGAATACAATATAGCTGTCCTCATCCGTGCGCTCCAAGAAGGTGACACAGGTATGCTTCTCCCAGTGTCTCATGGCCTGCCGAAAGACTGCCCTCTGGCTGCCTGCGGAAGGATAGAAGCCAGGCTGTCATAGTGTCAATCAAGTGAGCTGGGAGGCACTTCCACCCACTAAGACAGTGTCGCAGCCACTCTGCAGGCACACCGCCTGGCTCAGGAGGCTGTGGACAGACCAAAGGTAAAAAGGCCAAGGTCAGGTGCAGGCTCGCTCACAGCAGCACACTCACCAGTGAAATTCCCTCCGATAACAAAGGGGATGACCCCATCAGGCCACACTCGCTCTGGTCTGGATGTCGCTGCCCGCCTGCTCCGAGGCCTGCCTCTCCATCTGCCCCTGGTTTCCCTCTGCGGCTGCCTGCTAGTGCTCTGACCACCCAGAGTCGAAGAGTTTCCTGGGAAGGAGGAAAGAGTAGTCAGTGGTAGCAAGTGAGTGGTCAGGAAGAGTGGGGGAGGCAGAATTGATGGAACCCATTCTGTTAGTTGTAGATTTTGGATCTGCATTTGCCTGCTTTGTTAAAAACTTATTTGCAATTCTCAGATCAATACCATCAGGCTTCCATGATCATCCCTGGACATGCACAGGGCAGTAAAAAGGTCCAATGGGTGCACATTCCCAGCCAAGGAGAACTCTGCCTGCTTCTTTCACCGCTCACACAATAAACAAATGTCCTTTCTTAGGTAAACCGAGCGACACTTTTCAATTTTGTTTTTTTTTTTTGTTTTTTTTTTTTTTAATTTGACAATTTAAAACAGCTCCTAAGCAAAGTGCTCCTGTGCTTTCTTGTGTTCCCAAGGCAAAAAAGCTGGGCTATTTGATGCAGACCTGCTTTCCTGCTTGGTGATGCAGACCTGTCTGTCATCCAGCTCCTGAGGAAGCTGAGGCAGTTCTACAGTGAATTTAACGCCAGCATGGACAACTAAAAGAGACCCTATCTAAAGAAGTAAAAATGGAGCTAGGCAGCGGGACAGTGGTGGTGCACACCTTTAATCCCAGTACTTGGGAGGCAGAGACAGGCAGATCTCTGAGTTCAAGACCAGCCTGGTCTACAGAGAGTTCCAGGACAGCCAGGGCCAGGCAGAGAAACCCTGTCTTGAAAAACAAAACAAAACAATGGAGCTAGGCATGTAGCTCAGTGGTAAAATGCTGGCCTGGCATGCATGAGGCCTCAGGTTCAACCCACATTATCACACACATAAGAAACCAAACCAAACAAAGCTGGAATTCATTTTACTAAGAAACGCCCGCATTTAATAAGTTTGTTCTGGCTGAAGTCAATGCTGCTAGGCATGAGTTCAGTGTTAACAAACTAACTTTATATTAAATAAGGTGCCTTGAAGAGAAACACACATAAAATGTGGTCTTCTAGTGGTGACTGTAACCAAAGGCTGGTGGGAGCCTGTATTTCTCCTAGGAGCAATGACTCATTATTTGCTAATTCGTTCTTCACGGTGAGTAGGTAAAATAACTATGAAGTTCTTTAATAGCTGAAGCTGTGCTCTAAGTAGCTGAAACTGCCACGGAGAGCAAGACTGGGCTAGGACTCCAAAGACAAGGAGGTACTCCTTTCCCAGGAATGTGGAGGACTCGAACCAAGGTTTGGAAAATGTCCCCTTTTGTCTAAGAAGCCTCCATGCCAGTGAAGAATGGAGTTATGTGCTGTCTCAGGGCTTCGGGACCCACCTTCCTGTATGACACAGTGGTTCTCTGGCACTGGGGCAAGTGCCACTGCCTGTATCTGAAGGCCAAAGTTTTGCCCCAAATCACCTGTTGAGATGGCAGCAGATCCTAGTGAGACATTCCCCTGTGTCAATCCCACTGGTCTCCAGTGGGGTCCCGTAAACTTCTCTTGTCCCTAAGACACCAGGTTACCCTTGGATGCCAACTGCCCTCTTGGATAGTTGGGTTATAACCCCCAAATTGCTCACACCAGAATCATCCCTCCTGCTGAACAGGGAAGATGGCCCAGCACACTCCAGTATGTCCAGAACTGAACCTCAATAGGAATCCCTCGCTTGTGCAATGGAGAGTTCCATGCAGGTTTTCTGAACCACGGTCCAGCGCTATCCTGATGTGAGACTGCCCTCAGCATCGCAGTAAGAAGGCCCGGAAAAGCCAAACCAGCCATTCTTTTTCCCTTTCACCAATGCTACATAGGTTGGTAGGTACTTGGGCCACCAGGAAATAAAAAGCATTGAGCCCAGCTTTAGGACATGTAAATAAATCCTTTCTGTGTGGAAAAGTATGGAAAGGTCCTAACTAGACACAGAATAGCAGAACACTGGAAGTAAAGGCGAACGTTGGGTCTTGGAGACAGTTTGTGAGGGATAGTGAAGAGGTTCCTGAGGATGGCCCCCCAAAATGCATAGGAGCTTACACACTGGGACCAGGAGACCCAGGAACAACTGTGGGATTGGGCATAGTTGACGGACTGGGAGACAATGGTTTGAATTCTAGTTCCAGTTCTGCCACCTATATACACTGTGTGTGTGATACTGGGCAAGTTACTTTACCTTTGAGAGGCTTAGGCTCAGCTTCTGAGAAACACAAGTGATCCTGACACCCCTTATCCTGGTTGGATATTTTTGTCAACTTCACACAAGCTAGAATCATCTGGGAAGAAGAACTCTTAATTGAGAAAATATCTCAATAAGATTGACCTGTAGGCAACTCTGTGGGGTACTGTCTTGATTAATTATTGATGTGGGAAGGCCCTGATTACTGCGGGTTAGTACCACTCCTGTGCAAGCAGTCTTGGGGTGTATAAGAAAGCAAACTGAGGTCAGTGGTGGTGGTGCACGCCTTTAATCTCAGCACTCGGGAGGCAGAGGCAGGCGGATCTCTGTGAGTTCGAGGCCAGCCTGGTCCACAGAGCAAGTTCCAGGACAGGCTCCAAAACTACACAGAGAAAGCTTGTCTTGTAAATAAATAAATAAATAAATAAATAAATAAATAAATAAAGCAAACTGAGCCAGTCAGGAGGAGCTGGACAGTGATCAACATTCTTGTGTGGTCTCTGCTTCAGTTCCTATCTCCAGGTTCCTGCCTTGAGTCCCTGCTCTGATCTCCCTCAGTGATGGAGTCTGGCCTGAGTGTTGTTCCCTCATGATGTCTACCACGGCAATATAAACGCTAACTAAGACACTCTTTTTTTTTTTCTGGTTTTTCGAGATAGGGTTTCTCTGTAGCTTTGGAGCCTGTCCTGGAACTCACTCTGTAGGACCAGGCTGGCCTTGATATCACAGAGATCTGCCTGCTTCTGCCTTCCGAGTGCTCCGATTAAAGGCGTGCGCCACCACCGCCCGCTACTAAGACACTCTTGAAGGTGGTTGGAGACAGCCAAGTAGGATAATACTTTTGAAAGCACTTTGTAAGCTTTATGCTAGAAAAATACTGGCTTTTGGTTCCCACAGGTGTCAACGTTGATTGACAGGATTTATTGACAGGAAAGGATAAAGATATGCTCCTGTGTTGGGTTCAAGTTCATGGCCTCTGTCCTGGGAAGGCTGGGCTGGAAATGGGGGTAGGAGTGGGGGACAGAAATGGCCTTGTTTCCCAAATCTGAAACACATGTCAAGGACACAGAGAGCCAGCCTGTCCCCGGTGTACCTGCGGCTTTAACGGATGACCTTCGGGCTGTTTGTTGTCTGAGAGCTGTAGCCTGCTGCACCCGGAAGGCCCTCAAGTCCTCTTCATCCAGGGCAATGTCCCCAAGAAAGGCAGCTGGAGAAAAAGAAAGCGGCCAGAGGTTGAGTTAATCCTCTTACCCACAGCTGTGTTCATTGTGCCTGTAGCTCTGACAAGTGATACACAGCCCCTGACCCCTAGAGCCACTCAGATCCTCAGATGCCACCTGAGAAAGACAGAGAAGGACAATGACAGGTCAGCTTCTAGAATCTCTTTAGGAATTATACTTGCTTTTTACTTTAAATCCCAACAAGAATGAAGCGTGATAACACAGGCTTATATAGCCACAGCTATTCAGGCAGCTGAGGCAGAAGGATCACGTGGGCCTGGGCTTTGCAGACCCAAGAGTCAAATGACTTTTCTTCTAGAGAAGGGCTCGTCTCTAAACCCAATGACCTGAGGAAGGAGAGAACCAACTCCTGCAAGTTGTCCTCTGATCTAAACACACACACACACACACACACACACACACACACATATATACAGAGAGACAGACAGAGAGTAAATAAAACTAATAAATAAATAGCCTCATGAAGACACAATTGGGTCACTCTTCCCATTATCTTCAGCAAATAATTAGTACTCACAATGGGCCAGACATTAATTCAGACAGTAGCACGGCAGAAGAGGCTCCTGGTCCCACAGAGCTAACCTTGACAACACAAAGTTCACACAAATACTGAAGTCCACAGAGAGACAAATACTCTGACAGTGGGACATGCTGAAGAAAGGATGCTCTGGTGTCTAAGAGGCCACGACTTAAAGGCTTTGGTCTCCAAGGTGGTGCTACTGGGTGGTTCTGTGCACCCTTAGGAAGTGGAGCCTGAGAGATGCTTATGTCACTGTGCATGTGCGCCCTTGAAGGGGACTGTGGGGCCTGGCCCTTTCCTCAGCCTCTCTCTGCCTCCCGGTGGACTGGATGAGCCCTTTTATTCTGCCAAGTGTTCCCACCACAAGCCGCTGTTTCTAAGAGACACCAGAACCAAGTTCTCCACTATCTTGGACTGGAAACTGGAGCCATGAGGCAGAATCAACCTTCTCTCCAAGTCAGTCCTCTTGGTTACAGTATTGGAAAGTGGACTAGCTAGCAGTCTATTTGAGAGCCGACATTCTGTACTGAGAATGCCATGTCACATAGCAAATGCCATTTCAACCAAACCGGGGAGGGCAGGAAGTATTACGAGATGTCTACTATGCTTACCTGGCCTGACAAGACTTGGCATGGGTAGGCAAATCTGAGAGGCCAAGACTTATACCAGGAGGCTCCCAGCTAACAGGGCAAGGTTTAACGGTTCTCAAACAAATCCTAAGTTTCTGGGTCCTCCCTCTGGGGAGGAAAGGCCCAGAGGCAGGGCACCCTCATCTCTCCAACACAACCCAAGAGGTCATTTCCATGACTGGGCCTGGGAAGAGAAGCGTCTGGAGAGGTGGGATGAGCGGCTTGTCTCCTCTCTGAGACGTCTAGGGTAGGAGGAAGCAGAGGCATAGCTCTGTCTGCCTTGGAAGGAGCCCCAGATGTGAGATTCACACTGGGCTGGGCTGGCCGAGGGGAGGTGGGAGGCCGAGCTGGAACTGGAGGAGCTTCCCTGCAGCCGTGACATCTGCTTCTCATCCCGGCAGAGTCAGCATTACACAAATTGTTTTAACCTTGAGGCCTTACGCACGGTTCCGCCTCCCCAGTTGGCCCCACTGGGTGGATACATATACATTTACTTTGTCACACACTTAGTCACAGATGGCTAATGTCCCTATGGGCATATGGTGACATCCAAACCCATGCTATCTGTGCAGAGCCACTGAGGTCAGAGACTACACCCTTGTGCATGCAAGGAGCATCCAGCACTGGCTTTTGGGCAGATGGAACATAATGAATGAATGAATGAATAATCATGCCAGTTTTCTTTTGGTCTGCAAATGCATGTGCAGAGACATAAGCTCACTCAGACACCATCACCTGAATGTACCTTAGCAGCCATAAAGCCAATATTTCATTTATCAATTTAGGAAACTGAGGCCCAGAAGGAAACTGACTTTATTGACTCTACTTTTTTTTTTTCAACACAGGGTCTCTCTGTGTATTCCTGGCTATCCTGGAACTCACTCTGTAGACCAGGCTGGCCTCAAACTCATAGAGATCCGCCTGCCTCTGCCTCCCATAGACTGTACTTTTAGGCCTCTGGAAGACTTGCTTCATACTCAGGCTTCACCATTCCTTGTCCAGTGGATTTACTCAAGTTCATTAGCTCTCAGGAACTCATACTGTAAATACGGATACATGAAAATAGACACTCAGACACACATATCCACACACACAAAAAATATACACACAGTCACAAAGTTCTAAAAAAAACAGATAGAAGCTCCAACACACACAAGCCAGTGGCCGGCTCTCTGAGAACTCATTAAGCCAGTAATAGTAGCAATAATGACACCTTATGTAAATGTCTGTTGAAATTTACCCAGCGCTTTCCAGTTCACAAAGTGTTCGCTCATTAATGAGTCCATTTAATCCTGGCCCACCCACAACATGCCCAGTAAGCCATATGACACTCCTAGGAGTGTCCCATTATAAACATTTGGAGAGATAACCTCATAGCTGGACGCTAGCCCCCTCCCTTGAATACAGAGATCAGGACCCTGGGGCCAAAATGGGAGATGGCATGTCCACGGTCACCAGCCTGTAACTTGGCAAGAGTCTCTTTTGGAGCTTACGAAAGGGCATGAGACAGGAGAGACTCCATAGAGAAGATGGTAGGTTCCTATAAGACAATGCAGGAACCCCTCACACTACTGTACACTTTGTACTTCTGCACAAAGTACAAATGGTACCTCCAGGTTTCTACACCCACAGCTGTGGGCATCACCAGACAGAACTGTCCCTCAGTCTCCCTAAGGTATCGATTCCAGGACCCCTAGAGATATCAAATCTTCAGATGTTCACGTTCATATATAAAATGGCATTGTGTTTGCATAGAACCTATCTTCAAATGTTTGTGGGGGTTTTTTTTTTTGTCTTTTCTTTTTCTTTTTTGAGACAGGGTCTTATGTAGCCCACTCTAGCTTCAAAGTCCCTATATAGCCAAAGATGACCATGAAATTCTGATCCTCCTGCCTCTGCTTCCCAAATGCAAGGATGACAGGCAGGAACCACTCTACCTGAATAACAATACTTGGGTTTGAACTCAGCGTTTTGTGCATGCTAGGCAAGCCTTCTATATACCTATATAATTCATCCTTCCTATATACTTCAAATCATCTCTAGATGATTTAAATGACCTCATACACTGTAAATGTTAAGTAATTATTATACCGCATTTCTTAGGGAAATATGGAAAAGTCTGTAGATGTTCCATCCAGACCAATTTTTTCCTTGAATAATTTTGATTCATGGTTGGTGGGATCTGTGGGTGCAGAGCCCACAGATACAGAAGGCAGCTGTACCCACGGGGTTAGACTACCAGCAAAGAGCAGTCTTTGGAGGCAATGGCTGATCTTTGCATCTCGTTTCGGCTCCCACGGGCTGACATTCACGTAAACTCTTGGAAACCTCAGTTTTCTCCTCTATTTAAAAGAAAGCACATGATAGAATGCATCTCCTAAGACGACTGCAAGCAATCGGGTTAGTAGATGAAACATCTAGACCAAGCCTGTAGTGTAAAAAGCAACTGCTAAATGGTTTACTACGCTCGCCACACCAACCCCAACCCCAAAGACTCAACGTCAGCGCCAAGCCATCCCCGGGCACACTCAGTCCCTTGCATTCACTCCCCAGCTGAACAAATCTATGGACAGAGACTCTAGAACCACGCTGGTCTGTGAGACCAGGGCTGTGTGGGACCAGGGCAGGGCAAGTAGAAGGAGCAGGGTTAGCTACAGAGCTCAGCTGGATGCCCTGTGGTGGAGATGTCATGACTGAAGAATGCATGGGAACAGAATGGGGGCAGGGTGGGGTTAGAGAGGAGCCTATGGCCAGGAGCTGGGCTGACAGCTGGTTCATCTGGGATCCTAACCTTAGGAAGTTGGACAATCTAGATGCAGGAGGGTTCAGGATGCTTTCCTGGCCCAAAGGAAGCCCCTGGGTCAAGGTCAGGGTCAAAGTAGCAGCTGTTTTCAACACACACAGGATCAAAAGTTTTTGTTTTGCTCTCTGGCTATAAAGCAACCAGGAAGCACTTGAGGGTGCTCTGTCACCAGGCCCGGTGCTGGAGGGGAAAGATCACAGAGACACATCAATGTGGACCTAGAGAGCAATCTTTGTCCCCTAGGTCAGCCTCTGGACTCCAAAGTCCCCTCCCCCTTGGCATGGCCAGGCCTCCCCTCCCATTGGAGCCTGGTTGGTGTGGTGGAGCACCAAGGCCATATATGCAGGACAGGCATGTATCCACCCCAATGGATGCAGACTTGTAGCGGAGGGAGGATGTTCTTGTGGCCCCAGAATACGCAAATGGACTTATTCTCCTGTCCGCTTACATGCCGGTGCACACTTGTACCTATGCTCACCCAACACACACAGGTGAACAGACCTGCTGTGAAGCAAGACACATATACAAATGCAAACAATAACCAATTCCCTGTGCCTGTTCCAGGGTGTTCTGACATATGCAAAAAAGAAAACAAAAGCAGGACGCTACACTTCACAAGCCACGCTCCTCAAAGGAGAAGGGCATCCAGGAATGGACCAAGGTGTGCACACGTGCAGGGAGGGAGGGACCCACTGAGCCCCCCCACCCCCTCAGGAGAGGCCTGCTCCACTCCTTCACCACCACCCAAATCACTGGAGACACACAGTTCATGGGTCCCTTCTTCCTGCCAGCTGTGGCGGCTCACGTCTTTAATCCCAGCACTCAGAAAGTAGAGGCTGGTAGACTCTGTGAGTTCCTGGCCAGAATGGTCCAAAGTGAATTCCAGGCCAGTTACATAGTGAGATTCTGGTTCAAAACAAGAAAAGGGTCTCTTCCCCTGCAGTATCTAACTAGTCTCCCTCCATGAGGGCCCATGGAAATGTGTTTTTTTTTCATGCCTGGGGCACCTAAAAGTGAGGGTGACTCAGGCAGGGAACAGGGTCGTAAGTGGGTGGAGTGACTCACTCAGGGTGTCTGGAAGAGGGAATGTTGTCTGGTGAGAGATAGCATCGTGTGCTTCCTCTGGACTCCACACCTGGGCCACAAGGACTTTGGGGTAAGGGTGGGAAGAGGGACCCTTAAGTACGGTCCTCTCCTCCTGCAGACCCACTGGCTGCCAGCTGAGGTATCAGCAGAAGCTGTATGTGTCAGTGGCAAGACATCTGGAGCGGAGACATGACACTGGGAATATCTGAAATCCTCTTACATGGCTGGGCATTCAACATATAAGAAACCAGGATTTCCAGTAAATCCCCTGCCAGCAGACTTGGTAGGATCAGCCTTAAGCACACCAACAGTCCAGGTTGGCTTCTGGCCCAAAAATTCAGAACCTTCCCCCAGGACATCAGGGGTCTTAATATTTGTCTTTAACGGCAGCCATAAATGGATATAGTGGCTCACGCCTGTAATCTCAGCGTGTGGGAGGCTAAGGGCTGAGGATGATGAGTTCAAGGCCAATTTGGTGAGACACCATTGATGGAGATAAAAAAAAAAAAGTCTAACTCAAACAGTAGAGATATTTTCAAATGATGAGGCCTGGCTATGTTTAGAATAAACAGAGAGATCCCATTTAAGCTGGGAGAATCAAAGGGCTTTCATTGCTAGTCCTCTGTGTGGGAAGAAAAGGGAAGAGGAGGAAGAAGAGGTAGAGAAGGAAGAAGGAACGGTCTACCAGGCACTTCCAAAGGAAATAGAGACAGGCACCTGCCATGGGTACCCTGGCATCTGGTAGTCAGGGCTATGGAGGGACCAAGGAGCAAAGTCAGACAGGGAGGAGCAGCATAGAGAAGAGAGTTGATGGGTTTGCAGAGAGGTGAGCGGCCGAGGTTCAGCCGAGGTGTATGTGTATGTACTCTAGCCCAGTTCCCTCCAGGGGTGGGCCACAGGGCCTGGGCATCAGTCACACCCAAGAAGAAGGCCTGACCTGACCCTGAAGTTTGGCCTTGTCAGGCTCTAGGCCCTCTCCATCACCTCAAGCCTGGCTGAGCTCCCCACCAGCCTCACTTCACCCTGGTGGAGAGCTTTCTCCACAGCCCTTGTTTGAAGCTCCAACTCAGCCGGCCCCACCCTAGCATGAAATCTGAGACTGGGGATGGAGCCCTGAGCCTCTTGCCATTCCCAAAAATCACTCCCATTTTCAACATCAGCATGGGTTCCTACTCATTCTCTGAGGCTGTGCTTCTGTCCCACATCCTCCACAAAGCCTCCACTCTGCAAAACTTCCCAGACCCCTGTGATCACTTTGCTCTGAGATGCCAATGGAACCCCTATTCTTCCTGGCTTATGCTGAGTAACTGTAGCGTGCTCTCGGTTCCTGGCTTAGATGGTGATCTCCTTAAGGACAGAGTTCTGTCTGGCACCTCTCTGCACTTCCCACATCAAACCCAGGCCACAGATGTATCAGGGAGTGTGCATCTCTGAATGAATAAAAGACACAGAGCAGATTGGGGGAGATGTTAGCTTTGCCTAACATCCAAGGCTAGGCTCTCTCCAAAGAAATGAGTCAAGAGTCAAAGGCACAAAGCACAAGGGCTAAACATTTATTTGGTGCTTACTATATGCTAGTAATAAAGATTTGTATGTGTTCTCAGATGCAGACCTTACCACCAGCTCTATGAAGGAATATACTGCCAGCTCCTGTTTTACTAATGAGAAAACCGAAGTTCAGAGACTATGCTTGGCTCCTGGGGCCTAACGAGTGCTTCGGAGTCCATGCCTTGCTCATTCCTCCTCCTGCCCATTCACCGCACACAATGAGATGGAGACAGCTAATGTCCTGGTTTGCCCACAGCCCATCAAGCCTGGGGGAGCAAACACTGAGGGTTTGGCTTGTCCTGCCCACACTAAAATGGTCCCCATCCACCCAAGGGTAAGGTTGGAGCAAGGAAAGGGGGATAGGTCAAGCCCCCTGTGGTCAGAACTATAGGCGCCTGTCCCAAGACTCTGTGTTCACTTCCTTTCCTTGTGTCTCTGTCCCTGGCTCTAGCTCTTCACAGACAGGCTGAAGTCAGATGCAGGAAGTTGAGGGAAAAACGTTGTGACATCTTGTCCCCAGATTGTTCCAGGCAGCCTGCTCAGGGATATCAATTAGGCCAATGGCCTGAGTGCCTGGTATCTGGTCACTCCGGGGGACCACAGCTGTCCTTATGGACAAAGATCTCTCTCTCTCTCTCTCTCACACACACACACACACACACACACACACACACACACACACACACACACACACACGAAGCCCTGACCTTGACTAATTAGTCTCAGGTGTCTGTAGGGTGAGAGAGCTGATGTAGAATATCCGAGTTCTCTTTGTGTGTGTGGCTCATTTGCTATCCCAACTTGGCTCTGGCAGAGCTCTCCTGGCACCCAGGAGCACAGCACAGGTAAGTCCTTCCCCAGCCTGAGTTCTCTGACTTTGACAGCTGTCTCCTGAGTGCCCAGAGAGCTGCTGCAGCTAGTTAGAAGCACAGAATTGCCCACGAAGGAGGATCTCATGGAACCCCCTGAAAAACTTTTCTCCTTCCACTGGGCTGAGTATCCGGGAAGTCTATTCCTTTGGAGCTGCAGGCCTTCTGGGCATCAAACCAGACAGATGTGTAGCACTATGGCAAACAGACAAGCGGGCAAACACCAATATTCCACAAAGCAGGAGGGATAGGGGAGAAGGGAAAAGAACACACACACACACACACACACACACACACACACTCACTCTCGGAGTTTGGCCAGTAAAGTTTCCCTGTGGAGAAAAAGCCGCCTTGCCAGCAGGATTCGCTGAGACCCAGGGAGATTTCCCCAGGAATCCTCTTCGAAGGCAAGCAGCAGCCGCAGCAGTTTCCACAAACAGCAGCAAAACTTCAGTCCTAAAAGTCCCCCAAACTTCCCCCTCCCTTTCTCCCTCGGTCTTTTGTTCCCCCACTGCATTGCCAACCAAGCAGCTCCCAGCTTCCCACACTGGACTGTCCTCCCCCAACCCCAACCCCTGCCCGGCTCTCAGCCTCGATCCCGGCCTGCTCACACCCGGCTCCCGTGCGCCCCTGGGGGAACCGGGGGTCGCTCACCCGCCTTGCAGGGGTCTTTGTAGTTGAGGAGCTCCGGGGCGTCCTCCTCGCCCAGGTCGTAGGTGTAGTCGGCCAAATCCAGCGGCCGCCCGGCGCGCGGGAGCAGCAGCAGCAGCAGTAGCAGCGGCAGCGACAGCAGCGGCAGCGGCGGGCGGGCCACGCCGGGCATGCTGGCGGGCAGCGGTGGCGGTCGCTCCCGGACGCGGGAGCGGGGCGACGGGGAAGGGAGCGCTGGAGGCGAAGGGGAGGTGCTCTCCCCCCGCGGCCACCTCTTCCCGTCCCGTTTCCTGTCTCCCGCCCCCCGCTCGGCCCGGCTTGCTCCAGCCTTGGGCTCCGGCGTCCCCTCGCCCTCGGCTCGGTCGCTCCCTTTCTTTTTTTTTTTTCCGCCGCCCTCCCACTCCCCCCCCCCTTTTAGGGAAATGAGCTCGCTGGAGGGCGGGTTTTCGCCCAGCTCGGCCCCCCTCGGGGCCGGGACCGTGCTCGGCCGGGCCGGGAAGAGAGCCAGCCGGGCGGGGAGGGCGAGAGTAGCGCCGCCCGCCCCGGAGGGAGATCGGCTGCCTGGGGCCGGGGCCGGGGAGGGGGCGCGGGCCCGGGATGCCCGGAGGCACGGCTCCCGCGAGGAGCCCCCTAGTGGCCGCTGTCCCGCGCCGGGCGGAGTGCCTCGGGGCACGGGACACGCTGTCAGTCAGGTCCTTTCCTGCCTCTCGGTCCCTGGATCAGCGGTCTTTCCCTCAGCCCGAAACTTCAGTCTGTCTGTGTCAGACCTCCTCTCTCTTCTTTCTATTTCTCTGTCTTGCTGTCTCTCTGTCTGTCTCTGTCGCTGTCCTTCCCTGTGGACACACCGCTGGAGGGCGCCTAACACCCGTGTATGGCACCTAGGTCCCGTCCCCCTATCCCCGCCTTTTGCCCCCTTCTATACTACCTGGGGTAGGAACAAATCCCCATCACTCTTAGAAAGGATGTGGCAAAGCACCCCAACTCCCCCAAACCCTCTCCTTCCCAGAACGGCTCCCGTCTGGAGCGGAGCTGAGAAAATGTGGGGGGGAAAAAAAAGAAATACCACCCTTTGTTTTTCAGTCAGGTTGCTTTTATTGTTTTATGATAGGAACCCCCTGGACCGTAAAAGACACCTTTCCTCTACTGGCTTCTACCCTCTCCTGTCGGGCATGAACGGGAGCAGCTTCCTGCTTGTCTACAAAAGACCCTTTGCTGCCGGTCTTTCCTGTCCTTATGTGGCCACCGACCCTGTGAAGCAAAGAACTGATGTTTTATCACGTGAAGGAGGGGGACTGAGGAGCCATCCGCTTGATTCCAATGTGGGCTGTGTCTGCAAGCCTGCTATCCCCAGATCACTAACTTCAAGAGATCCCTATTCTGCTGACAAAGCAAGCAACCCAAGCCCTCCCAGTGTTTCTCCGGCATCCTGAAAGGAACCGCTGCTCACCTTGAAGAATCCTAGATATAGTACAGTGGTAGCTCTCCACACAAGGTGCTCACAGCAAGGCCTAGGAAAGTCAGGTCTCTCCCCGAAGACTCGGAACCCGTATCATGGCCTTCCTCCCGGTCCAGCTTAGAGGTGGTTGCTGAGGGCTTGACCTGGAAAGAGCGCCTGTGTTTAATCTCACCTGCAGTCCTTATTATGGGATACTAGGCTGGCCAGGCAAACTCTCTGAGGCTCAGTTTCCTCACCAGTACAAAGGGACTGGACTGGAACCAGAGGCCCACAGGTGGTGTCTGAGCTCAGCCAAGGCCACCAAGTTAGCAGCAGGCCAGCTGACAGCTGGGGAAGGTGTGATGCAGGTGACTGACTGTAGCAAGAACACAGCTGACCCAGGAGAATCAATGCCGTACAGATAGCATTCGCCATCATTTTAAATATCCCTCTCCCCAGCCCTTGGAGGGAGACAGCTCACTCCCTTCACTCACATACCCACCTGAAAGTTCTGGAATTTTCTAGTAAAAGCCTCGAGACTGGGGATGCTCTCTGGAGCCATCTTCATGATGTAGCAGTAGGTTCCCGGAGCTGGCTTATAGGCAGTCACGAGCTAGGCGTATAACACTGGAGGTCATTCACAAAGGTCCCTTGCCTTGCTCACTCCCCAACCCCAACTGTCCATGGGAGACACATCGAGCATCCGAGGGGAGGCAGCCAGGCACAGAATGGGGAGAGACCTCTGGAAAGAGGTGGTACAGCTGGGCAGTTGCAGTAAAGTCATATCCATCCCTCAGGCATACTCACCCGCTGGTAGTCATACACAACAATGCCAGTGGGACCAACAGAGAAGGTAGCAATGGTGTCCATGTGCTCACTCAGGGCTAGGCGCTTCTGTGTTTCCGGTGCTCCAATGCTCATCTCAAGGACCTAGGGAGAGGGTGTCAGAGTGCTGCCTGCCATTCCTCTTTCTTCTCTCAGCCTCTTGGTACCCATATCTGCCCAGAGCCCCCTATTCAAATGCAATGCCTCCTTTCCTGAGATCTCAGGAAGGCTAAACATAGCAGGTGTTGGAGAGACTGGTGGTTATCACACTGCAGGCCGGGGCCTGGAGGAAAACCATCTATGCTGGACTGCTACCCCATTTCTGCTTGGGTCACTCAAGCTATGCCCTTGTTTGCCCACTCCCTTCTCTTCCTCTCCAGCAGCTGCTCATCTCTCTTACCCATCTCACCCAACCCTCTGTCTGATATACCTCGTAGCTACCCTTTGCTCAGCCCAGGCCTGCTCACCATTTCAGTATGTTTCTGACTCATGTGAAGGCCCATAAGCAGGGCCCCTACAATCACCACGACAACAAGGACCACCACCACAACCACGATGAGAAGGCGTTTGAGATGCACGGGGCAACAGGGGATGCGGAACTGGCTCCTGGGACCTGCTGAGTAATCCTGAGGAAGTAGGGAAAGCAGAGAGACAAGCAGGCAGTTGAGAGGATGCTCATTCCCTATACAAACCAAACACCCTCTCATGGCCCTTTAGGCTATAAATATGCAGAGAAGGGCTGGGGAGATCAAAGAAGGCTTTTGGGAAGGTGGTCGGATTCTAACAAACCCATAGATACTTAAAAAGTTAGGAGTAAAATCTAGGTTTGGAAGGATCCAAGAGAACCAGTTAGCAATTCTGTCTTCTGTTTTCCCAAGGCTCCTGGCACCAGCGTTTTGTTCCCTCCAAGGATCCAGGACCATCTCCACACCTTTAGGTAGCCTCTCTTTCTTCCTTCCTCCTCTGCCTGGTGAGTGCCTGTACATTCTTCCTAGTCAGTTCGTCTGTCATCTTTATATTTTTTTACATTTACTTGTGTGTGTGTGTGTGTGTGTGTGTGTGTGAGAGAGAGAGAGAGAGAGAGAGAGAGAGAAACTCAGAGACAATGTCTCTCCTTCCATCATATGAGGTCCAGAGATTAAACCCAAGCCAACACATTTGGTACCAAGCACTCCTATCTGTGGAACCATTTCTCCTCCCCCCTTTCTTTCTTTCTTTTTCTTTCTTTCTTTCTCTCTATTTTTTTTTATTTATTAGGATCATATCTATGACCCAGGCTGCCTTCCAGCTCCTTACATATCTAAAGATGACTCTGGATGATATCTTGCTTACACTCCCAAATGGCATGCATCCCCATGCCTGGTTTATGTGGTCCTGGGGACTGAACCCAGGGCCCATGTTCACAAGGCCCTCTAACCCACTGGTGTACATTCCAGCCTCATGTGCTGCTTTTTCTGTGATGCTTCCTGTGATCTCCTAATTACTTGGTGACTCTATCACTGTTCTTCACAGGCCTTTCTATTGAGCCCTCTGGTGACTCTCAACTCCTTTATACAGGATTTCATGGCTGCCATGCCTGTCTCTTCCAGGGACTTTTAATGATCATGGTGTCTCCATCCTAAAAGCCCAACCCCAAACTAATTGACTGTATGAGTCTAGAAGATAAAAAAAAAAAGCCCGTCAAGGATGGAACAGGCAAGTCCAGTACACTCTGTACGTACACACACACACACACACACACACACACACACTCACCGGTGGACTCTCCATCAGGACCTCTTTGCTACCCACGTCCATTTTTGTAGGCTCTCTCCTCTTCTCATCTCTCTGGTGTGACCAGTGTCCTATATATATCATCAGAGAGAAAGAGAGGACAGAGGTGAAGGACTGGGTCTCCTGCCCGCCAGCCAAGTCCTTGGCTTTGAAGCTTGTTTGTTCCTGGCTTTTCAGAGCCTAGGCCCTGATAAGCCAGCTGCAAGAGCCCCCAAGGGCCCTTGGCCTAGGCACATGAATCCTCTTGGCCCCAACAAGAGCAAACCTGGGTGAGGTGAGCAAACTCACCCTCAGGCCACCTGCTCCTCTCACCGTGGGTGTCTTTCTGGCATGTCTGCCTCTCTTGCTGGCACCTGCCCCTGCAGCCCTGTGGCTTCTCTTCTTTTGACAAGCCAAACCTTTCCTGCTGTAGCCAAGAATCTGGCCATCCCTTTCCACCGGATAATCTCCCCAGGCTCAGACACTAGCTCCATTTAGGGGCCGAGAAAGTGGTGATTATTGCTGGGGATGGAGAGGTACCTACCAGGGGAACAGGATCTGGGACAGCAGCTCGGGGGTCCATTAGTGTGCTTTCTTAGACAGGGTCACATTCCTCTTTACCTAACCTCCCATGCAGGTTTTCCCTCACCTCGGATTTGCTCCAGTTGTTTTCCTCATTCTGGTAACCCCGTCTCCACTGCTGGGAAACTCTTTCTCATGGGTGAAGAGTCCTGTTTTTGCTCTGGGCTTGTCTGTAAGGTGAACACTCTGAGGGCTTATTTCAGGCCTTATTCCTCTGCTTTCCATTGCTGAGGATCAAACTTGGGGTCATGAGTATGTTTGGAAAGCCTTTTACACTGAACTACGCTCCCAGCCCCTGACATTTTCTTTTTTTTTTTTAAATATTTATTTATTTATTTATTATGTACACAACATTTTGTCTGCATGTATGCCTGCCGGCCAGAAGAGGGCACCAGACCTCATTACAGATGGTTGTAAGCCACCATGTGGTTGCTGGGAATTGAACTCAGGACCTTTGGAAGAGCAGGCAGTGCTCTTAACCTCTGAGCCATCTCTCCAACCCCCCTGACATTTTCTTAAGCTGAGATGACCTTTCATGAGGCTAAGTGTGATCCCAATCAGCCACCGCTGCCCTTCTACCACTCTATCTGCCCTTCTGGTCTCTCTTTTTTTTTTTTAAATATTTATTATTTATTATGTATACAATATTCTGTTTGTGTGTATGCCAGCAGGCCAGAAGAGGGCACCAGACCCCTTTACAGATGGTTGTGAGCCACCATGTGGTTGCTGGGAATTGAACTCAGGACCTTTGGAAGAGCAGGCAGTGCTCTTAACCTCTGAGCCATCTCTCCAGCCCCCTGGTCTCTCTTTTATATCTTCTAAATGTGCCCGATGTGATTTAACCAGATCTCATTCACTTTCATGACTTCCTCCTTCTCCCCTCTCCTTGCCTTCTCTCTTTCCCCAAATTCTCTCCTGTTCCTAGGGTACTAAGTCATATCTACCAGTGACTTAGGATTGACTGTACTTTTTCAACTTAGCCTTGGCTCTATGCCTTCAATTCCCTTTTAAAGATTTATTCATTTTTATTTTATGTGTTTTGTCTGCATGTTTGCCTGTGCACTACATGCAAGCTTGATGCTCTTGGAGGCCAGAAAAGGACATTGGATCCATTGGAATTGGAGTCACAGCCAGTTGTGAGCCTACATGTGGGTGCTGGGTATCAACCCAGATGCTCTAAAAGAATAGGCAAAGCTCATAATTACTGAGCCTTCTCTCTTACCCCTCAGATTCCCTTTTAGTTGTTGGTCAGGTGGTCTTGAAACACCTTTGCACCTCTCAACTTTTACCAGTGTGTAAGCCAAAGCCCAGCACTTCCCTGTATTGTGACCTGACACGCTTGTTCTCCTACACAGCTGCCCCTTCTGTCTCCCAGATTGCTTGCAGGATTCCTCATGGACACGCCAAATCCACAGGTGTGCAAGTCCCTTATACAAAATAGACTAAAGAAGTTACACACACTTGCATGCTCTCGTGTATGCTTTTTAAAATGCCTTTGAGTAACCAACAACTCTCTAGTTTGGCTTTAGACTCCCCCAACAAGAAAGAATCATATCTGGTGCTGGAAGCCTTGTTAACTACTCAGTGCTAGTGAAGCCATGGTTATTGGAGGAGAATCTACAATCACTAATTTACGAAGCCAGCATGTTCTGCAACACTTTGTTCTTTACACCCATAGATAGCTGTAGTCTCCACCCCTCATCAAGGAAACTTCTCTTTGCAACAGACAGAGACCACGACGGAAAACCACAACTAATCAAAGTGCACAGTTGTAGAACCTGGTCTCAAAGGATACATCTACAACAACACTTCACACAAAAGACTCAAGGACTATTGCAGAAGAGGAGACAGAAAGATTGTAAGAACCAGAGAATCGTGAGCAGGGAGTTTGCTGTGAGGCTTTGACTTTGTTTCCCAGTAATGCCAAAAGCTACACACATCAAGTCTCACCAACATCACCACCCAAACGTGAGTTAAACAAGGATGACACCAACAAATGTACCAAACTGGATGGGAAAAGCCCACAAGGCCTAAATCCTACACAAAGAGCTACGGGCAACCAAGGAAAGCTGGAAGGGGGGAGGTCAGAGAGATGGCCTTCTCCAGAGAAGGTCACACCAATTTGTTTTTCAGTGCCAAATGGTCAGCCCTGAAAACATACATACAATATCAAAGCTAAAAATACGAAAAAAAATTAAATCTTTCCAAAGAATTTGTTTTTGAGATTTATGTTTTGCTTGCATGTACATGCAGGGCCTGTGGAGGCCATAGGAAGAATTGGATTCTCTGGAGGTGGAGTCACAGACCTTTGTAAACTGCCTTACTTGGGTGTGGGGAATTGAACTCTGATCCTCTGCAAGAGCCATCTCTCCAGTCCCTTGTTTTTATTTTGAGACAGCCTTATTTTCTGCTCAGGTTGGCCGGGAACTGGTGGCAATCCTCTTAGCTTTGCTTCCTGAGTGCAAGATTACAGCCATGTGCCACCATGCTCGGCTCCATCTACCGTCGAATTGGTGAAGAGCAAACCTAGAGATGCAGAGAGCCAGCCGTATTGGACTTTGAAAGGTCAGCCAGCTTCTCAGCCTAGGCCCCAGGCTCCTTAGCACCTTGCCCTTCCCTTTGATCATGAGCTTGCCCCCTTCTCTCCAGCCCTGGCAACCTCCCCTGCCCCCAAATGTTCCCTCTCCAGCTGGAGGACCTCCATCTCAAGGTTGTACAACCACATGGCATCTGAAATGAGAGCTCCTGAGACATTTAGTGGAGAGGAAAAGGAAGGAAATGTTTGCTCCCATCATCCTCCATGCCCCTCTAACTGCCCCCTTAAATATTTGCTTAAGCCTCCCAGGGCCCAGCAAAGTGTCTTAGAGTGAGTAGAAGGGGAGGGCTGAGGGAAGGAAAGGAGAGAAAAGCCAGTGTCCTCTCCCCTTGTTTGTGTGCAGGTGACAGATGTAAAAGACAACTCCAGCTTGCACTACCTATCTCCCTGCCCATCCCCCAGGCTCCCACTCCTACCCTGGGTTGTCCTGGAAACCTTGAGATTGATTCTGACTCACACACACTGGACCTGAGCCAAGTGGGCAGCAGGGCAGCAGGACAGCAGGAGAGCCAAGAAGAACTGCGGGCATCTCGGGGTCCCTGTGAGCATCTTGGAGGTGTGTGTGTGTGCAGTGTCCAGTTGTGGTACTTATTCTGAATAGGAGCTATAGTTGGGGCTTGCTATCATCACTAAGTGAGCTGTTCTCTCCCAGGTCCTCAGTCTCCCCTGCAGGCTGCCCTTAGGCTGGGTTCTCACAGCGTCATGACTTTAAAACAAGAGTAACAACTTGGTTTTGCCAGTTTGGAGTCTGGGAAAAGCTGCTAGCGAACTTCCATGAGTGAACTGCAGATGTTTTTCAACACCTAGTAGGGATCTCGGGTTCCTTGGAAAGAAGGGAGGACGATGGAGAGAGAGGGACTGGGAAGGAGGGAAGCTGTCTCTTCGACTAGGCAGACACAGCCCTCAACCTTGCTCCCCAGGCCAGCCCTGGGGTATAGCCTGTACAGCCTTCTTTATTTGCGTTCACTGATGCTAGTCCTCACGGTGGATAGTACTCTTCCTAAAAGACCGAAAAGTTAACGGCACCTGCTCTGTGACCCCTCCATCTTCGCCCCAGACTCTGAAATCCTTTCATTGCCACCACCACCACCACCCCACCACACACACAGAACTTACCTGCCATTCAGCACACACAATGTTAACTGGAGTCAGCTATAAAAGCTGAGAGGAAAGCTGTCTTCCCAAACGGAGAGAAATGAATATTTTGTGTGTGTGTGTTTTTGTGAACCTGCCACAGGGCAAGGAGCAAGAACACAGCCCATATGTGATCATATGCAACCGTAAGTCTGTTAGGCAATGCTGAGCGGTAGTGGCACACACCTTTAATTCCAGCACTCGGGAGGCAGAGGCAGGGGGATCTTTGTGAGTTTGAGGCCAGCCTGGTCTACAAGAGCTTGTTCCAGGACAGGCCCCAAAGCTACAGAGAAACCCTGGAAACCCTGTCTCAAAAAACAAAAACAAAACAAAAGACTGTTAGCCAACACAAGCAGGCTCCTTCTGTGAGTCCTTTGGTACATGAGATCTGTGTTCCCCCTAGAAGCTCTGGAACCCACAGGAAGTACTACTTTTCTAGAATTTACTGTGTTCATCTCTAAAACAGGACTGCTGCCACCTGTCTTGTCCCCCTCACTAAGCTGTTCTGACATGCCAATGACTTCATGGATATAAAAGGCCAATCGTCATCACTATCATCTACTTCATCCACAGGGCGCCTCTCACTGACTAAGCCTACGATCCAGACTCCTCCCCCTTGTCTCTGGGTTGCCCTCTGTAACGACTGTGGGTAGTGGAAAGCCTCACAGTGGCCACTATCCCTTTCCTGCTCCCAGCCCCTCAGCTGCACGATCCAGGACAAGATTCACTCTGGCCTTTGTGTGCTGGGCAAAGCTGTGCCAGGGACGAGTGGGGATGGCTGTCCAGCTGCCCCAGGCATCCTCCCTACCCCTCCTTGCTTCTTTCCCTCAAGCTGGCATGGACAAGGCAGATGAGCAACTGGACCAGCAGAGGCCAGTGGGAGTCAAAAGGCAGGAGTATCTCAGTCTGGAGGAACAGTCTGGGGGACTTTAACTCAGAGCAGGGATTTCCCCTGATGGTGGAGGCTGGGCAGCTTGGGAAGATGCCTATTTTTTAGATGAGATCTCACTATACGGCCAGGCTGGCCTTAAACTCTTGATCTTCTTGCCTTAACCTCCCTATAGAGCAGCTGTTCTCAACCTCTGGGTTGAGACCCCCTTGGGGGTTAAGGGACAGTCTCACAGGGGTTATATATCAGATATCCTGCATATCAGATATTTGCATTACAATTCAAAAACAGTAGCAAAATTATAGTTATGAAGTAGCAACAAAAATAATTCTATGGTTGGGGGGGTCACCACAACATGAGGAACTGAATTAAAGGGTCGCAGCATTAGGAAGATTGAGAACCACTGCTCTAGCGTGTTTGAATACAGGCATGCACAACCTGATTGGCTCACATACCCTCTTTGTTTTGTTTTTGAGACAAAGTCCCAAATATTGCAGGTTAAGCTAAAACTTGATATACAGCTGAGGATAACCTTGAACTTCTGTTTTTCCTACCTGCCAAGTGCTGGGATTATATCCATACATCTTTATACCTTTAAAAAAATGTGGGGCTGGAGAGCGAACCCCATTAATGCCAAACACCAACAACTGAACTACAACCCCAACCCCATGCTGGGGGCTCAGATCCAGGGCCTTGTACATGCTACCACTGAATTATATTCCCAGACATCTACATTTTAAACAAAATTTATTGCATTTATTATTTATTTAGGAATTTACTTATTGCATTTATTATTTATTTATTATCATGCCTTGGTATGCATGTGGAGATCAGAGGACAACTTTCACAATTTAGTTTTCTGCTTCCCCTGTGGGGGTTCTTGGAATTGAACTCAGGTCATTGGGCTTGGTGACAACTTGCTGGGCTGTCTGTCTTGCCAACCCATATGCCTTTGCCTTTTTAAACAAAAATAGCTGTAGAAAGAAGTGTTGCTGTTATATTTTTGCAAATCTCTTTAGACTGAGGTTTCATAAAAGAGTTGCCATATAGCTCTGGAAAATTCCAGAGTATTTTTATGACAACATGGAAGTGAAAAAGACAAATAATGTCCTTAGGTAGAGTGTGTTGACCTCAGAGACTCTGCGGAAGGTTCTCAAGGAGCTTTGGACTTCTAGAGTTTCCCTTTGAAGGGCACTGGTGGAGAAGGCTTGCTGTGAACTTGAAGCTGGAGTTCTGGACCCTAAGGCTACACTTTTCTTATCTGTAGAAGGGAATTAATGTCCCTTCCCATCAAAGGGCCAGCCAATTAACCATGTCAAGTACAGGTAGAGATATGGAGTTTGGCTTCTTTTCCCTTTCTCTTGGCCTCAGCTTCCTTGTTGATAAAACAAAGACCTGAGCTGGAGCACATCCAAGGTGCTCCCAGCTCCATCGGACTGCGGTCGTGCGGTGTGAAACGTTCCCGGATTCCACACTTCCCACTCCAGCCTCAGTGGCTACCTTTCCCTTTTCAGCTCACAGACACAGGGCACACACACTCTGTTCCTCAGCTGATGCAAACACGCTTGCATCCTCAAGCTCTCAATCTCTTATGCCAACCTGGCTGTATGTGAGTCACTTGCGACATACCCCTTAATTCTACGCCCCCTCACAGCCAAGACATACACACAGGTGCACGTAGGTCTACAGATCCATGTGCACCCGTGCACATGCACATTCTCATACAAATGCACTCGCTACACACACGGTCCTGGAGATCAGGCACAAAGGCTGTTGGCTTGGTAGGGCACGCTGCGGACGGGTGCAACCACTCCATCTTTTGGCTGCTCTCCCGCGGGTGCCCAGCCTGGGCCTCCCCGCTCCGCCCCCGCGCGCGCCCCCGCCGCCCTCGCCGCAGTCCGCGTCCACCAGCCCAGGCAGCCGGTAGTTGCGGTCCCAGTTCCGCGCAGCGCTTCCGAGCTGAAAGGACTGCAGCCAGCGCCTGAGGTCAGGAGGAATAGGTGGCGCCTAGAGTGCGGGTCGCCCAGAGCTGCGGCAGCCCGGAGGTGGAAGCTCCCGAGAGGAGCAGAGCAGCCTGCAGGGAGCAGCGGGGCGCAGGCAGGCCGGTGGTGTAGGGGAGACCCTGTAGGAGGCATGGCCGGGCTACGAGCCAGGCTGGGCCCTGGGCGCAGGCTACTGGTGCTGTCTACGCTGGGTTTTTGCCTAATGCTACAAGCCAGTGCCAAGAAGCCTCCTAAGACGCCCCCCTGCCCACCCAGCTGCTCCTGCACCAGGGACACCGCCTTCTGCGTGGACTCTAAGGCAGTGCCCAAGAACTTACCTTCAGAGGTCATCTCCCTGTGAGTGTGTACATAGCCTTGGGGGCGGGGGGGGGCGGGGAAGGGAAGGAGGGCACAGAGGGCTCTGGAAGAGAGAAACCCTGTTCCTCTTTTCAGAGGATACAGACCTGGAGCACTCCCCGGGGGTCCTCAGAACTGGGGGCTTCCAGGCCCCAGTCTGCAGGGAGCTCTGGAATCCTATAGCAGCCATATCTCGGGAAAACCAGAGTTCATGGCCAAGAATGAATCATCACCAGTAGCATAATGAGACCTACTAAGTGTGGGTTGGAGGGAGTGACTACGTGAGCATGCTGGCCCCTCCCTGTGAGGTCACACCAAGGGCAGAAAGCAGGAGGACTGATGGCACCAGGGGGAGGGGCGATAAGTGAGATGGCCCCCGTGGTATCTTGGCACGGGACAGACTCCTGCCCCTGGGTCTGCTGTTCTGCACACAGCTGGGCCAGCCTCACTTGCAGCAACTGGCCCACGGCCCCCACCCCTTGCCTGTGGGACTGCAGAGGCTGCCAGGTCCCACATCTTGCTGCCCCATCCCTCAGCAGCACCAACGCATTGTGGGTGTTGGATAATGGCAGTGGTGATGGTAATGGAACCTGCTGTTGACTGATAGCGAAGGGGAGCCTCGGGGCCACTGGTGCTCCTGGAAGCAGCGGGAGAGAAGAATGGTGAGGGAGGGCATTGAGTTTGGGGAGTAAAGGACAGATGCAGGTGGGGCCTAGGGCTGCTGAGAACAGAAGCCACTGGCTGCCCTGTCTACCTCTGTGCCCAGTACAGGTCCTTCAGATGCTTACCCAGTATTGACTCCTATGTTCCTCTGCAGGACCCTGGTGAATGCTGCGTTCTCAGAGATCCAAGACGGAGCCTTCTCCCACCTGCCACTGTTACAGTTCTTGTATGGATGGCCTTTTGGAAGGGCGGGTGGGGACATGCTAGAGCCAGATAGATGCTGAACTTGTGGGAGAGTAGGTGGACATAGTGTTTGAAAATGCAGATGCCCTGCTAGAAAATGCTGCAGAAGGTGGAGTGGCCTGGGGTCAGGAGGCCAGGCAGCAGGGAAACTCCACACAGAAGCCGAGAATGTGGGATGTAGAAGACAGATTTGGCTGCTCTGGAGACCCTAGGGAATTGGGTATAAGGGCTTGGGCCAGTGCCAAAGACTGGGCGCTTCAGGGGAGGGGGTCCTCTTCGATACAGGTGACTCCAGGGATCGGCATTTGGGAGGCATAGTGGACAGCTGTCTGCGCAGGGCTAGAGTGGGTCGCAGGGAGGGTGAGAAGACAGGAAGAGGAGATGCTATGGAGGTGGGCCAGGAGCCAAGTTGCCAGGGCAACGTTGACTCCCACCATATTTAGGAGGAAATGGGGAGCTTGTGATATGGAAAACAAGTTCACACCTGGTCTTGCTGTCCAGGGGTCCTGAGGTTTGGAGGAAGGGCAGCCAGATCTTGAGGAAGCTCAAGGGTGGGGCAGTGGGCATGGGCAGCAGGCACACCCTTGCAAGTTCTAATTCCACCTTTGTCTCCCCAGGTTACTCAACTCCAACAAGTTCACGCTCATTGGAGACAATGCCTTCATAGGACTGTCGCACCTGCAGTACCTGTGTGTGGGAGGGAAGGGTCAAGGGCAGGGCAGAAGGAGGGAGCCCTGGTCTGATTGGGCTGAGGGGAAGTGCAGTGGATGAGAAGGCTAGCTAGGAGTGGGATGAAAGGGAAGAGCCCTTGAGGCTCCCGACAGTAGGATGGAGCAGAAGGCCATTTCACCCATGCCCCTGTCATCTTGCCTAACACCCTGCCACTACTGCTGTGATGTTACTGCACACTATAGAAGCCTGTCTCCAGCTCTTGGGCTGGGGTCTGGCCTCAGATGTAAGGAAATCAGTGCTAGGGGGTCTTTGATCCTGAATGGCAACTGAGGCAGATTCTTATTTTCTCCAGCTTCATCGAGAACAATGACATCTGGGCACTTTCTAAGTTTACCTTTAGAGGACTCAAGTCCTTGACACATCTGTGAGTACCTGATACCTGTGCCCATGTGGGACTGGGACCCGTGTGTCCCCTGGATTTCCCTGAATCTTGGTCAGGGCTTTTAGGTGACCCTGAGGTCTTTCTTGCAGCTCATTGGCCAATAATAACCTGCAGACACTGCCCAGAGATATCTTTCGTCCCCTGGACATCCTGAGTGACTTGTAAGGCCTGAATCCTGCTTCTTCCCACAATGCCACAGAGGGCATACCCCTGGAGGGAGTAGAGTGGGAATCAGAATTAGTGGGGGGATTAGGTTTGGGGACTTTGAGACGATGAGGTAGTTGGCTATAGCTGAGAGCCTTCCAAATTGGGGCTCTTCAAGTCCCCATAGTCCTTCTCAAATGTATACTAGGTATGTATGAAAAACTCGTGCTGTTTTTAATATATGGTTGATTTGAATTAACAGTAAAGAACTCTAGCATATCTGTAGTCATTTGCCATTATTTATATAAAGAGAGAGAGAGAAGCTCCTGAATTCTATCAAGGTCGGAGGAATAGGGAGGTAACATGAAATGGGATAGGTTGGCAAAAGGTGCCTGGCTATCAGGACCAACTTTACAGGCCTGTAATCACAGATACTCAGGAGGCCAAACAGAAGCATCACAAGCAGTAAAATTTTGTCTTATGATCAAAAAGTAAAAATAGTACTGGTGATTTGGAGCACTTGCCTAGAGTGTGCAAGGCCCTGGCTGCAATCCCCAGTGTCACAAAAATTTAAATTACAAGCTAAAAAACAAACAAACAAAAATCAAAGGCACCTGGTCAGGTAGTTAAGCAAACAGGGCTTAGGCTCAACCGGCACGCCTTTGACCATGCCGGTGCTGTGGGGACTGTGAGCAGTTCCCAGCAGCTTCTGAAGGTCAGGTAGGCTGCTGGGCAGAGCAGCTGAGGATCTCCCCTTCTGTGTCCCTCCCTCACAATCCAGAGACCTCCGGGGCAATGCCCTTAACTGTGACTGCAAAGTGAAGTGGCTGGTGGAGTGGCTGGCACACACCAACACCACGGTGGCCCCCATCTACTGTGCCAGCCCACCCCGCTTCCAGGAGCACAAGGTGCAAGACTTGCCCCTTCGGGAGTTCGACTGCATCACCACTGGTAGGATGGACCTGGCCTCTGACTGAAGGCCACCCAGCTGGGCATGCCCAGCTTCTGTAGCCAGGTCCCAGCTGCTGCCCAACGAGCTAGTGCCTTTTTCCTTCCTGTGGATTCCACCCACCTGTGCCTCTTGTCCCTGCAGATTTCGTCCTCTACCAGACTCTGTCCTTCCCAGCAGTGTCAGCGGAACCCTTCCTTTACTCCAGCGATCTCTATCTGGCACTGGCCCAGCCGGGTGCCAGCTCCTGCACCATCCTGAAGTGGGACTATGTGGAACGGCAGCTTCGAGACTATGATAGAATTCCAGGTAGCGGCATGTGACCTGCCTGTGCTGGGTCTATCCAGGGGAAGGTGGCAGAAGGCTCTGTTGTCCAACTCCAGTCAATTCCTAAAGGAAGAAGGATGGATGAAATTTTTTTCTGCCCCTAAAGATTTTTTACTGAGTTTGAGGAAGGCCAGTAGCTACAAAATAGTATCGATTAGAATGCAAGCCTTTAATCCCAGTGCTTGGGAAGCAAAGAAGGTGGGTCTCTGTGAGTTCAAGGTCAGCCAGGGCAACAGAGGAGAGAGACTCCATGTCAAAAAATAAGTAAATTCAATACTTAGAGCTAGGGATGAAGCTCAGTGGGTAGAGTGCTTGCCTAGCATGTACAAAGTCCTGGACTAATGATGGTTCACACCTATAATCCCAGCGTTTGAGAGATGAAGGGGAAATATGAAGAATTCAAAAACAGACTTGACTACACAGTGAGAACCTGTCTCAGCGGGAAAATACAAAACAAAACAAAGCAAAGCTTGCTGGGTATGGTGGCTCACACTTGTAATCCCAGCACTTGGGAGGCAGAGAAAGAAAATCACTGCTAGTGCTGGGCCAGCCAGGGCTTCCCTGTCTCCACGAATAAACAAAACAAATTATGGACCCTGAGTCCTGGGTGGGACTGTGCTGGGAGTGGAATTCTGTAGCAGATCTCAGCTGTGGGACACGTTTGGATGTTGATCTTTCATTTGGGTGGGAAAAGGTGGGAACTATTTGACACTGCCTGATTCCACATGCTTCTGTCCCGGCAGCCCCCTCAGCTGTGCACTGCAAGCCGATGGTGGTGGACGGCCAGCTTTATGTCATCGTGGCCCAGCTGTTTGGTGGCTCGTACATTTATCACTGGGACCCCAACACCACACGTTTCACCAAGCTGCAGGACATCGACCCACAGCGTGTGCGTAAACCCAATGACCTGGAAGCCTTCCGCATTGATGGTGACTGGTACTTTGCCGTGGCTGATAGCTCCAAGGCAGGCGCCACTAGCCTCTACCGTTGGCACCAGAATGGCTTCTATTCCCACCAGGCCCTGCACGCCTGGCACCGCGACACTGACCTGGAGTTTGTTGACGGTGAGGGCAAGCCACGGCTGATTGTGTCTAGCAGCTCGCAGGCCCCTGTCATCTATCAGTGGAGTCGTTCTCAGAAGCAGTTTGTGGCCCAGGGAGAGGTGACTCAGGTGCCTGATGCCCAGGCTGTGAAACACTTTCGTGCTGGCCGAGACAGCTACCTGTGTCTTAGCCGCTACATCGGTGACTCCAAGATCCTGCGCTGGGAGGGTACCCGTTTCTCTGAGGTGCAGGCCCTCCCCTCCCGGGGTTCGCTGGCCCTCCAGCCCTTCCTGGTGGGTGGCCACCGCTACCTGGCACTGGGCAGTGACTTCTCCTTCACGCAGATTTACCAGTGGGACGAGGGGCGACAGAAGTTTGTACGGTTCCAGGAGCTGGCTGTACAGGCCCCTCGGGCCTTCTGCTATATGCCTGCTGGAGATGCCCAGCTGCTCCTGGCCCCCAGTTTCAAGGGACAAACACTGGTGTACCGACATGTTGTGGTGGATCTCAGTGCCTAGAGGGAAGTTAAGTCCTTTGGGTTCCTCAGGGTGGCGCTGTAAGATGGGTGGAAACCTCTGTGAGCAACTTGTGGCTCCAAGCGAAGTCACATGTGGCTGACCTATATCTGTGCCCCCACACACATACACACAGAAGTGGGCCTGGGCACAGACCAGGGAAGCCATTCCCATTACTGTAATCAGCACCTATGTATGCACCAGGCACCCAGTGTTCAGGTTCTCCTCTCTGCGTATACCCTTATCTGCAGCACCCCCGTGCTCTGCTCCCTCACTAAGCGTGTCTGAGCGACACAATGGGTGCAGGAATGGGTGGACCATGGCCTTTTCTTCTCGGCTTAGCCTTCTGCCCCCCGCCTTTCCTGTGGATGCTCGAGGTGTCTGTGTGCCTGTTTGGCGTCCACAGTCGCAGCCTCTCTCCAGGTGTGCCCACGCCATGCTCCTTCTGCATGCACCTGTGGACACTGTTGGACATCCTCAATTACATACTTGTGCATACTGGGCCACACCCCTATTTCCATATATGCACATGTCTGGGAGTGTGCACATGTGCAGACTGGGTGCTAAGCAAACAAGCTTCCCTGCTGTCGCCTAGCTGCTCTTCTTGGAGGGTGCCTACAGCACCGACACCTCCTCCGCTCATTCCAGTGTGCCCCCCCCCCGGGTGGCTAGTGAGGATAAAAACAGTAAGCATGGCCGTGGCCTCCTGGGGAGAAAGCGCCTTCATCCTGAAGCAATAACAGCAACAGAGGCAACAGCAACCGGGTTCTTTGTGGTGCGGGATACCTTGCTTCTCACTAGAGTTTTCTTCCCTGACTCAATCCCAGCTCGCCTGGATACAGGTGGGAAGGCTTTCCCTGGGTAGCTTTTTTTTCAAGATTGGGCCATCTCCTCTCTGGCCCCACCTTGGGGATGCGGACCCTGAACTGTGACTGCTCCTTGGGTGGATAGAATGATTGGCCAAGGCAAGAAGCCTGAGAATGTCTGAGCCACCTGTGTGAGTGCCAGGCACATGTTGGGACCCCTGGCACTTCTCCATCCATGGAGATGCCCCTGGAAGCGTGACTCGGTGGAGGCTGGATTGAGGGCAGCAAGAAGGGCACCTGGGAATCAGGCTTCTGCTGCCCTCTGCTGTCCACTGGAAACAGCGGCCCAGAAGCAGGAAATGGCCTGATTGAGAGGATTTCTTGGGGCCAGATGCCTTGAGGCTCCTGGGGGCAATGCTATTCCCTTGCTTCAAATAAAAAGTTCCACCCTACCGCTAGCTCTCAGGTGTCCTCAGGGTGTGTTGTTAGGAGCAGAGCCAGGGTTGTGTCACCTGTACCTGCTACACACAGGGACCACACCAGCTTCCAGGTCCTCTTCCTCTTGGCTCCTTTCCCTTGGAGCAATGGGCATTCACAAGGTCAGCTGGCACTAGGGTCAGGAGTTCACAGCGATGCCATTCAGGTGTCGGGCTGTGTGGTGAGTCTCCTCCACCTGGGTCTGACTCACAGCCCAGTGCAGTACAGGCCTGCCACCTGCTAAGATCAAGGTCTGTCCCTTTGTCAGGATGATGTTAAGCAACAAGGCGAAGACGTGGTCAACCCTCAGCAACCCTGTCTTCTACCATCTCCTCCCTGAAATCCCCACTGGGCAAATATCTGCCATTGTCACAGCCCCCCACCAAGCTGAGGCACCCTGGAGTCCTAGGTAACATCTTGGTCCTTCTTCCCACTTTTAACCAGCTACCAATTCTCCAGTTCTCCATCTCTGAGGGTTTTCAAGTGAACATTCTTTTTTCCCCTTACCCCACTACAACCTTCATCCAGCTCTGTCCTCATTACTATAGTCTCCAGGTCCCTCCCGCCAGCCTGTTTCTTAGATCTTTCTGGTCTGGCCTTCCTGAAACATCTCTCCATTATGTCATCCGCTACCCAGGAGCCTGCTTTGGCTCCCTGCTCTTCTGAAAACAAACCCATGGCTTTGTGCCTGACATCGAGCTCCTCCTGTCTTGGTGCCAGCAGATGCGGCGGCCGCAGTCTCTCTCCTGCCTGCTGCCATTCTGTCCATTCCTAAGACTACAATAAGAGCCTGTCGCGAAGGGAGAGGGGGAAGAGGGCAAAATCGATGACCAGGCTCACTGGGGAATGTGGAGCATCTCGGGAAGGCACATAGCTCTGTGCTACAAAGCAGCCATGCTCCGCTGTGGGACTTCCCTCTTTGTCATGCCTCTCCACCCAGCCTTGGATTTTATGTGAAAAGAAACAGGGAAAGGGACAGAAATGGTAGATATGACAATAACTCCAGCAGTGGAGTGCTGGAGTGTGTGACCCCTCCCCAAACACACACACATGCACACACATGCCCCTTCCCTTCTCCTGTTTTTCCATGGACCCTTTCAGCTCTCACATGTCACATGTGAAGAGACACCATGACACCATGGCAAATCCTTTTTTTGTTCGTTTGTTTTTGTGTTTTTGTTTTTTAAGACAGAGAGAGTTTCTTTGTGTAGCTTTGGAGCCTTTCCTGGAACTCACTCTGTAGACCAGGCTAGCCTCAAACTCAGAGATCTACGTGCTCTGCCTCCTGAGAGTTGGGATTAAAGGTGTACACCACCACCACCCGGACACTGTGGCAAATCTTTTTTTTTTTTTTTTTTAAAAAATACTTAACTGGGGCTGGCCTGCAGTTCAGAGGTTTAGTCCATTATCAGCATGGAGGGAAGTGTGGCGCCATGCAGGCAGACATGATGCTGGAGAAGGAGCTGAGAGTTTTATATCCAGACCTGCAAGAATTGGGGAAGGAAGAGACACTGGGCCTGGCTTGGACTTCTGAAACTTCAAAGCCCATCCCTAGTGACACATTTCCTCTGACAAGACCACACCCCCTAGTCCTTCTCAAGCAGTGCCATTCCCTGATGACTAAACATTCAAAAGTATGAGCCTCTGGGGGCCGTTCCTGTTCAAACCACACAATGCCCATGTGTATCACATATCACTGGTCTGTCACAAGGGGAGGAGCCTAGGTCTGAGAGCTCCAGAGCATGCTCTGAACGTCACAGTCTGGACCACACATGCGCAGACATGGACTCCATTACTTTGCTTGGTGTCAACTAATTTCCCTGAACCTCAAATCCTGCAAAGCAGGTTAGCAAACCTACTTTGTAGAGCCCTGGTTCTGTTCACTTCCTGAGGAAAAGTGGCGAATGGAGTTCAGTGACTTTACTTTGCCTCTGTGTGCCTCATTTCCTCATCTTTAGAGTGGGTCTGACGATGCCTAGCCAACAGGGTCAACTATCATGGGATAGACGAGTGCCTGTGAGGCCCAGCTTACCTATCGTGAGATTTACGTGCATTAAACACAGATTGATGCTTGTCGGTCCCTTTGAAGAAATGTGCCTGGCACATAATTATGAGCTATTTGATCCATAGGATTGTATTTGTGATGGAGTGGCTCCAAGAAGCAGGATTCATGGGAGTGAAAGAAAGGCAATCCTTGGTGACAGGTGCTCTCTGAGAGTGGGGGTTCCTCCACTAGCTGCGCTCTCAGAGCCCCTGTATACTACCTCGCATCTGTGGCTTCAGGCACCCAGCCCTCCCCACTATCTTTGGCCACAGCTTGACGGGACAGGTTTAGGTTTCCATCTGCTCAAATCACATTCCTGTGCTCTTAGCAGAGTGGGGACCCTTGAATCCTCTCTATCCCATCCTGGGATTGCCTCCCTCCCTCCCTCCATCCCTCCCTTCCTTAGGTGGTCTCATATAGCCAAGGCTGGCCTTAAACTCACTGTGTAGCTAAGGATAACTGAATTCCGACTCTTGCCTCCACTTCCCAAATGCTGGGATTATAGATGTATATGACCCTGGCATTTTTATATAGCGCTGGATGTTGAACCCAGGACTCTATGTATACCAGGCAAGCACTATACCAACTCAGCTACTTTCCCAGCCGCTATCCTCCTTTTTCAAATGGGAAACAAATGCACCCTTACCCATGCCCACTAAGGTTGCCAAGGGAAATGGTTTTAGTCTCCCAGACACCTTGGCCTTCTGTTGCCCAGCTGCAAGATAAACACTGCTCCTAACAAGCCACTCCCTTCAGTGGAGAGACATTCTCTCCAGCAAACCTTGAATGCCCAGCTTTCTGTGCCATGGCTGCCTGGTCACCTGCCTAGGGGGGATCATCCATGAGTCCATGGAGCTGCTTAGCAACTCAGGGTAACTGAATGGCTGTGTCAACAACTCAGGACCAAAGGCTATAAGAGCAAGAGGCCATTTAACTGTGTCAAAGCCAAGGAGGGTGATGGTTGGCTGCCAGCCTTTCACTCCTCTGTGAGAAGCTCCACTCCTAGCATCAGACCTCTGACCCCTTGCCCTTTAGCTTTCCCAAGCACGGGCATCATGGCCAGGAGTCTCCATAGGAGAGAGGCTGTCCCAGCTGGGAGAGCTCAGAGTGGGCCCAGGCAAGCTCTTTCCAGCTAATGCAAGCCAGGGAAAACTGATTTTCTTTTCTTTCTTCTAAGATAGGCTTTCACTAATTCCAGAGAACCCTTGAAATTAATCTTGGTCCCCTAAGTGTGTGGATTTACAGGCAGGTGCCACCATGCCTAGCCCAAAACACGGCTTAGTGAGTGGGTAAAGTGCCTGTTGCACAAACACGGAGATCTGAGTCTGGGTCCCTAAAACCTATGCAAAAAGCCAGGCATGGAGACACATCAGGGCAATCCCAGAACTGGAGGAGTGGAGACAGATCCTGGGGTGTCCATGTTCTCCGGGACTTATGGGCCAACCAGTCTGGCTGAAATAGTGGGCTCCAGGAACAAGAGGCCTTACCTCAAAAAATATGCCAGGCAGTGTTGAGGCACACTCTGGAGGCAGAGACGGGCAGATCTCTGAGTTCCAGGCCATCCTGGTCTACAGAACAAGCTCCAGGACAGTCAAGACTACAGAGAGAAAACCTGTCTTGAAAAAACAAACAACGGTGGTGGCGCACGCTTTTAATCCCAGCACTCGGGAGGCAGAGGCAGGTGGATCTCTGTGAGTTCGAGACCAGCCTGGTCTACAAGAGCTAGTTCCAGTGCAGGCTCCAAAGCCACAGAGAAACCCTGTCTCGAAAAACCAAAAAAGAAAAAAGAAAAAAAAAAAGAAAGAAAAAACAAACAAACAAAAAAACGGTGGAAGCTGGGTTAATCCAATATTCATGAGGCAGAGTTAGGGGCATCTCTCTAAATTTTAGGCCAGAAAGGCCTACATAGTAAGGCCCTATCTTAAACAAAAAAAAAAAAAAAAAAAGGAGAGAAATAATTGGGAAAGACATCCTGCTGCCCTCTCTAAGGCCCCGTCTACACACACACACATGCCCATCCATGCCTCTGCACACACGCATGCCCACCACAGCCTCCACAACACCCCCACACCTATCCTTCTGCACACACACACATGCCCACCCATGCCTCTGCCCACACACATACCCACCAATGCCTACACACACATGCACACACACACCTATCCTTCTGCACACACACACACACACACACACACACATACATGCCCACCCATGCCTCTGTACACACACATGCCCACCAATGCCTCCACACACACGCACACACACACACATGCCCACCAATGCCTCCACACACACTCACACACACCTATCCTTCTGCACACATGCACACACCCACCCATGCCTCTGCACACGCACATGCCCACCCATGCCTCCTCACCCACACCTATCCTTCTGCACACACACACACGCCCAGCCATGCACGTATACACACACACACATGCCCAACCATGCATGTACACACATACACACACACATGCCCAACCATGCATGTACACACACACACACACACACACACGCCCACCCATGCCTATACCACACAAAGAGGCTGTAATGCCAGAGTCAGGAAAGAGGTTCTAGAAGTCACCCAGTGGATGAACATATTAAAGGATTTGGATTCACAGGGTTTCTCGGGTGATAGGTGGGTGTCCCTTCCTTCTTTTTATAGCTCTGTACACTTCATAAGTCAGTTCTGTCAGCCGCACCTTTCTGCCTTCAAGGAGATACACAATACTTTTTTTGTTTGTTTGTTTGATGTTTTTGAGACAGGTAGGTAGCCCTGGCTGTCCTGAAACTCGATGTGTAGACCAGGCTGGCTTCAAACTCACAGAAATCTCACTGTCTCTGCCTCCTGAGTGCTGGTATTAAAGAAGTGTGCCACCACAGCTGACCTTATATGATACTTTTTGCCTAAATAATCAGATCTAAAGGGCCAGAGAAATGGCTCAGCAGTTAAGAGCACTGGTTGCCCTTCCAGCACCCACATGGAGGCTAACAATCACCTGCAACTCAAGTTCCAGGGAATCCAACACCCTCTGCTGACATCCGCAGGCATTGCATACATGTTTACAAACAACACATGCAAGAAAAACATTCATGCACATTAAAATATATATATATATCTGATTTGGAATACTGGGCAGGTGACTCAGTCTAGTGCTTTCCTAGCATACATGAAGCCCTGGGTTTGAGCCCTAGCACTGTATGAATACACATGATGACACACGCCTGCAATATCAGCACTTAGGAAGAAGTGGGAAGATCAGAAGTTCAAGGCCATACCTAAACTACATAGGACCCTGTCTGAAAAAAAAAAAGCTTCACAAGATGGATGGTGTCTGGAACCTTCTCCGGCCTTGGTGTTTCTTGTTTCTCTGTAACAGAACAAGGGAGACTGAAGGCATGGAGGAGTTTCTCCTGTGGGCAGGTTTCATTACCAGCTCCCACATCCAGCAACACCAATAAAATTGATGATAATAATTAAGACTGTATAATCACCATGTGTTTGTTTATTCCCAAGAAACCTCCTTTCCCTGACTCCCGTCATTACCAATTCCATCCTCATAGTTGGTGGGTGTTAACTGTGCTCTAATAAAAAGCAGTAACTGCTTGTGTCTCCACCCCCACGCCCTGGGGTAGCTTGGCTTGCACCCTTACCTCAAGGCAGCAGAGGTGCGGGACAACGACACTGATCTCCCTGTTTGCAGAAGGAACAGCTGGCACAGGAGGCAGGTGTCACAAAGGAAGAAAACCCCTATGTAATAAAAACCCACGGTCTCTCTTCTGTATAGCTTCGTCCCTTCTTGCAGGGGTATTCACCCCATCAGGGTAACTTCTTCAGGCCCATGTCCTCTCCCAGAGCCCCTCGTCACTGGCTGTTGCCGAGTCCTAAGAAAAATTGGCCGTGCCACACATTTAGCCAGCACTAAATACCACTGGGTAACATTAGGCCATTTACTTCACTGAGAACATTTCTTAAATGTTAGAAAAAAAA
>JAQHUG010000126.1:254721-287883 GCA_028555095.1 Dicrostonyx torquatus
TTTTTTTTTGGCAAGACAGTGGTGATGCACACCTTTAATTCCAGTATTCAGGAGGCAGAGGCAGGTGGATCTCTGTGACTTCAAGGCTAGCCTGATCTACAAAGTGAGTTCCAGGACAGCCAGGGCTGTTGTTACACAGGGAAACCCTGTCGGCGGCGGTGGGGGAGGGATTTTTCTCTCACATAATATGTCCTGATTACATAATATATTCCTCTACCTTTCTCAGTCTCTCTTCACCTCCTCTCCCATCTGGATCCACTCCCTTTCCGTCTCCCATTTGAAAACCAACAGATAATTTTGCTTCAAATTGATAATAAAATATAATGCAATAAAGTAAAACAAAATCAAACACACTGGAATTGGATAAAGCAAACAGGCAAAGAGAGAACACAAAAAACAGAGACCAACTGGTGCACACGCTCAGGAATTCCATAAAAACACTAAATTGGAAGCCACAATATATATGCAGAGGACCTGTGCAGGTTCATGGTGCCTGCAGGCCCTGTGCAGTCTCTGTGGGCTCATATGAGTATCGACCATGTTTTAGAGGGCCTTGCTTTTGTTGGTGTCCTCCATCCCCTCGAACTCTTACAATCTTTCTGCCTCCTCTTCCATGGGGTTCCCTGACCTGAGGGGAGAGATTTGGTGGAGACCTTTCCTTTAGGGCTGAGAGTTCCAAGGTCTCTCATTCTCTGCATATGTCTGACTGTGGGTCCTGTATTTATTCCCATCTGCTGCAGGAAGAAGCTTCTCCCCGAAGTCATGTTTGTGTGTTTTCAGAGAGAGAAGGGACAAGAAGCAGAGAGATGACATCTGTGGGGGGGATGGCAAAGAATATGATCAAAAATATATTATATGAAATTCTCAAACAATAAATAAAAAAAGCTGGGCAGCAGTAGCACATGCCTTTAATCCCAGCACTCGGGAGGCAGAGGCAGGCAGATCTTTGTGAGTTCGAGGCCAGCCTGGTCTACAAGAGCTAGTTCCAGGACAGGCTCCAAAGCTACAGAGAAACTCTGTCTTGAAAAAACAAAAGAAAAGAATATTATCAAAATATATTCTCAAAGAATAAATAAAAACATTTTAAAGCTGGGCGATTTAATCCCAGCACTCAGAAGGCAGAGATAGGTGGATCTCTGAGTTTGAGGCCAGCCTGGTCTACAGAGTGAGTTCCAGGACAGTCAGAGCTGTTCTGTTACCCAGAGAAAACCTGTCTAGGAAAAAAAAAACTGTCTTGAAAACCAAAATAATATTGATGATAATGATAAATTACCCAAATTTCACCAAATGTTATACCTCTCCAGTATGGCCGACCTCATAAGAAGAATCTTTAATAACCCCATCATTTCACACAGCAATAAATACATGGGCACAAAAGCACTGCACAAAACGGCAAGCGTTGGTTTTGGAATTTTTATATCTGTGTACTTGATTTGGAAACAGGTGAAATTTCAAACCTCTGGTAAAGAAGACCTGGGTGAGCCCGGATCAGCCTCTCAAGACACTGGGGTCAAACTGTCCAAGATGGATCTTGGAAAACCGCTTTAGAGAGAAGTGGACCCCTGAAACCCACTGTTGGGAGGATGACCCCGGACCCCACTCTTGACCACTAGGACGGTGGGATCAGCCAAGCCTGCTTCCAACTAGTGCCTGAGTCTCCAGCTGGACGCACTCATTTCATGCTCTATCCCATTTTACAGAGAGGGAGAAATGACAAGAAAAGGACACTGGGAGACTCCAATGCAACTTGTTTGTTCTTTCATTCTGAACTTCTTTCCTTTTGCTTATCTGCGGCAGTGTCTTAAGATACCTGTAGCCCAGCCTCAACTGGTAATTCTCCTGCCTCAGCCTCAGGGGTTCATGTGTGTGCCACTAGGAGTCCGGGTTGTTTTGTTCCTCATTGTCTTTCCGTTGTGACTTTCCACCTGCTGACCTTTCAGATGTGGAACACTATTTGACCTGTGTTGTGGCCCCAGCTCGGAGGTGTGCGTAGCATCGCCGCTTTAAGGGACTGGCCTTTTGTTTCCATGACCTCGCCCCGCCCCTCTGAAGGCTCCCTTGCGCCTGCGCCTCGAGCTTGAGCACTGGGGTTGGGCAGAACCAGGTTCCGTGCAACTTTCAAGTGAGTTACAAACTCCGCCCCGGACACTAGTGCAGGTGGTCGGCCACCCCGGGACCCCGGCGGCCTGGGAGAGCGGAGATCGGGACCTGCCAGTCCGACCCGGGACTAGCAGCGGCGCCCTCAACGGGCGAACTCGCGGTTCTCCGCGGCAGGAATCGTTGGACTGAGCCGCCAGGATTCCGCGGCGCGGGGCGGAGGAACGCGTCCGCCCTCCCAGCTCCCAAGTCGGCTTCCTCTTCAAGGCCCTAAGTCCACTGGTTCCGGGTTCTCCAGACTCATCGCACTGCGGTGTCGGGGTCAGGGCTGGTGGTCTCTGCCTACACCGAGGGACAGGTGTACCGCAGCACCACTCGGCGCCTTCCCCCAGTTCCCTCCGGTTGTCTCTTGGGGGCCATCCCCAAGACTGTCAGGATGGTGTCCTGGATAATCTGTCGCCTGGTGGTGTGAGTATGGCCCCTCACACTCTGTGAGACCCCACTCTGATCCCCAGTGTCAACCTGTCTTTGGGGTGGAAACTGGGAACGTTTGATTAAAAAAGAGAGTTTTCTTAACTCATCAGGCTTTCCCCAACACACGCTTAACGGTTCTCGAGGTCTGAAGTGAGACCTTGGTCACTGAGTGCCTTGTTCCCAACCCTCATCTTTGTATACTGATCGGGACCCTTATTACACGCGCACACACTGCCGACAGGTTGCAGGCAGGGCTCAGGCTTTGCCACCCACAGCCCTGCAAGACGGTGATAGGCTCAGCAGTGGGCGGAGTATCCAGGTGCCTTCTTCGCCTCTGAGCAGCCACATGACCCACCACCCTAGTTTTGGCTTCCCAAGTCTACCCCTCACTTTTGGATATTCCAACACCTGGCCCAGATGTCTCTCTCTGCATCCTGGTGGCCCTGAGCCTGATTGCGAGTGGTGGGAGTAGACAGCCTGGTGCCCTCACCCACCTTGTTGTGTGTTCTCAGGCTATCCTGTACCCATGGGCCACCAGTGCAGGCCTGAGCAGGCTTGGGATGTTTGTAAACAGCCGGGTGGGGAGGTAGCCTTCAGGGCACTGACTCAGGCACCTTGGGTTGTGCAAGCCAAGCGGGAAAAACAGGGCAGGCACTGCCACCTCGCACCCAAGTTGGTGGGGAGAGGGTGGGGCATAGTGCCCCTCACACTTCCTATGGCTGCTGTTCCAGGCTTATATTTGGGATGCTGTATCCTGCATATGCTTCCTACAAGGCTGTGAAGAGCAAGAACATTCGAGAATATGTGAGTGCAAAGGATTGGCGGGAAAGCTTAACTGATGTGGTTACCTTTGAGGAGTAGTCAGGGAGCTGGGGTAGGACTTGGTGATATGGAAGGTCTGGGCTGGCCTCTCAAACTCCAGGGGCTTGATGGTGTGGCAGATCTTGGGTAGAGCGGCCAAGCGAGCATGGAAGGAGGGCCAGCCATTAGCAGGCCCATGGAGGATCTTGTGGGTGAAGCATGCTGGGATGCGCACTGAGAAAGGCGTTTTCTCAGGGGCTCCCGTCTGAGCAGACTTGGGGAAATGCAGCAATGCAGTGGGACTGGCTCTCAGGAATCTCTGGGTTGGGCAGCTGGAGGCGGGCGTTGGCACCTCAGGCTCCCAAGCTGAGCTCTGCGCCCTCTGACCCACAGGTCCGGTGGATGATGTACTGGATTGTCTTTGCAATCTTCATGGCAGCAGAGACCTTCACGGACGTCTTCATTTCCTGGTCTGGCACAAGGATTGGCAGGCCATGGGTTAGGAAGGCCTACCCACCACCTGGCACCTGGCTCACACGCACTCCTCCCCTTGCTCCCACAGGTTCCCTTTTTACTATGAGATCAAGATGGCCTTTGTCCTGTGGCTGCTCTCGCCTTACACCAAAGGGGCCAGCCTGCTTTACCGAAAGTTTGTCCATCCGTCCCTATCCCGCCATGAGAAGGTACCCCAGGGAGAGATAGAGGAAGAACACTGAAGGTTGTGTTGGGGAGAGGGTGTGTCAGAGAGAGCCCTGTGTCTCAGGTTCAGGGAGCCGGAGATGCCCACTTCAGATTTGCTATGGGACTGTAAAAGGGGTTGGCTCTCCTCCTCTACCTGGATGATACATATGAATGCACTTTAGGGGTGTGACATGCCAGCAGGAAGTTGATGTGGGCATGGAAAAATGGAAGGGACACTCATTGAGGTGTGGAATGGATGTGTGAATGGGGAACGTCGCTCTTAGTTTTTGTTCTGAGCCTCTGTCTGTGACTCCTGGGTCCTAGGTAGGAGTGGGCTAGGGATGATGGCAACCAGTGACTTCTTGGGTTCCGCAGAGAAATGGCTCCTTTGTTGATCTGAGCTCTCCACTCTGGGTCTGCAGGAGATTGATGCGTGCATTGTGCAGGCAAAGGAGCGAAGCTACGAGACCATGCTGAGTTTCGGGAAGCGGGGCCTCAACATCGCTGCCTCGGCTGCTGTGCAGGCTGCTACCAAGGTGCTCTGGGCCCCCCGGTGCTCGCAGTGTGAGCCTCACTCCCCGTAGCTTTGAGCCAGTTCAGTTCTGAATCTTATGCTCCAGTGATGAGCTGAAGGCCAGCTTCCCCGCTAAAGCCCTTCCCCAGTAGCCCTCTTCTGCAGTTAATACAGTGCCTCCCGTCCCTCACCTCCTAGAGTCAGGGTGCTCTAGCTGGAAGGCTACGGAGCTTCTCCATGCAAGACCTCCGCTCCATCCCTGACACCGCTGCCCCCACCTACCAAGATCCCCTCTACCTGGAAGACCAGGTACCCCGACGCAGACCCCCGATTGGTAAGTGGAAAAGGAACCCACGGCTGACCTAGGAAGGTCTGCCTCTCTGAGGGCTAGAGGGAAGCAGGGAGGGGCTCTAGGCTTGCAGAAATGTTCAGCTTTGCCCTTCCTGGCCTCTTTTCTACAGGGTACCGGCCGGGCGGCCTGCAAGATAGTGACACAGAGGATGAGTGTTGGTCAGACAATGAGGTAGCCCCCCAGCCACCTGTCCGGCCCCGAGAGAAACCTCTGAGCCGCAGCCAGAGCCTTCGGGTGGTCAGGAAGAAGCCATTGGTGCGAGAGGTCAGTGTGTTGGAAGGACAGTGTGATGGATAGCAATTGAGCTACCATGCCCACGCCACTCATGGTATGTTGGCTTTCTCTCCCCAAGGGAACCTCACGCTCCTTGAAGGTCAGAACCCGGAAAAAGACGATGCCCTCGGACATGGACAGCTAGATTCTGCAGTCAGGCCATCTTACCTCTCCAGCCAGCAGGGGACCTTTTGCTGCTACACCAGCTGCCTGGGCTCCTCCCCTTCTGACTTCTGCAGCTGCCTAAGGGGCACATGGTGTGGTTCCCTGCATGGGGATGCACCTACAGTATACCAAAGCAGGCCAGACCCAGGGGCCTATTTATTGCCTTCCCAACCTTTTCCCTTCCAGACATGGGACCAGAGCCCCACTAGTCCCTATAGATGAAATCAAAAGTCCAACCAGTTGTGTTCATTCCTTCTTGTCCTTCAAAGTACTTGACAGCCTTTCCCAAGGCCTGGTGTGCGTGTGTCCTAGCTGTGTGTCTCATGTTGGTGAGTGAGGTCAGGCTTGTGAATGTTTTTATAAATAAACAACTATGGTGTCTGCCTTCCCTGGTTTGTCTTCTTGCTCCTCACATTTCATACTGTAACTAGCAGGCCCCTTCAGGCTCCGGCAAAAGGGTGGGAAGATCTCTGTGCTTAAAAGGGAAGGCCACCAACAGTCACAACAGCAAGTGTCCTTCTGGTTGAGCTCCTTGGGACCCCTGTGGAGTCAGGCTGGAGCCAGGAGTGATGGCACAAGCCTTTGATCCCAATATTGTTCTGAGGGAGGCAGGAGGATTTCTGTGAGTTCAAGTTTAGCATGATCAACATAACAAGTTCCAGGACTAGGGGCACCATGTCTCAAAAGCAAAACAAAACCAAAAGTCAGACCCTTGCAGGGCAATGGTGGCACACGCCTTTAATCCCAGCACTCGGGAGGCAGAGGCAGGATCTCTGTGAGTTTGAGGCCAGTCTGGTGTACAGAGCGAGTTCCAGGTTAGGCTTCGAAGCAACACAAGGAAACCCTGTCTCAAAAAAACAAAGAATCAGACACTTGAAGAGGACTCAGAGTAAGGAGTTAGTACTGGCCCTTACAGGAGAGGCAAAGGGATGGAGAGAGTGTGGAAACCGCACAGAGCAAATCTGGGGAGGCAGGCTAGGACATCCATGAACAGGAGGGTCTCAGTTCTGTAAACGTTCCTGTGAACATTCAGGTATAATCAGGGTGAATTTGCACTCGAAGCCACGAGAGGGCAGCAGCTGCCTGGGGCCAAGCTGCCCCCACCTTCCAGGTCAAGGTGGGCGGAGCTCGGAGACTAGCCAAAGCCTCGCCCTGCTGGGGCCTGGCTGAAGATGGGGCAGGCCAAAGGAATGATGCCGAGCTCAGCAGGGCCAATGATAGCCCTTCTCTGCTGCTAGTTGCTGATCTGTGGCCTGCTTCATCCACAGAGACCCAGGCTTTTGCCCTGGACTGACTCTAATCCATTTCCTCTGATGCCTGGGTCACTGCCCCTGATGTTGGAGTGACATAGTGCCCCGGGGTGCTCCCTCCCCACACCTCATCTGCCCTTTGGTCCCTCTTCAGGCTAAAGAGGTGGCTGAGAGTGCTGTGTGGAGGGCAGATGTGAGCTGCTAAATTGGAGTTGCCTGTGAGGATTAACTCTTGGTGTGGGGATTATCTGGGTTTTATTGGAGGGAAGGCACTTAATCTGTGTGGCTGATTTAGCGTCTCTGGGATTGGGATTCAGTGGCTTCCTCTATGGCATTCCCTCTCATTGTGATGCTGATTTACTACTTCATTAATTCACTCAAAAGATGTATTGCTAGATACTATAGGGGTGAGAAGACAAGGAAGTAGGCGCTATTATTATAATCCCCATTTCCCAAATAGGCACATAAAGGGCAAATGATTTGCCCAAGGTGGCCTAGCTAGTAAGTGGCAGGATTGGGCTTTGGACCAGGCAGTCTGGCTCCAGAGTTGATGTACTTAATCACTGTTCAGTAAATGAGCTGTTCCTTGCCTGGGAGGCAGGAGGAAGGAGCCTGGCATGTATGGAATATTTGTTACATGCCTGACCTTGTGCTGGGCATTTCACACAGATGGTTTCCATGCCCATTTTACGGGCAAAAGAGCTTTCTCCTTTCCAACGGTATTGACTGGGAGGTGGGCAAAAGCACTTGGTCCTCTTGGCAGAACTGAAGCCAGTGTCTCCAGGCTCTGCAAAGACCATGCCAGCATGCCAGCATTTCTGCCCTTTCTTCCCCACCATGCCTTGTCCTCTTCAGCCTTATACTCCTTCCCCAACTCAGATACCCGAGCCCTCTGCAGGCATGCCTCTGCCTAGCCTTCTCATCTGCTATTCCTACGATCATTGTTCGTGAAGGGATTCTGTCTTCATCTTGAGTACGTAACATGTTTTTGTCCCTCCTTAGTCGTGACTTCAGAACCAGCCTTATTTTACTGTTGTATCTCAGCCCAGAACAAGTGGCTGAGGTATTTTTATAACTGTGGGATCTGGTAGTAGTTGTCTGACTTCTGAGCTCAAGCGTCACCCCTTTCTCTGGGAAGTCTCTCAAACTTCCCAGCACAGAATTAGAAGACATGGAGTCGTTTGTCATCGTGTTCATGTCTCCAAGACTGACTCCTAGCCTCAGCTCAAGGCCTGATACCTCAGAGGCCTGAAGGGAGGTTGCTACTAAAGCGACACATACATCAATGCCTTAACCCTCTTCAGGGTGTGGGGGAACTTGTGCTTTGGTGTCTGTGCCCTGTGTCACCTCAGTTCCACCGCACAGCTTTCAAACCACCAGCGTCTCTGGTGATGAATGGCTGGCTAAAATCTACGGCTACCAAGGCATCCTGAGGCCACACAGGAAGAAATGAGTAGATGTCTAAGTGTAGGCATTTCTGGGCAAGTGTAAATGTGAGCCAGGGCACTGGGTATCACCTGGACATCCCTCAGAGCAGCTCCGCCTCTCTGAGAACCACCCAGGCACACCCCCACCCAGCACTATCCACCTCAACAGGGTTCCTGGCCCACCACTGATCCTCTGGCCTGGCCTCTTAAGAGGGGTGGAGGTTAAGCCATGTTCTTGCCTTCCAAGGGCCACCAACCTTCTACTTGATACCAGGGTACCTGGTCTCAGGTAGGATCAAGGCTGGAAAGGACCTGATCCCATGAAGGCCAGTCCCTAGAGCATACTTTCTGTGGTCCCTGGTTCCTTCTTTTCCTCAGCTTTTCCCACCCATCCTGGCCTGTTACCTGCTTCTCTTTCATCTTCCTTTCTCCCTGTGCCTTACCTCCTGCCATCCTTGTAGCCCTCTGCCTCTGGCTCCACCACTGTCCCTCTGACCTGTGACCTTTCATTGTCCTAGTCGCTTTCCCCTTCTCTGGCTTCTATGTCACAACATGCAGGAACCCAAGGCTGTATTTTTAGCTGCCACTCTCAGTATACTAAGCCTCTAGATCCCACATAACCCCTAGCCCAGGCTGAGTTAGGGGTCCTGGCAGACACTGTCCTCCACTAGAGGGGATTCAGGGGGTAACTGCTCAGGTCCTCGCCCCCATTTTTCACCCAGCATCTGGAATTGGGAGGCACTAACAGGTGATCTTCATCGCAGAAGGCTAGTGCCTAGGGCTGGGTGATCCTGGGGGCAGAGCTGACATTGCTGGGTACACAAGTCTGAGCTCAGCCTGGAACACAATGGAAGCTAGATGGCAGTGGGGGAGGGCTAGAGAGAAGGAGGGCTCCAGAAGAGGAATTAGGTCAATGATGTGGGTGGGTGGGCCAGAGGAGAGGATAGCAACTACCACGGAGCTTCCTCCCGACTCCAGCAGCATCTCCACACTTCCCTTCCCTGTCCCCTCCCCCTGGTCCTGGGAGATTTCACCCGGTATCAACCCCCCCACCGTGTCCCCCACCTCAGGCATTGCCACAGGGGTGGGGGTGGGATGGGGCCAGCTTCAGCTGTCTGAAGGATGGAGGGGCTGGGGAAGCAGGGCTAGGTGCCCAGACGGCCGCGTGTGTGGGAGGGGATGTCCTCAGATGCCCTCCACCCGGCAGTCCCCGCTCTGACGTGTGTGCCCCCCCTCTCCCCGCCCGGATTAGTGGCAGCTTGGCCTGACTCTCCGGGGCTCCTTCCCCCGCCCTGCCTGCTGCCCACCCCTGGGCAGGGGGCTACTCTGCCTGAGGGGCACTGTGCTTGCCCAGGTAAGGGGCTCCGGGGTGGAGAAAGGGCAGCTGGCTGTGAGAGAGGCTATGCCTGTCAGCACGAGTGTGTGTGTCAGCATGTGTGTCAGTGCGTGAGGGGTCGTGGTGGGCTAGGGCTGGACCCACTTGAGTCTGGGGGTGCTAATCAGCTTGCTAGGTCCATGGTCTGGTTTTGTGACCACTGAGTGGGTGGCTTTCCCCCCCTGTGTTTGTGTCTTTTATGTGTGTCCTCAGCTCTGCTCCATCCTCAGGCACAGCACCATAGTCAGCTACAAGGACTCTGGCCTGTGGCATAGGCTCTAATGTAAAGATGGGGAATGTGGTGGGGTACGGGTGATACTTCTCCCCACCTCTACTCCAGTTACCCCTAAACATTCCAAAAGACAGCCCTGAGAGCTCTGGTCTAGTCCAGGCAATATAATCTGACAGGCAGATATGGCAGCTGGAGGTGTAGGGGTGGGTGTCTATTCAGTTGCCCTGAGACAGTCCCTATATTACCTTGGGGGAAGACAGCCACAGGCCCTTGGAACTGAGGACAACCCAAGCCTCTTCCAGGCCTCAAGCCACAGGACTTTCCCAAAACAACACTCTCCCACAGGCCTCCGTTAAGGTAGGCCAGAGGGCTTAGACTGGGACCACAGGCACTTCCCAGCCCACCACCTTGCCCAGGAGCCCCGCTGGGAGCTAGAGGCCAGGCTGGAGCCTTGGGCTCCATTCCCTATTAGACCCTCCTCATCTATCTCCCATAGCACACTAGGGTCAGGCCACCCCAAGAAAGTGAATAAGAAAAGGGGTATGAAAAACTCAGTCAAGTAAACAATCCCTGCCAGCCTGCCTGACCAGACTTGGCCTCTGTGAAGGTGAGGGGCTAGAAAGACCTGTGTCAGCAAGGACCAAATCTGTTCAGTTTCGGCTGTTCGGACCTACTCTCCCAAGTACCCATCCTGTCCTCAACAGCTGATGAAAGGCTCCTTGCCTTCACTCTTTCCCTTAAGAGAAAGATCTTGGGCTCTTCATGGTACCCTCCCCCCTTCAGAGATGGTGGTGTAACTTGGGGCCTGGTTGTGGCCACCAAAATTTATCCCTTCTGCAAAGATGGGGAAGTAGGCAGTATTGCTTCTGTTTCAGACTGGGGCTGGTCTCAGAGGCAGGGGAGAAGAGGGGCAGGAGGTGGGTGCCTTTAGGGAAGAGAAGCACCCGTTGGGCGTGTGGGTTTCTGTGTGTGTCTGTCTGAATCTGTCTGTTTGTGTGTGTGCTCTGGAACCACCCCCGCAGAAGAGCAGGGATGCTTCCTCGGGTGGAGGGTGCCCTGTTTGCCCATTTCCTCTCCTACTCGCTGTTCCCTCCCAGGAGCCACTCCCATGGGCTCCTCTCCAGGCTGGGCCTGGGAGCACCAGGAACATTGAGGACGGGGCAGCCCAGCAGGCAACCCCGACTGGAGCTTCAGATGGTTGTGCGCTTCTGGCCCCATCATCTTTCTAGACACTTGGTAGAAATCAAGGCCCTTAGACCAAGGAACAGACCAGACAGACGGCAGGCCCTCCCAGATTCCAAAGCTTGGTGTAACCTTGTGCCCTGAGAGGGATGCTAGGTTGAGGGGCTTGGGCAGGTGAAGATGAAGAATGAGGTAGGGAAGACACCAACCACTGGGGTGTGCCCAGAGCTGAAAAGGACAGGGAGAGAGTGGTCCAGCAGGCACGGGCCTGCTGGCGTGGGTCGCAGCACCCATCACTGACCCGTGAGAACCCGACTGCCCCTGCCAGCTCTGGCACTGACCCCTCCCTGCCGCCCCGCCCTAGCACCCCGGGGGGCACCCCGCCTCACAGTGGCCTGGTCCGGCCCCTCCCGCCCTTTGCTCCAGTTCCCGGGCTTGGCACCTATAGTGGGGGTGCTGCCCGCCTGCCAGGCTCCGGGCCGGGCCCACGGGAGGGTGGGGCGGCTGGGAAGCTGGCACACTGCCCCAGGGGAGCCTCTCTCGGCAGGCGCCCGGGTGCCGCGGGGGGAGGGGGGAACAAAGGGCTCATTCTCCCCGTGCGCAGCCGGTGGCATCGCCGGGGCGTTGGCGGAAGCCCCCGGGGCTCAGGAGGGGGCAGGCCCAGGCGGGGCCGCCGAATCACGGGCTCCTGTTTCCCGCAGGGTGCTGGAGGAGGAAACCGGCGGAGCAGCTTCCCCACTCTCAGTTGCGCGTCTGGCGATGGCGATCAGAGGTCCTGCTGCGCTCTCCGCTGCGCTCTCCCTCCATTAGCCGCGCTGCGCGGTGCTGCGCCCTCGCTGGTGCTTCGCTCCTGGCTCACGGGATCGGCCCCCCCATCTCCAGGCACGACCCCCTTCCCCGGCCCCTCGGCCTTTCCCCCCACTCAGCCTTCTCCGACCCGGGGCGCGCGTTCCCCCCGGCCCGGTTCCCTCTCTCCCTCCGGGGACACCCGCTCCCTAGCCCCGGTCCGACCCTCCCCAAAGCGCAGCACGGAGTCTCGGCGTCCCATGGCGCAACCCACAGCCGTGGCCCAGAAGCTGGTGCGGCCCATCCGCGCCGTGTGCCGCATCCTGCAAATCCCGGAGTCCGACCCCTCCAACCTGCGGCCCTAGAGCGCCCCCGACGCCCGGGGGAAAAGAGAAAGCGAGCGCGCTGAGCAGAAAGCGGGAGAACGCCCCGAAGCCGGCCCATGGGGAGCGAATGCCCAGCGCCGGCCAGCACGACCGCCGCCCACATCGCGCCCGGCCTGTGAAGCCCAGGTAAGCGCCGAGAGGGGGCGCCTTCTGGGATACTTGTATGGGGAATTTATGAGCCCATCCCAAGGTGCAGGCGGGGGTGAAGTGCCGGTGCCACTCTGGGCTGGACCTCACTTCTTAACATCAAAAAGTTAGGATGCCCAACTAAGGGGGCTGGACTGAGAACGGGCTACAGCTTCAAAAATTCCTGGAGCCTTCGTCAAGGCTCCCATATATCCATCCTTCTTGGGGCTTTATCGGGCCAGCCAAGGGGACTGCTTCTGGAAAGTGCAGCCGATCTGGTGCCACCTGTCATCCTGGTCCCTCGCACGCGTGTTCAATTTTCCCTCGCTTGCGTATCTCTGGGGCCCAGCCTGCTTTCCCCGCCTCCTTCCCTCCCCACTCCTGGCTGCAGTTAGCAGCGGTGCCCTGCACTATCGTTGGGTTTGGGCAGCTCGACCCACCCTAGTCTGAATCCTTCTCACATGCTAGTTTACTCCTCTTCTTGGGAGCTGAAATCCCCCAGCAGTTGTCCTGGTCCTCCGTTGGAGATGCCAAGAAACTAGAGCCCACGAAGGGGCAGAGTCAGGCAGCCCAGGTGTAGGGAGAGACACCAGCCAGCAGCCCTGGCTAGCTGCCCTGCCCAGTGACTCCAGTCTGCCAGGCCTGAACATCCTCATCTTGCAAGCCTGGTGGAGCTGGAGATAGGGGTGGAAAAGCAGCACCCCAAAAATCACAGACTGAAGTTTAAAAAGAGTCTTCTGTGCCCTGAGTCCCACTTTTACGCCCTGGTACACTGAAGCCCAGAGGAGAAAATGGTCCGCTGAACATCCACATAGCAGGTGGCACGTGGTCAGAGCCAGGATTTGGCCTCGCTGGCCTCCAGTTGAGTCCTACTAAGCTAACCTTTTGCAATCTTGCTTCCTGTCCATTTCCAAGACTTGTAACCAGATTCCTAGCTCTATAGGGTAGAACCTTTCACACCAGAAGTGACAACCTTCTGTTGAATTTGTACCCCCAAATTCAGATAGGGGTCAGAGTTTAGGAAAAGGTCTCAATTTCCTGCCATGAAGCAGAATCCTTTTGTCCGCATGTTGAAGGCTGCATTGTACCCTGCTGCGGCCTGGCACTTGCTTTACTGGTTTGAGCCACTTTGGTATTCCCAGGGTGGTGCCCATGGTAAGGTACGTGGGGCATGTGCCTAAAGAGTTCGTGGTTTGTCCTTATACTCCAGGATCCCCCTGGGAGAGCCCCATGAGGACAGGAGAGTGATGGAGAGTATGCCCAGCTTCCTGAAGGACTCCCCAGCCTGGGAGAAGACAGCCCCTGAGAATGGCATTGTGGGACAGGAGCCCGGTACCCCACCACAGGATGGCTTGCGCCATGGAGCACTGTGTCTAGGAGAACCTGCTCCCTTCTGGAAGGGTGTTCTGAGCACTCCGGACTCCTGGCTCCCTCCTGGCTTCCCCCGAGGCTCCAAGGACACGCTCTCACTGGTGGAGGGCGAGGGTCCTCGGAATGGGGAAAGAAAGGCCAGCTGGCTGGGCAGCAAGGAAGGACTGCTCTGGAAGGAAGCGATGCTGGCCCATCCACTGGCGTTCTGTGGACCAGCGTGCCCACCTCGCTATGGCCCCCTGGTACCTGAGCATAGTGGTGGCCATCCTAAGAGTGACCCTGTGGCCTTCCGGCCCTTGCACTGCCCTTTCTTGCTGGAGACCAAGATTCTAGAGAGAGCTCCTTTCTGGGTTCCCACCTGCTTGCCGCCCTACCTAATGTCCAGCCTGCCCCCAGAGCGTCCATATGACTGGCCTTTGGCCTCTCACCCCTGGGTATACTCTGGGGGCCAGCCAAAAGTGCCCTCTGCCTTCAACTTAGGCAGCAAGGTGAGTGATGGACCAGAATGGGTGCATGGAGTTCAGTTGTCCCTAGCTGTGAAGACAAACCCAAACACTGGGCAGCTCCAGCTCCTTGGCCCTTCCCTGCCCTGCCCTCGGGCCTCCGTAGCCATTGAGTCACCCATAGTTCACCCAGGATCAGGCTGTAGAAACTGCCCATGGAATGTGTGCCCTTATCCTGAGGGCAAAGAGTGGATGAGATGTGCAGTCCTCATGGCCTGTTTCTGGGACTTCTTCCTGGCAGGCTACCCCACATGCCTAGAATGAGGTTTTTAAATTTGGAGGTCAAAGATGGGAATCATAGTGCATGTCTATGAGGCAGAAAGATTGTGAGTTCCAGGCTAGTCTGGACTACAGAGAAAGATCCTGTCTACAAAACCAGAACAAACGAAAGCCCATGCGGGTCAAAGCAGAATTCTCTAGTAGATCCTGATGTCCTTTTGCCAGGCCACGATTTACCCTTCAGCCTCTGGATACTGGAGGGATCTCAGAAAGCTGGGGGAAGATCAAGGGGGAACCCAGGGTAGTAGGGGAGTCACCTGGGGAGGTGTCCATAAGTTTTCCATTTACTCCCCATAGCTGTAGTTTATCTTTAATAACGGCTACTGCCAGTCCTGCTTGTCCTATTCAATGCTGAGGACCTACATTAGCATTAACTTAACCCTTTTGCCTTTTTTAGGGCTTTTACCACAAGGATCCGAACATCCTCAGGCCAGCAAAGGAGCCCTTGGCAGCCTCAGAGCCTGGGTTGTTGGGCTTGGCCCCGGGTGGGCGTCTCCAGCGAGCCTGTGAGGCAGAAGGTCCCTCACTTCACCAGAGGGATGGGGAGACAGGCACTGGCAGGCAGCAGAACCTCTGCCCACTTTTCTTGGGGTACCCAGATAGTGTTCCTCGAACCCCCTGGCCCTCTTGTCCCCCAGGCCTAGTTCACACTCTTGGCAACATTTGGTCTGGTCCAGGGAGCAATAGCCTTGGGTATCAGCTGGAACCACCAGTCACACCAAGATGCCCATCTCCTGGAGCTCCCACTCCTCTGGGGGACTGTTGCTCATCCCACCTACCTGCCAGAGAAGGGGATCTTGGCCCTTGTAGGAAATGCCAGGATAGCCCAGAGGGAGGTACCGGTGGGCCAGGTGAATCCAGTGAAGAAAGGAACAAGGGTGACTCCAGGGCCTGTCCCCCAAGCCATCACACCAAGCTAAAGAAGACCTGGCTCACACGCCACTCAGAGCAGTTTGAGTGTCCAGGTGGTTGTCCTGGGAAGGAAGAAAGCCCAGCTACTGGGATCCGGGCACTCAAGAGGGCAGGCAGTCCAGAAGTTCAGGGAGCAGCAAGGGGCCCAGCCCCCAAACGCCCATCCTACCCTTTCCCAGGCACTGGGAGGCAGGGGGCCAGGGCTTGGCAGGAGGTACCAGACACATCCTCAGGAAGCAAGGCGGAGGCAGAGCAACAAGAGGAGCAAAGAGGTAAGAGGGTGACCAGCTGCAGGGGCCCTGCTGAAGAAGGGGCAACAGGGCTGGGCCTTTACTAGGGACTGGAGTCCATTAAGCCTTTGTGATGGGTCATCATACTAAGATGGCAGGGTGCCTTTCTGAACCTCCTAGTTCCTAGTGTTGGCCACCACAGCTTTCTAGCCGGTGGTTTCTATCCCTGCATCTTGGTGAGTTGTTGGCAATTCAATGGCATGGCCCAGAGCAAGGGTTCCAAAAGCAGGATCTGCTTCCTGATATGCCGATCAGTACCTGTGACCTGAAGAAAGTTACTTTGCCTGAAAGCCTTAGTTCCCTCATCCACAGTGGGAGTAAAGACGGTCCCCACCTTATCAAGTCTACAGGAAGGATTAAACGGCTCATCAGGACACTGAAGATCTCATGGTATCTAGTAAACAATATATCATCGATGCCGTGGTTATTCGTGCCACAAATCCTAGTTTGGGCATTACCTCTCCTGAAGGACCACTCTTGGCTAACTGCTCATGGAGACTCAGTTTGGACTTTTCAGCATGACAACCTTCTGGGTACATCATGGACTCCTGCTGCATTGTGTTCTTCACAGAGGGTTCCAGCAATACTTGAGCCAGATTGGTTTCTGCAGGCTCACCTCATTCTCAGCCTCCTGGACTGCTGGACCCAGAGAATTGTCTCTGCGGCCTGACCCTAAGGCCCCTGCACCTGGTGTGGGTCTGTCTGCACCCTCGCAGGCTGGGCTGGGATGTTATTGGCCCCTCTGCCGTCTTGGGTTACAGCACCTGTGTTCTGTGTTGAAACTCTGGCCTTCTCATTTTCCGGTGCTCTCCATCTGCCCATCCGTCCACGTTGGAATCATCTTTTCAGGGTGTCTCATGGCCACTGAGCCTTTAGGCAACCTATCCAGAGTCTATACTGACTGGATTCTGCACGTGTACCAGGATCATTACTCAGGCTGCCCAAAACTTTGAGTTGAACATGCTCAGCAACCTCTCAGCATTCCTGCCAGGGCTATCTCCAGCTACTGTTCAGCCCTTTGTGTATGAAACATACCTGCCTGGTTCTCTTTCGGGTTCTGAATTAGTCCTCACAAATCTGGAGAGCAGGGGCTGAACTAGCTGCATGTGGGCAGGGTGGGTACTAATTCAGGGCTTTGGCTAACACAAGCCTCAGAAACCAGACTCCCTAAAGCAGCTGTATTGTCCCCTCAGGACCCCAAGATGGCAGAATTAGCCTCCAGGAATCCAGGCTTCAGGATACATCTTGCCAGGCTCACTTAGCAGGTATCACTCAGTGCCAAAGCTGTGCCCAGGCAGCTGGAGAGGCAGGAGTTCTGACCAACCACTCCCAGAAATCACAGAGGTGAGTGTTGCTCCTGACTGTCAAATCCAGCAACAACCCCCTCTCACTCTCCCCCACCCCGCCCCGTGGGCTCCCTCCTCAAGCCCTTTCCCCCCATCTCCTCTCCAGGCTGCCTCTGGAAGAGAAGCAGTTGAAGGAGGACGGCTCCTCTGCCAGCTCCGAGGATGGAGGAGGGTCGGACCCAGAAGCTCCCCTCAACAAGGGCCTGGCCAAGCATCTGCTGAGTGGTTTGGGTGACCGACTCTGCCGCCTGCTGCGGAGAGAGCGGGAGGCCCTTGCCTGGGCACAGCGTGAAGGTGAGCTGACCTCCCTTGTGGGCCTGCTCCTGCATGTCCCTCCCAACCCATGTTTACCAGTGCTTCGGGGTTCCCAGGCCTACTTGGGAGTACCTACTTGGTACTTCTTTATCCTGATTCCTAACTTGGACTCTTAGTCAACCCTGAGGTTTCTGGGCCTGGGTGGGGAGCCTCCTGAGAAGTCTGAAAACTTGGTTCAGTCCAGTTCTCTGAGAACAACAGGCTTGTAGGGAAACAACCCGTACCCGTACAAGCGTCTTAAGAGCCTGGAAGGTGACGGCGTTCCAGAGAGGTGAAGGGCAGGGAAAGCCTCCAGAGGGATGAGTCTCATGGGCCTAAAGAGCTGGTGGGATTCAGGCTGAGGGTAGAGACTCGGCATTCAGCTGGGTTCTCAGATCCAGGGCACCCTTCTGTAGCTCTTTCTAACAATAGTATGATCTTTGTAAACCACAGCCCTGGATCCACAAGTTACCTTTGCTTGGAGATCTCTAGTGTCACCATCTTACTCCAGAGAGGGCAGCCCCTAGTTTTGTTCAGTCATAGGCCAGCTCCCATAGGATCCTGCCACTCCCAACCTGGATTCCTGGCATTCATGCCACCCATCTTTCCCTTCCCGGATCACCAAGCTTGTCTGTCCCCTGGGGCCTTGGCACTAGCTGTTCCCTCAGTCTGGATTGCCCTGATCATCCCTTCCAACCTGGTGGATAAGGACTTACTCACCCTTTGGGGCCACTTATGAAGTTCCCCTGCCACGTCACCCCCATCTTTCCATGGTCTTTTCAGCCAGGAGCCCTGTAGTCATCGGTGCCTGTGGGTTGTCTCCCTGAGTGGGATGTGAACTCTAGGAGGGCAAGACCTATTCCTGAGAAACTCTGAGCCTCAAATGTGTGCTCTGTGGGCCTTTTCCACCTACCAAGTCTGAACCTTGGCTCTTAAAAAAAAAAAAAAATCCGTTCCTTTGGGTAAGGGTAGGCATGGCTTCTCAAGGTTTCTTCTTTTAATCCACTAAGTCCCCTAGAGGAAAGACCACCCGAGTAGCTGCTATGCCTTTCCATTTCTGATAGCAGTGGGGCTTTGGGGGGGGTGGATGGAAAAATGCACTGGAAGTGGTGTGGATTAGTAATACTGGCACACTGGGGGAAATCCCTGGGGCAAGACTGGAGGTGGGGCTGGCCTGCGAAGCTAAGGCCACGACTGTCCTGGGAGTGTGCTGGAGAGGATGGCTACTGCCAGACAAGTATGTTGAGTAAAGTATGAGGAATGGCCACAGAGCCCAGCTTTCTTCTTCTAGTGGCTCCAGTAGGAATTGCTCAGTGCCTCTCCTGGGTTACTTCCTGTATGTCAGTGCCACAGCTCAACCTTCCCAATGCTGAGACCCTGTGATGCAGTTCTTCATGTTGTGGGGACCCTCAACCATACACTTATTTTGGTTGCTACGTCATAACTGTGATTTTGCTACTGTTATGAATCGTACTGTAAATGTCTGATATGCAGATGGTCTTAGGTGACCCCTTTGAAAGGGTCGTTTGGCCCCCAGAAGGATGACAGACACACAGGTTGACACACACGGCTGTATGTGGTTGTCCCAAGAGGACAGTGTACTTGAGCCCTCTGACCCTGTTCTGTGGTCAACAGGCCAGGGGCCAGCCATGACAGAGGACAGCCCAGGCATTCCACACTGCTGCAGCCGTTGCAACCATGGACTCTTCAACACCCACTGGAGATGTCCCCACTGCAGCCACCGGCTGTGTGTAGCCTGTAGTCGCATAGCCGGAGCTGGGAAAACCAAGGAGAAAGCAGGTGAGGAAAAACAGGTTGACTTTTTTAGATTTATTTTATATGTATGAGTGTTTTGTCTGCATGTATGGGTATGTACCACATGTGTGTCTGCTGTCTGTGGAGGTCAGAATGGGGGGGGGCAAAGCCCCTGAAACCAGAGTTACAGACAGTTGTGAACTGCCATGTACATGATAGGATTTGCACCTGGGTCAGTTCAGTGCTCCTAACCACTGACCACCCCCCCCATTTTATATTTTTATTTTTTGAGACAGGATTTCTCTGTGTAACAGCCCTAGCTGTCCTGGAACTTGCTTTGTAGACCAGGTTGGCCTCAAATTCACAGAGATCTGCCTGCCTCTGCCTCCCAAGCACTGGAATTAAAGGCATGCGCCACCACAGCCCCTTTCTTACCCACTCTTTTTTTGTTTGTTTGTTTGGTTTTTCGAGACAGGGTTTCTCTGTAGCTTTGGAGCCTGTCCTGGAACTAGCGCTTGTAGACCAGGCTGGCCTCAAACTCACAAAGATCCGCCTGCTTCTGCCTCCCAAGTGCTGGGATTAAAGGCGTGCGCCACCACTGCCCGGCCTTACCCACTCTTTAAAGAAGTCGAGTACCTGGGCACCGGGGAGATGAATTCAGTCAGTTCTGACCAAGCAAACACGAGGACCTAAGTTCAGATCCTGCATTAAGTCTGAGCATGGTGGCCTAGCACTGGGGGATCGGAGGAAGGCAGATAAATTCCTGGAGCTCATTGGCCAGCCAGCCTGGCTGAATTAATGAACTCCAGGTTCAGTAAGAGGTCTAGCCTCAAAGGATGAGGCAGACACATATGTGCATGCGTGTGTATGCACGCGCACACATGCGCATGAACACAGAAGCCAGGCATCTACTCGATGTGTCTCACTTGGATCAGCTGCCGCGTTAGCACAGTAACATGGGCGTGATTTTCTTCATTTTCCACATAAGAATGACTCAGAGGATCAATGACCCATCTGAGATCCCAGAGCAAATCAGTGTTATAGCCAGGATTTTAGACTCGGGTCTTTTGATTCAGTTCCAGCCATTCAGTTTTCACTCCATTGGCTCAACTTGACCACCTCTGGTCTTGGAGTTTCCCAATGCTCCAGTAGACATGCCGAAAAGAGTTTTAGAACCAGATACATTTTTATATGACCATCCTGCGATCTTCAATTAAAAATATTTATTCATTTATTGACCTATTTATTTATTTGTGTATGTGTGATGTACACACACATGCATACATGTGCCACAGCATGAGTGTGACAGTCAGAGGACGTCTTTTCGGAATCCATTCTCTCCTTCCACCATGTGAGTCTTGGGACTCAAACTCAGGTCCTTAGACTTGGCTGCACGTGTCTCTACCTGCTGAGCCATCTCACAGGCCCCCACCTTAGGATCCTGCAAAGCAGCCCAGCATACGCATTCCAAAACCTCTGCATTCTAAAAGCAAAGAATCTTATGTTGTTCCATATGCCCAAGCTTCCCAGAAAGCACTTGTGTGGCTTGCTGAACTCCTGATTTAAATATCATGTACTTGGCCTTCTTCCTTGACCTTAACCTGTGGTTACCTTGCTTTCTGGACCTGCAGCTCCTCTCTTCCTACCCCACAGGCTCTCGGGAGCAGCACACACAGGAGTGTGCCCAGGAGGCTGGGCATGCTGCCTGTTCCCTGATTCTGACCCAGTTTGTCTCCAGCCAGGGTGAGCCATTGTGGAGGGGTGGGGCATGCAGTGGGTGGGTCCCTAGGGAGACAGTCATACTGTCTCGTTGTTCCTGACCCTGGTGACATGACCTCCTGGTTGGTGAGACCAGGCCGCTCCATCTCTATCCTTCTTCTGCACACTCAGCACTGGCAGAACTGAGCACTGTGATGCACCAAGTCTGGGCCAAATTTGACATCCGGGGGCACTGCTTCTGCCAAGTTGATGCCCGTGTGTGGGCCCAAGGGGATGGGGGTCAGCAGGTAAGAACCAGGGCATGGTCCAAGTGCCAACCGCCAGTTGGTGGGCTGCAATACTGAGCAGTGTACATGTACATGACTGACCTTGGGGTGGGGGATTGATCTTCCTCTGTTGGTGGGGATGAAGAAGGACATAGAAACTGGTGGAAAAGCAGGATCCTGACGTTGACTTTAGCATGCACCTTTTCCCTCTATCCCCTACCGCAAGTTTTCTCTCCCTGCTTCTTAGAGTCCTGCCTCACCTCGTTTGCCTTCTAGCTCAGGCCTTGTTACTTTACCTTACCATCACCACCCTAGCCGTGGCTGTTTTCAGGTTCAGTGTCAGCTCACTTTCTGAATAGCCTGGTACCCCACTCGGGACAGCCACTTTATGTGCACTCAGAAAAAATCTTTTTGGACTTTGTGATTCTGTGATAAAAGTTATTCACTTGAGAAAGAGTTAATTATGGGCATTTACACTTTTAACATTTATTTATTTATTTGTATGGAAGGGACACAGTGCATGCCAAGGCACACACATGGAGGTCAGAGGACAAGTTACAAGAGTTGGCTCTTTCCTTTCTACTGTGTGGGTTCTGGTGTTTGAACTCAGGCTTGGCAGGTGCCCTGCCCTGCTGAGCTAGCTTGCTGACCCTATAAGAGTATTTTATGAACTGGGCACAATTGTGCGTGTCTTAGAAGGTAGAAGCAGAAGAAACAGGAGTGTGAGACTAGCCTAGTTAACACAGGGAGAATGTCTCATAAAAGTCAAGAGTTGGATGTAGCCAGGTGCCAGAGGGCTTCCTGGGCATGCTTAAGGCCCTGGGTTCCATCCTGAGCATGGAAAAACAAAAGGTACATTTTATTGTTGTGTAGAGTTTATTTTTTCAAGGGTAAGATCTTTCATCCCAGGTTAGCTGAGCTTTGCCTTGACCACCAGAGTACAAAGATTACAGATGTATGCCACTACATCTGGCTGAGAAGTACATTTTATATGCCAGACACTGCCATATATCCATTATATAAAAGTTGGAAAATATAAACAAGTATAAGTAAGAAAATAATGCTGACTTCTTAGGTTGCCTTTTGACTCTTTTGACTTTTTCCAGTTATTTGTCTTTGTATTTATTTGTGCCTGTTTTAACACACTGTTCAGATCATACCCTATGGAGAAGTACATCACAGTTTTCTTTTCTCTATTAGTGCTACATACTGTAACATTTCTATTAGCGCTACATACTGTAACGTAGCTGCAAACAACTTTAGGTAGAACTTGTAAGAGCGCATTGTTAATTCTTGAACATTGAATTCAGTTGTGTCTGCCAGTTTTAAAATCTCTGTTTGGGTTTGGGGTGGTGGTTGATGGGTTCAACAGAAAGAACCAACAGAGAAAACTCCCCCAGCTCCACAACCTTCCTGCAATGGAGATTCCAATAGGACCAAGGACATCAAAGAGGGTGAGTGGCTGGGTCCACATACCCCTTGGGTGGGGAGTGCAGGAGGGCAGTGGGGGAAGAAAAGTCTCCAGAAGAAACTTGGCAGTACTTTGGCAATCAACTCCCCTCCCCGTGACCAAGAATCTTCATCTCTCACCTCAAGACGGGTGCCCCGATTCCTTCAGCAAGGCCTCCTATTATTTATTTATGCACTGGTTCATTTACTGCATGTGTGTGACGATGTCCGATGTCCTGCTCTGTCACTTTCTCTTCTACTACCTTGAGACAGCGTCTCTCTCTGAACCTGAACCTAGGTTGGTGGCCCATAAACCTCAGCAGTGCTCCCCTGTCTCTGAGCCAACCCCTCTCCAACCCAAGAACTGCGGGGGCAGGCATGACCACACCCATTTTTGTTTTTTGTTTGTTTTGCCATGGGTGTTGGGGAGTTGAACTTAGATTCTTTTTTTTCAAATATTTATTTATTTTATGTATATGAGTGACCTGTCTTCAGGCACATTAGAAGAAGGAATCAGATCCCATTACAGATGGTTGTGAGCCGCCAAGTGTTTTCTGGGAACTTCCAGGATCTCTGGAAGAACAGCCACTGTTCTTAACCTCTGAGCCATTTCTCTAGCCCTTGAACTTAGATTCTTATTGCTTACACACAAATGCTGTGTGCTTACCTGCTGTCTCCCAGTCCAAGACTTCCATTCTGAACCACTCTCTTAGAGGCTCTGCAACTTCTTTTAGGAAGGCAGTTGTGGGATGATACCCAGACAAAGCAGAGTAAAATTGGGGTGCTGCTGAGGAGAAAGCAGGCTTGGCCAGGAGATGAGAGGAATCTTTTTGAGGTAAAGACTAAAGGCCAAGCAGATAGTCGCTCACCATTTTCTTCTTCTACAGAGACCCCAGACTCCACTGAGACCCCAGCAGAGGACCGTGCTAGCCGATCACCCCTTCCTTGTCCCTCTCTCTGTGAACTGCTGGCATCTACTGCTGTCAAACTCTGCCTGGGGCATGAGCGGATTCACATGGCCTTTGCCCCTGTCACCCCAGCTCTGCCCAGTGTGAGCAAGGGCTCAGAGGGAGGTCTAAGAGCCCAAGGACCGGAAGCTGGGTGGCCATCCCTATGTGACTGAATAGGTCCTGAGCCTTTTTGCCCCTCCATCCCTGCCTCCCCACAGGATGACCGCATCACCAACATCCTGGACAGCATTATTGCACAGGTAGTAGAACGGAAGATCCAAGAGAAAGCCCTAGGGCCGGGCCTTCGAGCAGGACCAGGCTTACGCAAGGGCCTGAGCCTGCCCCTGTCACCGGTCCGAACCCGGCTGTCTCCTCCCGGGGCTTTGCTGTGGCTGCAGGAGCCCAGGCCTCGGCATGGCTTTCACCTCTTCCAGGAACACTGGCGGCAGGGCCAGGTAAGCTGGCCTGCCTCTCCCTTCCCAGTGCTATGACCTCACCTGCTTCACAGGGTCCGGGTTCTCAGGCTCAGGGTGTCCTGGTGTTCAGAGGGAGCAGCAAGGTTGGTCTCTCCCCAGCCCCTCCCCCACTGTTCTGGTGCTGTCACAACACACCCCGGCCTGGTTGCCATGGGCTCCCCCACCAATCTCATGTCCTTTTTTCTTCCCTGCAGCCTGTGTTAGTGTCGGGCATCCAGAAGACACTGAGAGGTAGCCTGTGGGGAGTGGAAGCTCTTGGGACACTCGGTGGCCAGGTGCAGACACTGACTGCCCTCGGGCCTCCCCAGTCCACAAGCCTGGACAGCACAGCATTCTGGGAGGGGTTTTCTCACCCTGAGAGTAAGTATTTCTGATGTGAGATGGAGGGAGCTGGGAGCACGTCCTTGAGGGGTCAGGTATCAAGAGAGCCCTAGAGTGGCTGTGGAGGCAGCTGGAAGCTGGGTTAGATAGAGGTGGAAACTGAACTTAGGTGTGGCTGCCATGGGGACAGGAAGGAGTCTCTGGGCCAAAAGTTTCCACCTTGGGTCCCTGACATCTATCTCTTCCCTTAGCACGTCCAAAGTTAGACGAGGGCTCTGTCCTCCTGTTACACCGAGCCCTGGGGGACAAGGACGCTAGCAGGTATGTATAGTACCAAAGACTAGCCCTGTCTCCCTACCTACCCCCCACCCTTCATTTCCAGGCCCTCTGAATAGAAGTCTGGCTAGAGCAGGGGACGGAGGGACTGTCTTTGGGGGAGTGATAGAAATTCCTGGAGGGGTGGATTTTGCCCTCTGGATGTTACCCCAGCCACGGGAAGGTATTTATTATGTATGGGTCTTAGGTATCTAAATTGGACTTGCTATGCATGATTCCCCTCCCAACTCCTATCCCCAGGGTGGAGAACCTTGCCTCCAGCCTTCCTCTCCCAGAGTACTGTGCACACCAAGGGAAACTCAACCTAGCTTCCTACCTCCCCCTGGGCCTCACCCTGCATCCACTGGAGCCCCAGCTCTGGGCAGCCTATGGTGAGTGCCCTTCCACTCCTTACCTCTCTGCCTTACCTAACATCTTAGGGCACGTGAGAACCTGTGCCTAGGTTTGGGGGCTGAGAAATGTCTCTTATTTAATTCCCTACTGCCCTCACTCTGCCTCCACGCAGGTGTGAGCCCACACCGTGGACACCTGGGGACCAAGAACCTATGTGTAGAGGTGTCTGATCTAATCAGTATCCTGGTACACGCCGAGGCACAGCTGCCTGCCTGGCACCGAGCACAGAAAGGTAAGTGTTTGGGCTGGAGACACCAGCGAGTCAAACTGTCAGCCTTAATGTGTGCCTCTGCCGACCCTGGGCTCACCCAAGCCTTCTTTCTCCTACAGATTTCCTCTCAGGCCTGGAAGGGGAGGGACTCTGGTCTCCAGGTAGCCAGACCAGCACTGTGTGGCATGTGTTCCGGGCCCAAGATGCCCAGCGCATCCGTCGCTTTCTCCAGATGGTGAGGAGAGAAGGGGCCCCAGAGCCTCCCCCTTATCCCTGCATAACTGATAGGTTCACTCCCATTTCTTGTGATCTTGCAGCTTACCCTAGTCCTGAAGGTGAGTTAGCCAGGTGCAGAGAGAGCAGGTCAGAAGTCTGATTTTCTGGTGGGGCTCAGAGAAAGGAGAGAATATAGCAGGGGAGTTAGAATCTCACGGGAAAGATGAGACAATAACTGTAGAATGGGCGTTACGTTAAGGGCCTTGGGGCATTGTCTTGATTAATGGGTATCCTTCTTCTCCTCACTCCTGAGCTAGGCAGGGACAGCTACTTTCCCATTTTATGGGTGGGAAAACTGAGACTTAGTGGTAACCCTGGGGTCTGAACTTACATTTATTCCAGCTCTAGGTTACTACCCTGTATTCCTTCTGGGAACAGGAAGCCCCTCTCCCCTACCTGGGCTCCAGGGCTAAGAGACTGGCAGCAGCAGCTTCTCCCTTTCCTATAGTTCATACTGAGACCTCTACGGGAAGCACTAGCCATGAAGAGGGCTGAGGGAGGAAGGTGGGCACACATGCCTACCTAGTGGTAGAGGTAGGGAGAGAAAAGGGCAGAAAACTCCAAAAGAGCAGGGGAGGTGGGAGACCAGGGTTAATAAAATATAGCAGGTAGGATATGGTAGTTCTGAGACAGAGGATCATAAATGAGCCAAGCATGGTGGTATATGTCTATAATTCCAATACTTGAGAGGTCCATGAGGTTAGTCTGAAGCCAGCCTGGGCTACATGAGACCCCTTATTAGCCACCGCCAATAATAATAATACTTAGTAAAATAAATAAATGATTAAGGTGGACCTGGTGGTTTCGAAGTCTAGCTGAGTCCTGATGTCCTAGAGAAAAGACCAAGTGCTACCCTGCTAAGATACACACAAACATGCAGGGGTCGATTGGTGTTGTCCACCGTGCGCTGTCCACAGGCACACACACATCTGCAGATGCACACCCAGATGTTGTGACAGACAGAGGGGAGCTGACAAGAGAACCATCATGAAGAGATGACTTTGTCTGCTCTGGGTGTGGCTGGCGGTTGGCAGTCCCATATGGCCCAGTGGGGTGACTCATGGGGAGGTCTGAGGGACACTTTCTCATTGGGTAGCCTGTTGCTGTCATAGCCCCAGGATGGACTTGAGTCTTTGGAACCAAGAAACCTTGGCATTCCCCGGGGATTCCTCTAGGGGATGTGGTTCACAAGCCTCCCAACCCCACCCCACCCTTGCCAGCACCCTCTCAATCCAGGGACAATAGCTGAGGTCCTAGCTGAAGAGGGTGGGTTTGGCCGGTGACCAGTTGGAGCATGATGCTGGTGCTCATCTCTGCAAATGTTCTCTGGGCACCTCTTCTGGCCTCCGCTTGTCCCTGCCTGTCCACAGAGCCCTGACTCTGCCTGGGCTGATGATGGTTCCCATAGCTGTGCTTGCTGCAGGGGCCTCAGCCTGTCCACCCACAGCGAATCAGGACTTCTGTGTGGCCCTACCTTTCCTGGATCCTGGACCGTCTCCCCGGGGAAGCTACAGTTTCTCTACAATTTGGTTATAATGCAGGCTATTTAGAAAAACTTAAGAATTCCTTGTGAATACAGTTATGAATGAGGCTTGTACAGGACATCTTCCTGGGTTTTGGAGAAAAAGGACCACTGAGAGAAGGAGTGATCAGGCCAGGGTCACAAAGGCTGTGAAAGACACATCCCAGGAAAAGCAGGGATTTGGATCCCTCCTCCCCAGCTTGAGTATCTTTTGTCCTAAGCTCCTTCCAGCCTAACCTGGACCTACCCCCATCCTTACCTCTTTCATCTTCTGCTTGCCCTTTAAAGACAGCTTCAGCATCCTATTGCTCTTGGTCCTCCAGAGAAACCACACCCCTTCCTCTCTTGAATCCGTGCCTTCATTCCCATGGGTATTCATGTCCATTCCTCTTCTTTAAGGTGTGCCCAGCTGGAGCAGGGACCTTGGAACCTGGGGCCCCAGGCAGCTGCTACTTGGATGCAGGGTTGCGTCGTCGTCTAAGAGAGGAGTGGGGTGTGAGCTGCTGGACTCTACTGCAAGCCCCTGGAGAGGCGGTGCTTGTGCCTGCTGGGGCACCCCATCAGGTGCTTCCCTGGTGGGTGGGACTTAGCAGAAGATCAGAAGTAGCAAGAACACCATATCAGAGTCATGATCACACAGCATTCTCTACCTGACAGAAAGCTAGGCAGGACAGGAAGCCATGGAGATGGCAAAGCTGAGGATCTTGAAAGCTATGTGGAACTCTTTACAAAGAGCTGATCTAAGCCAACTCACTCAGTACTCCAGCATCCCTCAGGTCTTATTCTGGCCAGGCCGTTGGGGATGCCTTGTCCTGTAACCATGGTTACTGCTTCCTGAAAGTTGGGTGGTGAAGGGTGAAGTAGACTTCTGTGATCAGAGGAAAAGGGGGAGTATGACTTGAGCCTCAGTTTACCCTCTTGCTCTCGTCCCCCCATGGTACAGGTGCAAGGCCTGGTGAGCACAATCAGCGTCACCCAGCATTTTCTGTCTCCTGAGACCTCTGCCCTCTCTGCTCAGCTCTGCCACCAGGGAACCAGCCTGCCCCCTGATCACCGTATGCTTTATGCCCAGGTGAGTGTGCCGCTGTCCCAGTCTCCTTGAGGCATGGCCTCAGTAAGCAGGACAGATCTATCTGAACTGAGCAGGCTGCTAGCCTGTCATTGTCAGACAAAGGTGTCCTTGAGAAGGGCAGGGAGTGGAACAGAAGGGTAGGAGCTGGAACATGATTGAAAATTGTGTCATTTTTTTTTTCTTTTCTTCTAGATGGATCGGGCTGTGTTCCAAGCAGTGAAGGTGGCTGTGGGGACATTACAGGAAGCTAAATAGGGGATACTGGTACCTGGAAGGGTGGTGGGCAGGTAACCGAGTGCTCGGTCTATGCATAACTTCGACAAGGAATGGTACGGGGGAACTTAGAGGGTATGGTCCATTCCACCAATATCACTTTAGTCATAAACAGGGAACCTTGTTCCTCACCTTGGCCCTGGCCCTAAAGGGATCAGCTGTAGTGCCATTGAAGTGTGCACCTGCTCCACCGTGGCCTCCCTCTCCTTGGTATTAGGTTCATACTGGGGATAAATGACTCCTTCCAACCCCTGTACTCCACCCCAGGGGATGAACACCCGTCCTTGGGGAAGCTCGGGAATTGTTTCAGCTTAATCAACACTTCCTTCTGTTGCCTCATCCTGTGTTGTCCCTGGGCCCCCAGCTATGCTAGAGCTTGCCTTCATCCACATGAAGCTCCTGGACAGCCCTTCTGACTGTCAGTCTGCTAGATGGGGAGCCACAGAACTCTTCTTCCCCTTACAGAAGAGCTGTGGAGCTGGTAAGGAGATGGCCTCCTTAATGGCCCAGGCTGGCTGGAGGCAATGACATGGGCAATGCCACCATGGCCCTGCTTCTACCTCTTGGCTTCCCAGTCTGTATTAAAATCCATTGTTTGGTGACTGCTGCCAGCATAGACTGACCTGACTCTGCCGGCCACAAGGGCTGGGGAGAGAAGGCAAACCCAGAAATCTGCTCTGGAGCAGAGGCCAGTGGACAGAGTAACTAGGGATAGGGGACCTAGTGATAGAGACCTCAAATACCACTGCCAGATCTTTGGGAGGTCTGGACCCCTGGAGCTCTCTGGGAACTAAAGATGTTCCTGACTGACACCGGGAATGTCAGAGTTCTAGGGTGCAGCACTGAGAAGGCCTCCCTGGGTGGCATCAGCCTGTGGAGAATTCCTATCCCCCTGCCTCTGTCCCACCTATCCTGTGCGCTCTGACCTGGAGAGACAGGAGAGCCCTTGCTCAGCCCAACTACTCTTGGTGTCCAGGTCTCCCGAGACAGAGCTTCATTGCCTCAGACAGCTGACCCCCAACCCCATGGCCCTTTTGGTAACGCTTTGCTCTTTCTACCTCTTTCCCCTGTGTATCTCAACCGCACAAATGCGCTAGCTCTTGTTATACTTAACTGTTCCTGCTGTGGTTTGGGGATTTTTTTTAATTAAATAAACATTTTTATTATAAATATAACATCTGTTCGGAGAATTTAGAAAACAAGTCACCCACAATCCTCTCTTGCCTGACCCAAGGAATGCTAGATTTTGCTGTATTTCCTCCTAGCATTTTCTTCAGGGAATCTTGCTTTCTTTCTTTTAAGCTGTGTGATAGCTGGGTATGATGGAACACACCTGTGAATCCCATACTAGGGGAGATGGAGATTGAAGAGGATCAGAAGTTCAAGGCCAGCCTTGGCTACATTGTGATTCTAAGACCAACTTCAGATTCATGAGACCCCATCTTAAAAAAAAAAAAAAAAAAGATTTTAGTCTTTCCCCTTTCTCTCTTTTTTTTTTTTTGATTCAAAGGAGTGGGAGCTCTAGAGAACAGCCATGTTTTACTGTGTCCTTTTTATTTCATTTAGACCATCTCATTTAATCCCTGATGCTATTTTGAGGTACAGACAGTCTATTTCCATCTTACAGAAGAAACAGGCAGTTTGGGGCTAAATAAGTCACCCAAGGTTACCCAGCCATTTTAGTGCCAGAATGGGATTTGAACCAAGTTTGCTGACTCAAGACACCTCGCTTACGTTCTAGTTTTAGCCCTTCATGGAGTTTAAAGACAGGCTTTTCTGCTCCTCCATTCTCATGACTCTAACGCTGACCGTGTTCCAAGTGGCACCGAGTGACATGTCCTTACTTAATGCTTTACCTTCTCTAGCCTTGTCCTGATGTCACCCTAAGCCCAAACTACGGGATTTCCTGGGAAAGCTGTAGCCCTGAACTTTGTGAATTGGGGTGAAATGGCAGAGGCACCCTTCCCCCACCATCACAGCTCCCTGGAGGGTGGATTTGTCTGAACCAGCGCTCATTTATTCTAAGATTGGACCAAGAATAGAGCTAGCCCAAGCAGTATCTGACCCTGAGACATAGGCCAGGGCCCTTGGTTGGCACTGCTCCCAGCAGAGGTCCTGGGGCCTCTGCTTATGTCAGGGTCTGTGGCTCCTTGTCGGCCTTCAGCTCCGGTACTTGTCTGAGACCCACTGTGACACCAGCTAAAAAGTTGGAAGTGAGCTCAGGGGTATATCTCCATCCATTGGCTGCTTGTCCCTTTTTCTTATAAAATTTCCTTACATTTTATCTTGAAATGATTACAGTTTTACAATCAAGTTGCAACTATAGCACACAGCGTGGTGTGGTAGCACATCCCTTTAATCCCAGCACTTGAGAGGCAGAGGCAGATGGATCTCCGTAAGTTCGAGGCCAGCCTAGTCTACAAAGTGACTTCCAGGATAGCAGAGCAGGAGAAACCCTGCCTTGAAAAACCAAACAAAAGCATTCATTTCCTTTACCTCGTGTCCCCTAGTGGGAATATCTTATACAAGCTTGGTGCTTTTATCACCACCAAGGCCATAACATTACTATAATCCTATCCGGGAAGCCTCGGCTTCACAGGAATTTCCCCAGTGTTCCCACTAATACCCCTTTTTTGTCCCAGGGTTTAGAAATGCCTGTGTCTGATCTGTGACTCCAAAGTCTTCCAAGGAGCTAGCAGTAGAGCCCAAGGGCCCTCCTCCTGCTGCCCTTCTCACGGATCTCTTCTTTGTCAAGAGACCGGATTTGCCACCTTGTAAAGTACTCTAGCATCCCAGACACCCTTGCCTCTTCCTGCCTGTCCAGCCCTGTCCCAGGGGACCTGACTCTGCCTACCTCAGATCGCTCTGCTCATGAGGTCATTTACACACGCGCATGCATGCACCCTAAGATGGCCTGCTCCCATGGGTGCTGGGAGAGCCGTACTAGTCAGACTATGCTTGTCCACGGCCGCCCGCTCCAGGAGTGCCCCCCCCCGAGGATAGAAGACATACTTAGAGCGGGTCTGCCTCAGTGTCCTTCCCTGTCTCATGATCCCCTTTCTATCCAGGGCTCCCTCACCTGTCTCTGACCACTGCCCTTTTCTCCAAGGCCTTGAGAAAGCCAACCTTTCTTGTTGCCTCCCCAGGCACTCTGGGAAGGACTGTACCCTCTTTCAAATGCCTTCTGTGTTTACAAGGGGCTTTCGGTGTTCTATTGCTTCAGTGTGGCTTATGACGAGGCAATTAGGCCCTCCACAACAGACGAGTGTTTTCCCCTTCCCCCATGATAATGGAGGAATGGAACTGCGGTTGTGGCAGCCTTTGCTCTTCCAGGCAGTTAGGCTGTCTGCTGTTTATCTTAGAACGCCTCTGCAGCTCTCCCAGCCTGCCCAGACATGACCTCACCCTCTCCCAAATCATCCCTGGGAGGTAGAATGGAGTCTGTGACCAGTGCTGCCTCCACTTCACAGATGGGAAAACTGAGGAACTGAAAGATCTAAACAAGAGTGATGAGGAGAGAAGAGAGGAAAGGAGAGTAGAGGAAAGGAAAGGAAAGGGAAGGGAAGGACTATAAAGGAGAGGAGGGGAGGAGAATAAGAGGAGGGGGAGGAGAGGGAGGGAAGAGAGAGGAGAGGAGAAGAGGAGGAGAGGAGAGAAGAGGGACAGGAGAGGAGAGGGGAGGAAGGGAAGGGAAAGGAGGGAAGAGCTTTTAACAAGCACATCTGCACCCTGGGGCCTGATCTTGCCTCTGTCGGTGACTGCAGTTATTTGGAGGTGGGAGGTTTTCAATGACCTCAAGCAAGCAGTGTTCAAGTGTCTCAAAATACTGTGGGCCACTAGGTGGGTCCCACCTCAGACAGTCTCGTCTCCAGGGAGTTTGCACTCAGCAGCAGCATCAGGGAGAAAGGCTAGATGACGTGTCCTATGGGGCTGAGGTCCTGAGAGTGAAGTCCAAGGAGCAGAGAAGCTGTTTGTTTGTTTTGTGGTACTGAGGATTGAACCCAGGCCCTTCTACATGCTAGGCAAATTCTCTGAGCTACACCCCCTCCCCTGGTTTCATAGGGCTCTATAGGCTGTCTTTTGTGCAGCAACAAATGCTGTGGCCTTGACATCCTAACTGGAGAATAGGTGGACTGCCTGGTCACCGTGCTCAGATAGTCCACGCAGCTCCTCCCAACCCATCTTGGCTTCTCAACAACCGGGAAGAAGGCCGGTTGTTATAGACCTAGTCTACAGATGAGGACATCGAGGCCACCCAGGCACAGAGTGAGCCAGCCAGCAGTGGCTGGATGTCTGGCTTAAACTCCAGAGCTTTGTCAGCACCACCAAGCCACTGTCCCCCAAAGGAGGTACACAGAGCCAGCTGGAGGGAGGAGAAAAGGACTAGGATGGGGTGAGGAACCCAGACTTGGCCTGCTTTGTGGATTCCTTCCAGCTGGCCCTGCCTTCCTGTCCTGAGCCGAGGTTAAAGAAGCTCAGAGGAGGAAAGGTCAGGCTGGGAGAGAAGACAGCGCTGGCCAAAACAACCCACACCCTGTTCCCCATGGCTAGGCCCTGCATGCTGGGTAGGAGGGCACCACCCCTGCCCTCTAAGGATGCAGTCTGCTGCAGAAGCCTTGAAACTACATGGCAAATGCTTTGAGCAGGGGGAATTTGATAAAGGCTGCATTGCCATCTCCAAGCTCTTTCTCATCCACCTAATCCCTTTCCTTCACCCCCAGTCCTAACCACCTTGACCATACCAGCTCTGTCCCATCTCTCCCCTGAACCTTATCAATCACATAATTTGCCCAAACCAATCCTGCAGCTGACTTCAACTGTCTGGGCCCACGGATCCATTCAGATCAGAATCTCCAAGGCAACGTTATGTACCCCGGCCACTTGGAAGTTCAGAACGTTTTAACCGAGTCAGAAAGTTATTTGGGGCCGGGCAGTGATGGCGCACGCCTTTAATCCCAGCACTCGGGAGGCAGAGGCAGGCAGATCTCTGTGAGTTCGAGACCAGCCTGGTCTACAAGAGCTAGTTC
>JAQHUG010000126.1:287953-309709 GCA_028555095.1 Dicrostonyx torquatus
AAAGTTATTTGGGGCCTATTCCTCTCCAGTACTTCTCTAGCTTTTTATGATAAAAAGCACGACAGTGGGAGCTAACTGAGGAGCCTAGGCTTCCGTAATGTCATCAGACGAGTGACGCCATCGACCCTGGTCGCCGTGGTGTTCAGCACCCTACAGGCAGAATGACATCACCGTCGGAACCCGCGGACAAGTGCGTGCTGGGTGAATTAGCTAAGAGCAGGGAAAAATAAGGAGTGAGCGACCAGCCGCTGAAACCCCAGAAAGGCGCGGGGGGGGGGGGAGCAGAGAGGGGCCCTCAGAGCCCCGCCCCCTCGGTAACCGCCGCGAGCTGGCCAATCCGGGCAGGCCGTGGTGACGCGCAGCCTATCAGCAGTCCGGCCTCTCCTGGAGGTTCCGCGTTAGGTTTGGCTCTCCAGGCAGGGGAGGGGGCTTTGGGCTTAGCGACCCACGGCAGCCTAGGTCCCCGCCGCCTGCCTCCGGGGGTCTGGCGGGTCCCGGCTTGCCACCTCCCTGGAGACTTGATGGCCTCGGAAGGCCTGGCGGGGGCGCTGGCCACCGTGCTGGGGGGTAAGGGGTTGCTGGTGCAGAGTTGTGATTCGGAGCCGGCTGGCAAGCCGCTGTCGCCCGTGCGGCTGCGGAAGAATGTCTGCTACGTGGTGCTGGCCGTGTTCCTCAACGAGCAGGTGAGCGTCCGGCCGCCGGCCTTCAGCTGGTCTCGGGAGCGCGCCTCCAGCCCCGGTGGGAACAGGCGAGCCAACGGCCGCTGCCTGTGCGTGGCGCTTCCCAGTGTTGCAAAGCACTCTCACACTAGCCGCTAAGCTGAGATCTTCCTTACAGACTATAAAACTATAAAACAGAGGAAGAAGCCGAGGCCCCGGGGCGGTTTGTCTCATCCTCCCTCCCCCTCGCCTCCACTAGGAGAGGCCTGCAGTATACCTCATTCCTTACCAGGAATCTGGCACCATGTCTGGCTTACTGAATGGGTTTCCTAGACCCTCCCGGCCCCACCGTTAATAATGGGGAGCTTACACGTAGGTCTCTGACCCTCTGGGAGTATCTAGCTAGCTAGCTATATATTAGTGAACCCCTCTGTACAAGTCGATGTGAAAACATCTGGCCAAGTAGGGGTAGGTAGTATGGGGGCGGAGCTGAGTTTCAAAGCTCAGACCCTAAAGTGGGGACCGGACACAAGCTGATTTTAAGACCTATGGGTAACAAGAGAACAACACAGTGGCATAGATATGAGTCAGTATTGGAGTGGTGGCAACCTTCAGCATTGGGCCTCCTTGAAGCAACGCCCAGAGACCTCAGCCCTTTTTTACAAACAGAAATCCTTCTGAATCCAAAGTTGTTTTACAGCATAACTCTTGAGTCCCGAGGACCCAGCAACCCTGAAGGTGTCTACCAAGAAGGAAGCTTTGGGCCACCATCCATCCAGCTAGGGGCTGCTCTTCTAAAACCCCCAGACTGTCTGGGTAGGAGTGAAGATTGTCTCGCTTTTTTCTCAGGATGAGGTGTTGATGATCCAGGAGGCCAAAAGAGAGTGCCGGGGAGCATGGTACCTCCCTGCGGGGAGAATGGAAGTCGGGGAGACCATCGTGGAGGCAATGCAGCGGGAGGTGAAGGAGGAGGCTGGGCTGCTCTGTGAGCCGGTGACACTGCTGTCTGTGGAGGAGAGGGGTGCCTCCTGGATCCGTTTTGTATTCCTTGCTCGACCCACAGGTACAGCCCACCTGGGGGCATTCGGGCACTTCCTCTGTTTCTTCTCCTAAGCCAGCCCATACTGTGGCTTCTATAAATTGCCATTGACCTATTACAGGTTGAGAACTTGGGGGGAAGGGGTCCTCCACCTGGATTGCTTGGGTGGCCCCTTTTCTCTCTCAGACTAAACACTTATGCTGGCCTCTCTCCTCATCCCCCAAATCTCCCCTAGGTGGAGTTCTCAAGACTTCCAAGGATGCAGATGCTGAGTCCCTACAGGCTGGCTGGTACCCACGGGTCTCCCTGCCCACTCCACTTAGAGCCCATGATGTTCTGCACCTGGTAGAGCTGGGTGCCAAATTCTGCCAACAAGCCATGCACCCTCACATTCTGCCTCAAGAGCTTCCCTGCAGTGTGGTCTGCCAGCGGCTGGTGGCCACCTTTACAACAGTCCAGTCAGTGTGGGTGTTAGTGGGCTCAGTGGGGACACCTCACTTGCCCATCACTGCCTGTGGCTTCACCCCTATGGAACAGAGGGGTGGCGTCAAGGTGGCCATCCTGCGGCTGCTACAGGAGTGCCTGACTCTCCACAATCTGGCCGTGGAGACCAAAGGGTTGCTTGGACTGCAGCACCTGGGCAGAGACCACGCGGATGGTATCTGCCTGAATGTGCTAGTGGCGGTGGCTTTTCGGAACCCAGGAATCCAAGATGAGCCCCCAAAGATTCGGGGTGAGAACTACTTTTGGTGGAAGGTTTTAGAGGAAGACTTACAAAAACAGCTTCTACACAGACTCCAGGAATCTTCTGTCATCCCCCTGAGCAGATAGAGAGGCGCCGGCAGTGACAGCTGAGCAACCACCCTCCCTCTGAGGGCTGGAAAGAGGCTGGCAATCAGAGATCTCATTGCCCTGTGTGCAGGGACCCCACATGGAGCCCAAAGGGAGAGTGCTTTGAATCCAGTGCTCAAGGGTTTCCGCTGTTCTCAGGGTACACAGTGCTTCTCTCAATATGGTGAGGAGCTTTTTGAACCCCAGATGGCATCTTAATTCTTTGTCCACTTTAGTAAAAGTCGCATGTTGATCCATCCAAGCCCTTAGGAATGTAGAAGGGGCTGGGACATGGCAGACTCGTCCTTCAGGGCAGAGCTCTCATTGCTGAGTAAAAAGGTGTTGTTTAACTTGCCTTCTTGCCTAAATGTGTGTGGGGAGAAGATGTGGGGCCACTGTCCCACCCCCAGTCATCCAGGTCTTTCCTCCTGATATACACACTGATGTTATGCAGGGGTGTAGGGCTCCTAGGTTAGGCAGTGCTGTTGACTGAAGCCTTAACCCACCCAGGCTCTCTTTAGCCTTTCTGTCCTGCTGGGGTAGGTGTGGGACTTTGAAGTGACCACACCCCTAATAAAAACACAGCTCAGACCTGTCCAGGTGTTGGAACAGTTTGGTCTGGTGAAATTGCATGTGGGGACAAGAAAGAACTGAGAATGACATCGTGGCCTCTCAGCCCAAGCTTCCTTCTCTTTGAGCTTCAGGACTGTTTTTGTTTGTTTGTTTGGTTTTGGTTTTTTGAGACAGGGTTTCTCTGTGTATCTTTGACTGTCCTGGAACTCACTGTAGACCAACCAGCGTGGCCTTGAACTCAGGGAAATCTTCCTGCCTCTGTCTCCAGTGTGCTGGGATTAAAGGCATGTGCCACCACCACCTTTTTAGTTTTGTTCAGGCCCGTTCCTCAGTTCACGTAGCCCAGACTGACCGTGAACTCTTATAATGTAGGGGGGATGACACTGAATATATGATCATCCTGTATCTGCAGAACTCAAGCACTTTATCAACTGATTTGCATTCCCAGGCCATAACAGGATTCTGTTTTCTTGAGATAGAATCCACTCATATAGACCAGGCTATCCTCAAATTTGTTGTGATCTGCCCACCTCTGATTCTCCTAGAAATATGGATGTGCTTCAGCATGCCAAGTGTCATAGTATATTATTACTGCTATTTTATTATTATATTTGATGAAAACTTAGAGGCTGGAGAGATGCTCAGCAGTTAAGAGCATGTACTGTTCTTGCGGTGGACCTGAGTTCAGTTCCCAGCTTCCACACTAAGTGGCTCATAACCACCTATAACTCCAGCTCCAGGAGATCCAAACCCCTCTCTGGCCTTTGTGGACACTGCAACTCATTGTGCACATACCCCTCTACAGATACACACGATTAAAAATAAAAATGTTAAATAAAAACCAAAAGCAGTGGGGCAAAGGAAATGCATCATGTGTTGCTAATCACTGGAGACCCACTTGCCTCTGCTGGGATTAAAGGTGTGTGCCACCACCATCCCACTGGTAGAGCACGCCTTTAATCCTAATGTTCAGGAGGCAGAGGCAAGAGGATCTCTATGAGTTCGAGGTCAGCCTGGTCTATATAGCAACTTCCAGGACAGCCAGGACTACATAGAAAGACCTTGTTTCAAAAAAAAGAACATGAAAAATGATAGTTATTTCTAGTTGTTTTTTTTGTTTTTTTTTTTTTTCCATTTTTGTGGTGCTGTGAATTGAGCCCAGGGTCTTACACGTGCTAGGTAAGCAGGCTACCTAATGGTCCCAACTAGCACCAAAACCCTTTTATTCAGCTCAGGGCCCCTCCTCCAGTTCCTGCACAGAGAAGGGCTATTTAGCCTGGTGATTTTCAATCCTGGGTACACATCACATCACCCGGAGAGTTCTCAGACAATGCTGTCCAACCACTATACTGACTAAGCTGCTGAAGGCAGCTGGGTGCTGGCATTTTTATTTGTGTGTGTGCACACATGCGTGCTCATGTGCAGAAGCCAGAGGAGGATGTTGGGCATTTCCACTTTATTCCCTTGAGACAGGTCTCTCATTGAAACTGGAGCTAGGCTGGCACCCAGAAGTCCCAGTGATCCTTCTGTCTTCTTTACTCACAGTGCAAGGGCTCCAATGTGTGTGTAGCCAGACCTCACTTTTTTTTTTTTTTTTTTTTTTTACTGGAGTGCTGAGAACTCAAACTCATGTCTTTGTGAACAGTTTCTCTCACCCACTGAACCATCTCCCCAGCTTGGCACCGATATCGCAAAAAGAAACCTAGGACAGTGGTTCCCAATCTTTCTAATGCTGCAACCCTTTAGTACAGTTCCTCATGTTGTGCTGACCCCCAGCCATAAAATTACTTCATTGTTACTTTGTAACAGTAATTTCACTACTGCTAGGAATTATAAGGTAAATACCTGCTTTCCAATGGTCTTAGGTGACCCCTGTGGAAGGGTTGCTGAACCTCCAAAGGGATCTTGACCCACAAGTTGAAAACTGCTGGCCTAGATTTATTCTTGAAAGAATATTTTAAGATCTCATTTTAATTATGTGTGTATGTCTCTCTGTATGAGTATGTGCATGTCCGTGCAGTGCCCTCTGAGGCCTGAGACATCAGATCCCCTGGAGCTGGAGTCAAAGGCAGCTAAAGGCTGCCTAATGTTGGTGCTAGGAACCAAACCCAGGCCCTCTGCAAGAGCAGTGTGTGTGTTCTTAGCTAGTTCCCACCTCTCCAGGTGATTCTCCCATTTACCACTGGAGCCCTGCTGAAGCCTGCTCCTCTAGTCTGATTGCCTGACCTCAAGTACTCCTGATGACTCAGAACACCCATTTCCGTACCACTTTTTCCCTTAAGACGAAACAGGGAGTTGGACATCATGGTACACACTTGTAACTCCAGCACTCAGGAGGATGAGGCAAAGAATTACTATCTAGTTCAAAGCCTGTCTGGGAACATGGCCCTTTCTCAAAAACTCCAACCCACAAAACGAACATAAGCAGTGTTAAGGATTGAATCCACGGGTTTTAGGCATACTAAATAAACACTTTATGTTGCTGAGACAGAGTTTCTCTGTGGAGCCCTGGCTGTCCCAGAACTCACTCTGTAGACCAGGTTGGCCTCAGAGATACACCTGCCTCTGCCTCCTGACAGTGCTGGGATTAAAGGTGTGCCACACCACTTCCCAGCTAATTAAGCACTCTTGTCTCTGACCTATACCTTCAAATCCCCTCTCCAAGTTTTCATCAATCCCAATCGTGACTGATGTGGTCAAATAGCACACACAACACACAAGATGAGACTTGCGTCCAAGCACTCCCACCGCCTGACGACTCTTGCTGGAAGGCTCAGTTGGAGGTAAAGCGAATTGAAACAATGTTGCTCAGCCAAGAGTCAGTTCCGGGCTGGTGCTGAGGAGTATCAAATTTGCAATGTCAGAACTCACTACCTCCCACCTCCAGTGCTGCGTGAAAGACGGGCTGAAAGGGGCAGAAAAGCTTCAGGAAGAAGACAAGCTGACTGAGGAACAGTCATCGTGTCCACACAATCACACGGTTTATTGCTGCGCTGTTGTGAAGACACCATGCAAATGCCAAAGTGCATTACTGCCCAGACCCTTGAATGGTAAGAATCTCAGAGCACAGACCCACTCCACCAAGATCTGCTCCCACACCAGCAACCATGTACCCTGACATACACACACAGCTCGTACACACAGGAGCGCATGATGTTCTTCCGAGCAGCAGACAAGTCCTCCCCCGCTGGGAGGAATTCGGGAGAGGTAGAGGTCATTGAGTTTCCTCCTCTTTCATGTCACCTCCTGGCAACCTGTGCCCGGCTTCGAGAGGCAGCATGGGCAGGAAAAGGAAGCAAAAGGGGCTCTGGCTTGCTCCTCCTTGCCCAGGAGCGAAGCCAACAACTGCAGGCCTGTTGTGAGGTAATGCCTGGCGCCGCCCGTGTGTTCTTGCAGGTTGAGACAGATTCAGGACGGGTGGGGTGGCAGCTCCAGCCATGGAGGACACACGAAGAACAATAGCAGAGCTATCTGCTTGTGTCACAGTCCCTTCTCACTAGGCCTCAGGGGTCTGGAGTTGGGGTGCCCTATCCTATCTGTACCTTGAGCACCTGTGCTCCCCCAGGAATGCATTTCACTAGGATCCCTGGGTCTTGGGCAGGATTCGGAGGACAAGGCCCACCACCCCTGGTCAATAACCTCTCTGCCCAGGTGTTGCGGACTTGCTAAGACGGGTTCAGAAGGCGCCAGAGAGGAACCAGCTGGAGCCTGGCACCTAGCTCCCAGGCCCTCGCCTGCCCTGGCTGCAGCTGCGCCAAGGCTCTTGTTAGCAGCTGCCCCCGCCTGGGCGCGGAGCACGCTTTGGGCATCTGCCATGAGGCAGTTGGGAATTTTGCAACAGTCTCCAGGAGGGCAGAGCTGGAAGAGGGGGCTTCCCCTCAGTCCCCTCGTCTTCTTCACGGCTGTTCACACCAAGGAAGCCATGAAGAAACCTACCAAGTCTTCAGCAGCTTCCATGATACCTAATGTGACAAACAGGGCTCTTGGCCCCTATTTCTCCAGACTGGATGTCTAGCAAGCCTCAAAGGCAACGGTTCATTTCCCTTGCCCCTAGAGTTGTCTCATGTTGTGGCCCTGGTCACAGTATAGCAGGGATAGTCACACAACGCATGCAGGGCAGGGTCTCGATGCTCGCTGGCCATTCTCTAGCTGCTCCAAGAAGGCCCCAAGAACACCACTGCCTTAGAAACCAGCTCTTTTGCCGTGTGACACCACCCTGAAACCTCAGCTCACATGGTCAATAGGTGAGGTCTACTGCAGCTGAAGTCCCCAGTCTGGAGGACAGAGCAGCAGCATGGCCAGGCAGGAAGCCGCCCATGGGCAGAAGTACAGACAGGAGTCTTCCCCCGCCCATCACACTCCTGGCTCAGACTTGCCCTTCCGGGGGAGGAGAGAAGTTCAGGTAAGGACCATGTGGGGGAAACTTGACAAATGCAATGGCGGCCAGCTCCTTGCAGAATTCCTCAAGTACTACCACTCCCTGGAGTAGGGTCTGATGGTCCAGACTGAGGAGAGACAGTGGGGGGGTTGGGGGTGGCATAGCAGGGAGTCAGCAGGTGTGCAGATGGCATGACAGCCCATGTCAACAAGGCTTGACCCAGGAGCCTCCTCAATGCTACCTTCCTAACCCTGGACACCCACTTCCCTTGTTCACTTACTGTTCTCCGGGAATCTGGCCCATCAGTTGCTTGCGCACCAGGAGCAGTTTGCCCGGAAACTGGGGTACCCTCTGAATTCTTTGCATTAAGTCCCCGATCACCTAGAGTCCAGAAAGGACAAAGATGAGAACTGACCACGTTCCACAGCTGCCCCTCGCTCTACCATCCCACAGGAGGTGAGAGACAGGATTGGGAAGCCTGTGCTTTTCCTGGCACAGGTACAGGTGCCTACTTCTCCATTCCCACCCCTAACCCTGCTCCGTTCCTCCCGTCACACCCTCATCCTTACCCTGACAAGCACAGAGAACAGACTCCTGCAGCCAGGGGCCAGGCTGATGTATGGATCCAGGAGATACTCATGGATATGGGGGTGGGGGAATAGGGCGAGCCGGGACAGGACTGAGGTCACTTGTAGGTTCAGGCTGTATGGCTGTAGGGAATAAGATGGACAACACTGAGTGTTGGCAATGGGTGGTGAGCATTTTTGCACTCCCCAAGCAAGGCGCCTGGCTGGTGTGAATGTGTGCGGGGGTGGGAGACTCACGTGATGTGTGTATGTCATGGATTCCCTGGGGCTGAGGGCCAAAGCATGTTAGGGCGTGTGGGGAATAGGCGAGACAGGGCTTCCCGCCTGGGGAAAGGTAAAGGGCCTATAGAGCTGAGGAACCAAAGAGGGGTCCACCCTGGTCATCAACCCCTACTCTCCTGAAAGATACAAGGCTCAGCTTGGAGCGCTCCTAGGCACAGTCTTTGTGGCTACCTGATCCAAAATCCGGGTCATGCGATCAAAGAGCACTTGGAGGAAGTGGCCCTCAAAGAAAGGCCTTTCAGGTTCATGAGAGTCCAGAGGTGCTGGACCCAGGGGCCAGCCCCAGGGGGCTACACGGGAGCTGCACTCCTGGAACTGAAGCAGAGGGGAGGAAGAGTTGAAGGAGTCAGCCCAGAAAGGCCTAGCTGAGAGACCCCATAAAAACCGTGTGGGACTGGGGACGTATCAGGGTATCAAGGGGCCCTGGAGAGGAGGGGGCCACAGGCCCTTCACTTACCAAGCCGTAGGCATCGTGCACATACGTGTCGTATCCGTTCTCCTCCAGGAAGGCTGATGTCTTGGCTTCCTCAGGGACCAGGCAAAGGAAGCTAAGAGACAGGGGCCTAGGTGTGGAGGCGCCTCCCCCAGTCCCCCCACTCTCTGCTGTTCACAGGACCCCAAGGACAGGATAAAATTCAGGTGACTCCAATGGCCTAACCTCCCCACCTGTTGACGATTTCTGTCACTGCTGTTTTGCCATCTGAATTGGTGGCAGGAGCTGGGGGAGGCTTTGTGGAGGGCTGAAGGCCAGAATCAAGGAAGCCATCCGTGAAGTAGGGGTCCTCCTCCAGATCTCTGCAGACAGGGAGATCGGCATGTACCAACGAACAGACGGATGAGGGGCATGTATGGCTGTGTGTGTTGAGTCCTGGTTGGTGCCCTGCCTCCCTCTCTCTTCCACTTACAGGGTGTCCTCATAGCTTTCAGGCTCCGGCGAGCCCCGGGCCACATACAGGCGACCCTCGAGGTTTTGTAGGACCAGACTTCGGATGACTCGCTCGTGAGGCTTCTGGAGCAGCTCTTCAAATAGCCGCAAAGTGGCAATGCTGATCTAGAGTGAGAGAGGGCAGCAAGGGACTACTTCAGAGTGCTCAAGTTTCCAAAAAGCTGAATGAATAGAAAAGCAGTTTGGAAAACATACAGAAAACCATGACAGAGACAGTACAGCTGTCAATCATATGTTGCCATTGGTTTGACTTGAGGCCTGAGGCTGAGCTACCTGGGCCAGCTGAGAAAAGCAAGAGGAACCCCCCTGGCAGCCCGGCGATGGTTGTGGAGCAAGTTGAGATGAAGGCCCTTCTGCCTTACCTCATCAGAGAGATGGTCACAGTGCATGATGAGGTGTGTGCCCAGAGTATGGGGGCTGTCCTCTGTGGCTGCGGGCTGCTGGTCAGTGCCCAAGAGGAAGGTCATGGCCTCCTGCAGCAGCATAGGGGAGCGCAGCTGTCGCAGCAAGGCTGTCAACAGGGCGGTAGAGGTCAGGATGGTCTGCTCAGACCTGTGGGGAGAGGGGAGAGCAGAAGGTCAGTGGGTGAATGGGGGTAGTGGGGCAAAACCTTTCCTGTTCTCCTTCCATTGTTGCCTGATATATCTCTAGCTACTGCCCCATCTCTCATGAGGTTCTAGAGTTAGGGGTTGGAGGCTGTGCTCCACCCCATGGGGCTTAGAGCCCAGTGCATGTTAGACCCGACAAGTAATAACAGGTAGTCCCTGGCCTTTGTTATGGGAAGAGACACAGACCAGAGCCATAGACAAGGGACTGGACAGATACTTACACGTGCAGGAGCTGGGGCTGCAGGGTCTCTACAAACAGCTTCTCGGCCACAGCCTTCGCCAAGGCATCCGCAACCACCTAGGATCCAAAAAAACATGTCTATATTCACACTCCCTCACATTCATTCCTAAAAAATCATGGTGTCCTCACACAGCCCCAGATATGTCAGAGGGGCCTTGCTAACCAGGGCCAAGCTGGCATCTGGCCCCAAGTCACCACGTATCAGCTCTATTGCATCCCTAAGATGAGATACCCAGGGGAGCTAGGACAGAGCCCTGGTCACACCTGCCCCTGCTCACCGTGTGCGCCTCTGTGATAAGGTGGTCGCAGTAATCAAACCAGCCCAGGAAGGCAGCCAGAGCCTCCTTGCCAGGGAAAGAGGCCTCATCAGATGGGGCACTGGGTAACCTAGGAGAAAGGGAAGCAGAAGCTTGGAGGATGAGCACTAAGTTTCCAGGCCTTCCTGAAAGACGTCCAGGAGCTGGTCTCCCCTCCATTTAGAACCTCTATGATGCTGAGATTGCAGAAGTGAGGCTTCTGGGAGGCTGGGAAGGGCCCTGGGGACTAGCTCTCCCACCCAGGAGAAGGTAGTAAGCAAGGCTGCCTATTCTTATATTTTTGGTTGTGAGCCTAGCCTTTAACGGCTGAGCCATCTCTCCAGCCCAAGGCTGCCTATCCTATGTACTACCAGCTCCTGAAGGTACTTCCCCATCTCCCCAGGTCAGGGACCCACCTCCAGCTGATGCCCTCTAATGTGGCAATGTCTGCCGGGTCAAGGAAGGCAGGCATGGACCGGTACAGTTGGCAGAGGTGCTCAGCTATCACCACACAACAGGAGGTGTTTTGTGTCAGGTAGGTGGCAGCTGCTGGGGAGGCCACGCTTACCAGCAGCAATACATTCTCCCGGGCCTTCAGGGCCACCCGACTCTTCTAGGGGATGGGGAAATGATGTCTGAGACAAGAGTTCTCTTCACCCCTCCCTACCCCTGCCATCTCTGCAGCCAGACCTTGCTCTTGCACAGCCCGAGCAGGGAGGTGATGAGATTGCTGTCCCCCGGCCCATTTTCTGGCCCCTCAGTCTCAGCAGGCAGGTGGCTGCCCAGGGCCGGGACACCACAGGGCTCTCTATCCAGTCCAGGACCCCTGCCTGGAGCACCACTGTGGGGACAGTCCTTGTTCCTGTAGCCAGCTACGTCTTTAGACGTAGCTGTAGGTTCTCTGGACGTCTTCTTGCTTATCATCTTTTTACCCTGCAAAGAAGGGTGTGGTGAGGTCAGGCCAGAGACTGCCCCACAGAGTGCTTCCTTGGGAGTGTGTGGTGGAGCGTGCCTGTAATCTTGAAAAGCAGTGGGAGGAAGATCCCAGGGTCAAGGCCAGCCTGGGCTACACAGTCTGCTGTGTGCCTTGCCAGGCATTGTAGTACATACTGTAATTCCAGAACTTGGGAGGCTGAGGCAGTAGTATTGTAAAATTGGGCCAAACCTGGTATATATAGAGAAAGAGCCTGTCTCAAAAAAAAAAAAAAAAAAAAAAGCCGATGGTTCATTGAGTAAAGGCATTTGCTACAAGAGGCTTAGAGACCTGAGTACAAGCCCCAGAGCCCCAGTAAAAGTAGAACTGACTCCACAGCGTTTCACTCTGACCTAAACACATGCACACGGGCATGCACACGTAAAAAAAGTTAAGAGCTGGAGATACGGCTCAGTTGGTATGGTACTTGCTTAGAACATGTGAAGCCCTAGGGTCTATCCTCACCACCCCATAAACTGGACATAGTGGTACATGCCTATAACAATATAGTGAGACAGAGACGGGGGGTCAGAAGTTCCAGGTCATCCTTGACTACACAGTGAATCCGAAGCCAGCCTGGGCTATGTGAGACTCCCCTTCCCCGCAAAAAAAGTTCAAAATCCAACAAAAAAATGCAGAGTGGGTTAAAAAAAAAAAATTGAGCCTCATCCTTGAGTGCTTATGGGTTCGAGGCCAGCCTCTTCTGCCTCCTCAGCAGGGTCAAGAAGGTTCACCTATGTACCATACCCTGGTCCCCCCAAAACACTTACTTCCAGAATATACGCCAGCAGCTCTGGATCCTGCTGGATCTTAGAGCAGAGGACAGTGGTGAACTGAACTTCTTCCTTTTCTGTGAGGGATCCAGGGACTGCCCCACCAAGTCGGAGAAGTTTCTGAAAGAGGAACAGCGCAGAAACCCAGAAGAATGGGGTGCTGGGAAAAGGAGGCCCTAGGCCCAGACACCCCATGTCTTCTTGGTCCTCACCTGCACAGGCCTGTGCACACTCAGATAGTGCAGCAGCGGGTGCTGCACCTGGGTCAGGACCTTGCTGAAGAACTGGAACACCTGCTGTCGCATGCCTGGGGGGTACTGGGACAGAGCATCCCACCAGAGGTCACTCCTCCGTGTCTCTGAGTGGTAGCTCAGAGGCCTTCTTCTCGGGAGGCCTCTTCTGCACAGTTCTTCCTTTACCCACCAACCCCCTTTCTGGAATCCATGCCTTTCATGACTGGGCTGTTACTGAAGACAGTACAGCTGGTCCTGCATCCATAGCTACTGATTTTGTATCTATGGGTTCAATCAACCTCACATTAAAAATATTCAAAACATGTACAGACCTTTTTCTTATTACCTAATTATTGTAGCATCAGAGTTTCACAGTACTTACATTTAATAATTATAAGGAATCTCGCGATGATTTAAAGGTACAGAAGCATGTGTACACCACCCCTAGGTATCCATATGAGATTGGCTCTGGGAATCTTTGTGAACCCTCTTTAAAATTGTATTTATTTACTTACTTATATGTGTGTGTGCACTCACCCACATGTGCCACATTGCACACGTGGAGGTCAAAGGACAAATGGCAGCTCTCTCCTACCATGTGGATCCCAATAACTGAATTCAAGTCGTTAGGCTTGGCAGCAACTGCCTTTACCCATTGAGCCATCTTGCTGGTCCTCAGATCCCATTTTTTTTTTTTTCAAGACAGGGTTTCTCTGTTGCTTTGGAGCCTGTCCTGGAACTAGCTCTTGTAGACCAGGCTGGCCTCGAACTCACATAGATCTGCCTGCCTCTGCCTCCTGAGTGCTGGGATTAAAGGCGTGCGCTACCACCACCCGGCATCAGATCCCATTTTATATAAAGGACTTGAACAGTCACAGATTTTGGATCTGAGAGGAGGGGTAGCAGGATCCTAGGACCAACCTCTGGAATAACCAGGGCTCACTGTATGTGACTATCCTGTCCCTCAATTCCCAGCACCCAGCATCTAGAATAGAGTCCAGAAAGTAGCAGGTTCCTCTCTGCTGAGTGATGGGGTGCGCTATTCCAAAGAACACAGTCACAGTAATTGTCCCATCAAGGTAGAGAAGCACAGATAAAAAATCATGGAATAAGGGTTTGCCTGGGGTAGAAATTTCCAGATGCCCCAGGAGCATGCCCACCTCCGCTTTGCCCAGAGTGCACAGGGTCTCCAGGATCTTGTGCTGTAGCAAGTATTCCAGACAGGGTCCGGCCTCACCAGAGGATACCTGCTGCCTCTCTTCATACACCAGGATGTCCAGCATCTGCTTCAGTCGCCAGGGAATATCTGTTTTCTTGGCTGGGGTGTTTTCATCTAATCGAGATTCAAGACACAAGGGTAGGTAACATGAAGAGCACTAGACCCTCTCATGCCAAGCTCAGAAGGAAGTAATGCCTGAGATGGGCTGAGGACCACCAGGAAAATGGACGTTTACAGCTGATACTTATATATTTAAAAAGACAAAAGTGGTAGGGGACAAGGCCCAGGATACAGCCTTCTGGCTGTGTGTGTGCTTGTCTCAGTAATGACACACTACCAAAGTGAAAACAGGGGCCCACGGAGGCCATGGGTCAACAGGAGATGTTTTGAGAGCTGTCTATCCATTCCAGGCTTAAGTGAGCCTCTATGGAGTCTGTCCTGAGATTGTCTAGGCTATACTTTAGCCGTTTCCTTTCTAGCATCTCCTAAGACCTGCTCTTGTCTCTTTTCCATGCAGGGCAGTCAGAGGCAAGCACAGACAACCAGTCAGGAATTTGTAGTACCTCCGTAGAGAGAGGTTTCCAACTGGCCCTGGAGCACCCCCTAGCTTTCCTTTAAGGCATAAGCAAGGAGCTTGCCTCACCCCATCCCTGTAACTCTGGTCTGGACAGACAGCTCTGGAAATTAAAGGCCCAGATGCACAGAAAGACCCGGGGAACTTGGAAGATTCTTAGACAGCTTGAGGCTGGGTTTGGTGACATGGGTTAGTAATCCCAGCTTCTCACGAGGCTGGTGAGGCACAAGTAGTGAAAATTCAAGCCTTGTCTGAGCTACAGAGTGAGTTCAAGGCCAGCCTAGACAACTTAGGGAGCTCTTGTTTCAAACTAAAATGTAAAAAAGGCTGAGGGATGTAGCTCAGTGGGGTCTGGGGGTGGGGAGGACTGTCCTGGGTTCAACCAATCCCCAATACAGAGAGAGACATATAGCCTATGATTCAGTCTAAAAGAGTGGCTCCCAACTGGGAAGAAATTCTTTCCTGACCCCGAAACATCTGTCTAGATGTCTAGAGACATTCATGGTTGTCACAGTTGAGAGAGGTGATAGCAGGACCTAGTGGGGACGGGCTCAACAGACAGCAGTCATTCCCCTTCAACACAGTCCACGCTCAGCTGCCACTGTGCCAAGACTGAAGGACCCTGCTCTAACAGAATCCTCCAAGTCTCCCCCCCAAAGTGCTCAAAGGCCATTTTAATTCCATGGGCTGGCTCAAGCTGGAAAGAGAGCCTCTAGGAAAGTCTTAGGCCCAGACATAGTCTGAACTCAGGGAGATGGAAAGCTAGGGATACAGTAACCAGGCTTATTGACTACAAAGCAGCCAATCAGAGCTTTAGTGTTCTCAGCCTCACTAAATCATTATAGTGGGTTAATGCATGAAAGCTTTGGCCCTTCGAGATGTCAGCTAGGAGAAAAGAGACCCAAACATGCTTCACACCTTAACTTTCCTACTGTACTTCTGAGGGTGGCCATGGCAAAAATAATTTATTGAACATATTTCTCCTCTCCCCGACTGAACCTCTCTCTAAGACAAGGTCTCACGTATCCTAGAATGACCTTGAACTCCTGATCCTCTTGCTCCCATCTCCTAAGCACTTGACTATAGGCATGCACCACGACCTGGCTTATGCACTGAGGACTGAACACAGGTGTCTATAAATGCCAGGCAACCATTCTATCAACTAAGCTACACCCAAGCCCTGTCGTAGGTCCTTTAGTCAACAGTCCTAGTGACAAGCACTTGGAACTGAAAGCCTGGGGACTGTGCCCAGCTAAACTACAGCAAGTGGGGCTACCTTTATTCATGCAGTTGGATCAGTTAGGTCTCCAAACCTTCTTGGTCCCTACTCATTACTCAGGCAACTCCTCTCCCAAAAGTCAGAGTAAGACCAACAATTTAACCATGAAGATGGGCAATGGCTGGGGCTCTTGGTCTTGCTTCCATCTGTTTGTCTCCCTGGCTCAGCCCAGAGATGTCCTGCGGTCCAGCACCTGACCTTCCCAAGACTCCTGTGGTCACTCTCTGCCCTCTCTCCCCAGCTCCCTCCTTGGGTCCCAGGCTGGGGAGCAGCGGGCTTACCTGTGCTCTCGATATAGTAGTGTGTGATGCCCTTCCAGTGCTCCACAAAGGCCTGGAGCAGGTCGATGTTGGGCTCCCGCTGCAGAGAGAAGAGACACAGTCTCCATAGGAGTGCCAACCATGAGCCTGCTGGCACCAGCACTCAGGGGAACAGAAGCCCATGTGCCTGTTCAGAGCCCAGTTGGGTGACTTCTAGGTTCCCAGTTTTTCAAAGGGAAGAGTGATTCATCTCTCCAGGACACATCGTAGTCTCCCCAGAGGACTCTCTCTCCCACATGTTCCCATCCCACAGGCTCTGTCCCCAAGAAGTAAGCATGTTGAAGGAGGAATAGACACAGGATTTCTGCACAATCCAAAAGCCACACAAGCTACAACAGAGAGACTGCCAACAATACAGTGGCACACGAGAAGCTGATAAGAATGATACACAGGGGGAAAAGCTTCCCGACTCTGCTGGAGTCTAGGAGAGCCATGTTCAAGGCCATTCACTCTATTCAGTGACATGGTTAACACTTCGATAAAGGAAATGCCTTACTCATAGAGTGCTTCCATCTTTTATCCCAGGCCACAGTCTGTACCCCTAACTCCTGCCTACCTCCTGCCATCAACCCGGAGCCTTTGGACACTGCTCTCTGCAAGCCCTCGACTCCCCCTTCCATCCAGGAGCTCTACCTGAAACTGGCCTTGAACTGAGAGTGACCAACAGCCCTGAAAACACATCCTCTTTCCTTGTACAGTAAATGTTCATACAGGCAGAGAACAAGTGACAGTGGGTTTTCCAGTCCTGATTGACACATCTACAACATAACCCTACACTTAAGGCTCAGGGAACACTGAAGAAGAGGGAGTGGAAAGATTGTAAGACCCAGAGGACCAGACATCCTTTCTGATGCAAGATAGTGTCTTTTACATGACAGAGAAGTTGCACCCACAAAATCTCAACAATATGGTTACCTAATCAAGACTTGAACAATGACAACATTAGCTGGCATGCCAACATGGATAGGGAAAAGTTCAAAAGGCCCCAACCCTACATGAAGAGCAGCAGTTAATGGCTGCTGTATATGTGTGTGTGTGTGTGTGTGTGTGTCTGTGTGTGTAACAATAATAACTAACGAAGTCATGAATGTGGGAGGGAGTGGGGACATAGGAAAAGTTGATGGGGGGAGGGTAAGGGGTAGAAATGATCTAAATACAGTATTTATATGAAATTCAGAAAAAAAAAAAAGGCAGGTGGTGGTGGTGGTGCACGCCTTTAATTCCAGCACTGAGGAGACAGAAACTGGTGGATCTCTGTGAGTTCAAGGGCAGCCTGGTCTACAAAGCAAGTTCCAGGACTGGCTCCATAGCTACTGGAAAACCCTATCTTGACAAAAAAAAACAAACATATGTGTGTGTGTGTGTGTGTGTGTGTAAGAAAGAAATTCAGAAAAAAATATTTTTTCAAAAAATGAAAAAATTGTTAACAAGACAGAAAAGTATCAGCAGTCCCTACCATGGGTGTTTATTTTCTCTAGGACTCTGCTCAGGTTACAATGTCCTGGGGTCCATCACTCCTTTACATTTGTCTAGGTCCTGCGACTCCACAGTGAGGTCAGTGAAGGACTGAGCATCTCCAGAGCAGGGCATCCTCTTGAACCACGCATCTGGTACACATCTTGTGAGAGCCTGCTCGGTGCAGGATGCCACGCTACAGGCCACAAGCCATCTAATGATAACTAAGCCCCCAGTCGCCATGCTGCCACCGAGGAAAGAATATGAAGTCGCCAAACACTAATCTGTGAAGAAGCAGCAGGAGTTGAAAGGGACTTCTGAAAAAGCATCATCTCTAGGCTAGAGAGATGGCTCAGTGAAGAGCATCTGCGGCTCTTCAAGAGAACATGAGTTTGGTTCGCGGAACCCATGTTAGATGCTTCACAACTCCAACCTCAGCACCAGGGGATCCAACATCCTCTTCTGGCTTCCACAGGAACCCACGCACATGTGATACAGATACGCACATATACAAAGTAAAAATAATAGATCTGTTTCTGGGGACAGTTTCAGTACAGGGTTTCTCTGTGTAGCGTTGGCTGTATGGGCACTTGCTCTGTAGATCAGGCTGACCTCAGACTCACAGAGGCCTGCCTCTGCCTCCTGAGTGCTGGGATTAAAGGTGTGTACCGCTGCTGCTGCCACCAACAGAAAAAAATAAAAATCTTAAGAGGGGCCACTAACAGGTTCCTTTCAAGATCCGGCCAAAGAATAAAAACTCCATCTGGATCAAATTTTAGCAGGGCAAGGAAGATGTTCCCAGCAGAAAAAAAAAGAAAGAAAGAAAGAAAGAAAAGGGCAGAGTGTATCAGGGCAAAGGGCATATGGAGTATGTGGGTCTAAGGCCAAGTCAAGAAGCCTGTTCAAGTCAGCAAGGTCAGTGCCACCTTCAGAGGAATGTTGTGGAAAGATCTATCTGGCAGCGTCAGGCAAAAGAAGAGACAAAAAAGGCAGGAAGACGGAAGATGTTTAGCTGGCCAGGGCAAATGGGGTGGGGGTGGGGGCACAGACGACGACACACATGACAAAGTCAGACAGAGACTTCGAAGCACACCCCACCCGCCATGCAGGCAGCAGATTCTTCTTTCAAAATTAGTAGTTGCTGGGTGTGATGGCACTCAGGAGGCAGGCAGGATCTCAGTGACTTCAAGGCCAGCCTGGTCTACAAAGTGAGTTCCAGGAAAAAAATACTATAATAAATTAGATGCAGGGTCAGTGACTCTTCCAGCAAGGCATGACCCAGTCCTTCAAGACATCCTACCCCAGACAGTAAAATGACTCATGGTAAAGACCTTGATGCTGAGTCTGAATCCCAGGACCTTTGACCTCCACATGTGTGCTTGTGACATAACCCCCAAATACACATATACTAAAGAAACATAATAATAAGATACCCCATCCACAAGGAGGGACCTGGCTCAAAAAGCCATTGAACACTGTGATTCAGGGTCCGATAGACTGTGCGCTTCCCAGGGTTGCTGTGGTTTTTACCCAGCAACCTCAGAAGGACTTTTTACCAATTCTTAGGAAGCTCCTGAAGACAATCGTGCCATCTTTCTTGTCCTGAATAGTCCTTGGAGCCTTGGCTAGCACCCCAGTGATCTCACAGTTTCTGTGATAGGGTCTCACCTAGCCTCAGATTTTATCTATGAGTTCTAAAATCCTTCTGGCAAACTTCATGAAAAAAAGGCTATTTACATAGTAAGGCAGGACAGCCATCAAAATCTGGTGGACAGAAGAAAACAGGGCCAAAATCGCTACCTGAATCTACTACCAGATACCAGACCAAAGAACTACAGGACAGTTTCCTCTACAAGATAGCAGTATTTTTAGAAAGAGCCACAGCAATTTCTATTCTATTTTGTCAGGAGGGAGCAGAAAGAACTTTGAATGGGTTATAATGACTTGGTCCCACCTGAAGGAAGACAAACAGTGGGTGGAGCTAAAAAGAGGGACTCTTGTGTCATAAACCACACTTCCAGGACACGGTCTGTGTTCCACAGTGCAGGTCACCTGCCTAAAAGTATGTCCCTCCACTCTGCATCTTCAGATCCTGGTGCCTGAGCCGTCTGCACTCACAGTGTGAGGACCAAGGAAGTTTAGGCCTGCCCTCCCTTCAAACCTTCTTTGTAACGGACCGGTGTCCAGTAGCATGAATTAGCTTATTAGGTCCTTTTCTAACATGACAGTTGTTTTTATTTGGAACATGAAGGAGAAGAAAGGGTCATTTTGGAAACTCTCTCTCTTGGGATCCCTGGTCCTTGGGGCAGAGCAGGACAGGAGTGCTGGGGAAAGGCAGATTACAGAAGTGTCTCCGTCTCCTCTACCAGTTTTTCTAAGGCTGAGGCAGTTTTTAACAATAATAGTAATAGGTGGGCGGTGGTGGCGCGTGTCTTTAATCCAAGCACTTGGGAAGCAGAGGCAGGCGGATCTCTGTGAGTTCGAGGTGAGTCTACAGAGCAGTTCCAGAACAGCCAGGGCTACACAGAGAAACCCTGTCTCAAACAAATATAGTTATTACAAAAATAGTAATAAATGCTCTGACTGGGAAAAGGGTGCGAGGAAAGAAGGGGAGTCAAACTCAAAATTGTTTCTCCAGTCTATCCCTTGATAGACAAAACATATCAATTAGTGGGTGTTCTTCTACAATGAGAAATAATAACTTTCTAGATAGCTTCTTGCAAAGCTGCTGAATGAAGTGATCCGCACACAGCGGGCTGCCAAGGACCTGCACTCCTAGAAAATGGCCCAAACCCAAGCTGACAGTTGTAAAACAAAAACAAAACACTCTTCCAGGCAAGCCCCACCGGCAGGCTGGCCCTTCCTAATTCAAGGTCAGTTCCCGGCCAGACTGGTGACCTGCAGCGGACCGTTTCCGGGATCCCGAGACCACCCACCCCTGCAAGGCTCTCTATCACCTTCCTGGGGACTTAAGTCACTCAGGGCCGCAACTCCTGTGCCCTGGCTGAAAAAGGGAACTCGGTGCAAGAACTCCTGGTCTCCGGAGTTCTCCAGCACCTAAGAGGGGAAGGGGAAGGCTGTTTTCAACCCCAGGTGAAAAGGAATGGAGAAGAGACAGGAATGAGGAAGGAAGGAAGGCTGCCAGGGGCTGAGGAGGAGGCGAGGGGCAGATCCGGGAAGAATGCGCTGATGACAAGGGAGCATTTGGGGAGAGAAGAGTTAGAAGGCTAGCAGAAGGTCTCCAGCGCAGGAAATGTAACAAGAAGCACTGGGGCGCGCAGGATCAGGGGAGTGGGGCGCAGGGAGCATAACAGGAAGCAGTGCGGAGACAGGATCAAGGGATCCGGACTCAGAACCAGAGGAGCGTGCGTGGCTCAGGATCAGGAGTGGGGGCGCAAGATTGAGGGAGCTGGGCGGCCAGCCTGGAGAGAATCCCGGAGCTAGGCGCTCCTGGGCGGCGAGGACTAGGGACGTGACCCGGAGACAGAGGCCCCGGAAGCAGCGTCGGGCCCGGGGAGGGGCCCTGCCCAAGGGGCCCGCACCCACCCGGCCCCCGGCCCGCGCCCTCCCCTCCGACCCGCCCCAGGCCCGGGCTCACCGCCCCCACGGCCTCCTGCAGCAGTGCCCCGAGCCGGCTCAGCATGATGGCGGCCCGGCCCGGCTCGCGGCCCGGCTCCGGGTGGCGGTGCGGCGGTGGCGGAGGAGGTGGCCCAGCGGGCGGGAGGCGGGACCCGGCCCTGGAACCCCGCCCCTACTGGAGGCCTGGGGGCGCTCCAAGCACGGGGCTGGGTCGTAAAGGAGCCCTGGGGGGCGCCCTGGGGAGCTGATGACTGCCAGTGTCTTGAGCTTTCGACGTCCCTTGGAGTGACACCCAGAGATTTCCAGTTTCTCATGCGTCCCCCACAGCCATGCCTAACACAGTAGCCCTGGCCACACTTGACTGTGAAGCTTTTAAATTGTCAGGGGCACTCCCGAAGTGAAGACACGGGGGGGGGGGGAGATTAGATAGCTCTCCCATTGATATTGGTGATGCGTTTAAATGTAATCAGTTAGGATATTTGGTTATATTGGGCTAATTTATGGTTAATACTAATTTCACCTGTTGTTTAGTTCTTTTTAAAAAGTAGTTATCTTAAAAGACGTTCCCTGAAGTATGCAGTCTGATTGAGTTCCAAGCGAAGCCAACTCCTAAAGCCGAGGGAGGGAGAGACTGAAGATGTGAAAAAGTTTAAAACAAAAAACAACCAAAAACAAAACAACCCCCCCCCCTCAAAGAGAAAGGACTGGGACTGGAGAGATGGCTCCAGGAGTTAAGATCATTGGCTACTCTTCAGAGGTCCTGAGTTCAGTTCCCAGCAACCACTTGGTGACTCACAACCACCCGTAATGAGATCTGGTTCCCTCTTCTGGGCTGCAGGGATATCTGCAGTCAGAACACTATACATAATTAAAAAATCTTAAAAAAACAAAAACAAGGGCAACATAAGGCC
>JAQHUG010000126.1:321071-332925 GCA_028555095.1 Dicrostonyx torquatus
CTGGTTGTCCTGGAACTCTCTATGTAGACCAGGCTGGCCTTGAACCCACCATGATCCACCTGCCTCTGCCTACCAAGTGCTGGAATTAAAGGTGTGCACCACTCTCCCCAGATGCCTTAACTGCTCAATTCTCTTGCCTCAGCCTCCTGAGCAGCGCAGATTAGAGGCCTGCTCACAAAGCCTGGCTAGATACATCTATACGGTGACTGATGTTGGCTAATATGTTCAGCTACAAGCAAGTGTAGCTTATTGTTTCCAAAGATGACCTGCAACTCTGCTGCATCCAGCTTGCTTGCTTTTTAAAATGAAACCTTGTAGTTCCTTGAAGCAGGGGCAGAACTTATTTCTACCTTGAGTCTAATTTCTAGAAAACCTACATTTTTTTTAAGAAGATAGGCTCTGTAGTAATGTGAGTAAGAATGGCTGACCACCCGCCACAGGCTGATATATTTCAGCTCTTTGTCACAGGGAGTGGCACTGTTGGAAAGGATTAGAAGGATTGGGAGGTGTGGTCTTGTTGGAGGAAATGTGTCACTGGGGGTGAGTTTTGAGATTTTAAAAGCCCATGCCAGGCCTAGGCTCTCTATTTCTCTGCCTAGGGATCAGCGTGTAGCTCTCAGCTATAACTCCAGTGTCATGTGTGCTACCATGTTCTCTGCTATGATGACAATGGACTTAGCCTCTGAAATAGTAAGCAGGCCTCCAATCAAACTGCTTTCTTTATAAGACTTGCCTTGGTCATGGTGTCTCTTCATAGCAATAGAACAGCTACTAAGACAGGATCTTTTTTTTTTTCCAGCCCAGGCTAGAGTCCCAGTTCAGGTATTAGACTTGTGCCACAATGGTAGTTTTGATGTCTTGCTTTGACCAATAGAATACAAGAAAGCGAGGTGGCATGGCTTCCAAAATCAGGTCTTAAAAATTCTCATAGCTCTTCATGGGTGGGTAGGTCTGTATCTTGTCTCTCCAGCTACCCGACTCTCAAGAAGTCCAGACTACACAGGGGTGCCCAGATGCCAAGCACTCAAAGCCCTCTTTACCCATTTCTCTGCCTCACTTCTCGGTCTTCTGTGCCCAGGCTCTCTGAGCTGCCACACTCCCTGCCTTTGCTACCATGCTGTGTTTGACATTTTAAGGATCTTCTGTGTCATGTATGTCTCCCTTTTAGACATAGTGGTGCTTATCAGGGCTTCTCACTGGCCTCTGAAAGTACCCACTGATACTCTGTTTCCTCACCTGTCACACTGCTCCAAAGGCCAGGTTGAGTTACATGTCAATGTCCCCCTTGCTGGAGGAAATAACTGTCTTTCTCCTTCATGACATCCCCAGTGCTTAGCATGTCCTGACCCACAGTAGGTGTTCATTGAATGAAATCCGACCTGGTTGTACTGCTGCTCTCTATCTGTTCTGGCTACCAGCTCCCATGCTTGCTCTCAGAGAGCACACATGTGGGCTTCATACCAGGACTCTTCAAGAGCTATACACACATATATCCCTTCACTCTACCCCCACCTCTGGCCAGGTGATCCTGAGCCCACTACACAGCACTCACAGGTATGAAAGGGTGTCCGGTCTGGCAGAGAGCGTGTTTTCCTCCGAATGGGCAATGACTTTTCCATCTCTTCTTTTAAGATCATTTTCCCCAAGTTGGAGGTAACCTGTTCAAGGAGGAAGGAGAATGGCACCAAGCCTGAGACACCAGCTTGCCACCTCTGAAAAGTGCAGAGTTGGGGTACAATCCAAAAAGACTAGCAATGGTTTTTCCAGGTGGCTAGTCCACACCTGGAGTCCACGTTCATTCAACCATGTTAAGTTTGTTGGAGATTCTCAGTGGTACCCTTCCACAGCGGCTTCTCTATCCCAGGTCACCATGCCAAGGGCACAACTGATGGCCTTCCAATGATTCCTAGTTCTCTCTCCTCCCCTAGGTCAGCCTACTGGAACCTGGTTCTGGTGGACCCTCCCATTCCTGTGCTTAGGATCTGAATGTCCAGCCACACCTCTCCAAAAGCAGCCTAAAGCGCCCAGGAGTACCTGGGATCCTGGGAAAGGAGAGGCACTTCCCACCTATTCAAACGCAGATGCTTCTATGGCACCAGTCTTTTAGACTGGCTATGGGACGAGATCATACATCACCTAGACAACTGATGGGTGGGGCTGGGAGCCAAGATGCTACCTTGCTGAGCTCCTCTTTCTGCCGCTCCCTGATGGCCCTGAGCTCCTCTTCAGAGTCATCATCTTCCTCCTCCTCTTCCTCTGCCCCCTTTCGAGATGCCTTCCGTTTTCTCCATTCGGTCTCTAGGAGAGAGAGGTCCAAGAATCAATGGGGGACCGCTCAGCCACTCACTTCTCCAGTTTGTGAAACAGGGCTGGACCTTGAAAAGAACACTACAAATTCTTTTTTTTTTTTTTTTTTTTTTTTTGGTTTTTCGAGACAGGGTTTCTCTGTGGCTTTGGAGCCTGTCCTGGAACTAGCTCTTGTAGACCAGGCTGGTCTCGAACTCACAAAGATCCACCTGCCTCTGCCTCCCGAGTGCTGGGATTAAAGGCGTGCGCCACCACCGCCCGGCTACAAATTCTTTTTTATTTTATTTAGCTCTTGTTTTTAGAAGTGGGGTTTCTCTGTGTGGCCCTGGTTGTCCTAGATCTCGCGCTGTAGCCTTGAACTCAGAGATCTGCCTGGCTCTGCTTCCCCAAGTACTGGAATTAAAGGGGGTATGTCACTACTACCTGACTAAATTCTTTTTTATTTCTACTTAATTAAAAAAGAAGCCAGATGATGGCACACACCTTTAATCCCAGCATTTGGGATTGGGAGGCAGAGGCAGGCAGATCTCTGTGAGTCTGAGGCCAGCCTGGAAAATAAAGTTCAGAGCCAAGAGTGCATGTAACTTGAAGGTAGATATGTGTTTACTGTGTAGAAGGCCCAGGACCAAAATAATATGTAATATCAGTAACATGACAATAATGATGTATAAACTGATAAGAAACACATTTAAATTACCTGGGGACCAAGACCTTCTCTCATTTATTTTTCTCTTTCTGAACTCTCCTGTCACAGGGCCTGGGCTATGGCGGAAGCTTAAGAACTGTTAAGTGACTGAAGAGTGAACAGGAGCCGGAGCAACGCTCAGTGCTTTAGGCTGCTTACTGCTCCTCCAGAGGGACCTAGGTTCCATGCGTAGCACCTACGTGGGGGTTTTATAACTTCCCATAACCTGGGCTACAGCGCAAGCCTTTGCCACAGGCCTCCAGGTACTGCACTCTCATCACATTACACCCACCACACACACAGTTCAAATAAAAGAAAACCTTAAAAAGTAATAATGAGGGCTGGAGAGATGGCTCAGGAGTTAAGAGCACTGGCTACTCTTCCAGGGTTTCTGAGTTCAATACCTAGCAACCATGTGGTGGCTCACAACTATCTGTAATGAGATCTGCTGCTCTCTCCTGGCCTGCAGGCAGACATGCAGACAGAACACTGTATACATAATAAATAAATCATACAAAAATAATAATAATCAGGTGGTGATGGTGCACACCTTTAATCCTAGCACTCAGGAGGCAGAGGCAGGCAGATCTCTGTGAGTTCGAGGCCAGCCTGGTCTACAGAGCTGGTGCTGGGACAGGCTCCAAAGCTACATAGAGAAATCCTGTCTCGAAACCCCCCAAATACTACGACTACGGCGACGAAGATGACGACGACGACTACTACTACTACTAAGCAAGAAGGGAATGAATTATTAGCAAGCAGGCCCTGCACAGCAACACAAAGAAGTGCAGGGGTAACACAAGCAATGAGCCATCCAACGAGGAAAGCACAAAGGCTGGGAAGTAATAACCAGGCGGTGGGTAGCGAACAGGGATCCCAACCTCTTTTTTTCCCCTTTTCCCAGCTTTTCCTACCCACAACGGCCAGCGACGGGGGACATGGCCAGTAGTCAGTCTCTATCTTGGCTGGCTGGTTGGGGTCAGGGGGCTGTGCCGCAGGGAACTTGGATGACTCAATGATGAGGTCCTCGATGAGATGCTTGCTCTGAGGGCTGCCCGTGGATTCTGCAGATGGGTCCAGGGTCAGTCCACACACCACCCCATCTAACCATGCAGCCAGTCAATTGGCCCACCCTCAGCCCCAGCTCCCTCACCTCTCCCTTCCCACCCAGGAGATCTCAGCCGCCCAGCACAGCAGAGAGCACAGGGCCCTTACAGGTTTAGTTATCCCCCATCCCTTCCCAGTTCTCAGCACATGGCCCAGTACCACCCTACCAGTAGGTGGCAGGAGAAATAGCCAGGAAGTCAGAGGAACCCTTACCTCTCTGCTTGTAGATGGGTGGCTTCTTGTAGATGTTGGAATCCGGGCGGGTGGTCTCTGAGAGAAGGAACAGGAGCAGATGAGAAGGGGGACATGATGGCAGGGGGTGGTGGATCCAGGGAACAGAATGGAGACAAACAGAACGGGGCCATGAGCAAGACAGCTGGCATCATGCCTCATGAAGTGGAACTTCCTGTCCTTCTCTGGGTGCGTGAGAAGGAAGACATAACAAGACAACTATCGCAGCTGATTCTGCCTGGCATCCTGGTCCCAGAGGGTCCAGCTAGGTCTAAATCCAAAGAGCAGGGACCAAGAGGAAGGGAAATGGGGTCATGAAGGAAAAGTGAACTCCCAGGGAAAGAACACACTAGGCTGATAACAAAACCTACCAGGGTGGTGGAAATGGGGCAGGCTGGTCCTAGGGGTCCCTGTGGTCCTTGGTGTTGAAGTCTGAGAGATGAGTCCAAGCGTCCGGCTGTCCGCCCATACCTACAGAGAGGTATGCAGCTCCTAGGTCCCGCCACCATACCTCATCTGGCTCCCTTATACATGGCTTTACCTCCGACCACCTTCCAAGTCCTCCCACATCAGCGGCCCACACCCCAACCCCAGGACAATGTCATAGCAGGAGAAGAACATTCAAGGACTCCATCCTCCTGCTCAGGGTGCCTACCCAGAGAGAAAGGGTTAAATGACACGTTGGGTCTGGCTGACAGATGAGCTGGCTGGTGACCAACCAGCCAGGATTTGCTGATTCTATCATCCCCTGGACTTTGCTGAGCTGAGACTAGGCACATTGGGGGAGGGGAGCTGGGGAGCACAGCAGAGCAGGACTAGAGCTGACTTACCTCTGGGGATGGTGGGGGGGATGTGGATTTGGGTGACAGTGAGCACTGTGAAGGGAGAGGATTATCAGAGTCAAGGTAGGCACTAAACCCTAGAACCTCAGCGGGGCCGACTCACCCCCACTCACCCAATTTCACCTGCTCTCCTAGCCTCTCTTCCCTCTTAATGCTTGCCAATCTCTGACCTGGCCTTCATCCTTCCTTTGCCCAGTGTCTTTTCATATGAAGCTCAGATCTGGGAGCACTATGCTTCATGACCCAAGGGTCAGCCAGGAGGTAAGTCTGACCCTGACTTCAGAGCCTGGCAGGCAAGGAATTGTGAAATCCAACCAACAAGCTACCAGGATGGAATCAGTTCTCCTTGGTTCCTTGGTACTGAAGTTTTTCAGCCTGACAACCTGCCCACGCCAATATGACCTCTTTCTTTTCCTAGAATTCAAATTTCACTGTTTTAATTATGATTTTGCGTGAGTATGGGCACATACATGCCGCAGCACATGTATAGAGGTCAGAGGTCACCTTTCAGGAGTCAGGGTTTTCCCTCCACCACTGGGGACCCACTCAGGTTATCAGGCTTGCATGTAAGCCCTTTTACCTGCTGAGCAACCTCCATCGCTCCTGACCCCTTCCTTCCTTCCCTCTCCCCTTCTTTTCCTCCCTCCCTCTTTTCTTTCTTTTTCTTTTTTGTTGGTTTTTTGTTTTGTTTTCATTATTCAAGACAGGGCTTCTCTGTAGCTTTGAAGTCTGTCCTGGAACTCACTCTGTAGACCAGACTGGCCTTGAACTTACAGAGATTCACCTGCCTCTGCTGGGATTAAAGTCATGCACTACCACCACACCACGACCGCCCAGCTTGCTTTTTTTTAAAATTTATTTATTTATTATGTATACAATATTCTGTCTACATGTATGCCTGCAGGCCAGAAGAGGGCACCAGACCTCATTACAGATGGTTGTGAGCCACCATGTGGTTGCTGGGAATTGAACTCAGGACCTTTGGAAGAACAGGCAATGCTCTTAACCGCTGAGCCATCTCCAGCCCCCCAGCTTATTTTTTGAGAAAGGGTTTCACTATGTAGCCTTTTGGCTGGCCTGGAGCTCACTACATAAACCAGGCTGACTTCCATTTCTTAGAGCTCTGCCTGCCTCTGCTTCTCAATTGCTGGGATTAAAGGTGTGCGCCATCATGACCATGACCTCAGAGACTTCTTTCCTGAATACAAGTGGCAAAGCACCTAACCATGCACTACCCTCTGGGGTGCACAGGGTGAGCTATCACTGCTATGTGACCGGAAGGCAAAACGAGGCTACGATCTAGAACTCCTGGAGCTCCCGCTGTGTGGTTTGTTCTTTCTCCCACCTTCCACCCTTTCCCTACAAGACTCTCTGTTTCCACTGTTCAGCTAGGGCTGTGCCTACTGGTTCACACCCCAGTCTTGAGTCTGATGCTCACTTTGCCCAAAACATGGTCTCATTCCTGTGCATAGCCCGCTTCTGCCTCCAAGGTCTGCCAGGGGCATTCCCCACTCATTACTTAAGCTGGCTCCCTTCAGGCCTGACCAAACGACACACACCCTGCCCCACTTACCTCCCGGCTTCTGGGCAGCTCCACGTGTTCTAGGAGGGAATAGGTAAAGTGGGGCTCATAGATCATGAGGTCAGGTCGCTCAATGTCCAGGATGGCCTTGTCCTTGGGGATGGCAGCCAGGTCTTTGTAGCCCAACACCTGGTTGTCCATCTTGGCCTGAAGGGAAATGGTCCAAATGGAACAGAGTTTCCCAAAGTATCACCTAAGGACGGACGCTGACCTCACATTGGTTATCAAGAAAACGTTTTCGATGTCAATTCTCATGTGTTAACAACTCCATTATATTCCCTTTAAGGATCTAGGATGAGCACTTAATTTTGAGACAGCATCTCATCTAGTCAAGGCTCTCTGTAGCTGCAATAGGCCTTGAACTTCCTTAACCTCTTGTTTTTCACTTCCCAAATTCTGGAACAATAGGCTCGCCTCACTGCGCTCCGCTCTAGATCATCCCTTTAAAAAAAAAAGTATTTTGCCTTTGAGGCCTTTTGCAACTAGACCAGCCCTTTCCAGGACACTAGGAAGCTTCCGCAGGGATGCCTGGGGTCTTTCCACTTGCAAGAGTTCACAGGACCTCTCTCCAAGCGGCGGGGGGAAGGGGGGAGGTCGGGGGAAACAAACAGGGGTTAAGTGGGTCCCGCCCCTCCCTCCTCCCAGCTGAGGTGCAGGTGGGCAACAGAAGTACTCACCACGATGCTGGAGGGAGAGCCCGGCACACTGGAGTCTCTGGAGGAGCTGACGCTCCCCGGGGAGGTAAGAGGTTGCTGGAGAGAGCGAGAAGGTGGCGGAGTGGGCATGTGCGTGGGTGCGAGGGTGTGGGCGTGGGTCTTGCCCTAGACCTCAGGATGGGGGTGGGGGAACCCGGCGTGCTGTGCGGAGGTGGCCACCAGATGGCGCGGGCGACTCCCGAGCGGGCCCGAGAAGGCAGCGGTCCCCACCCGGGGCCGGGGTGCAGCCCGCTCACCTTCTGCAGGCGTTCCATGCGGCAGCCACTGGCCGGCCACTCCCTCGGAGGCCGGTGCGCACGCGGAGAAGACAGACGTCAGGCTCGGCCTGGCTCCTGCAGTGAGGGTGTCGCAGCACACTGTGGTTTACTCATCCCTTGGGCTTCTCCAGGCTGCTGACCGCGGGTGGCTGGAAGGACAGTGAGGTGCGGGCCGTGAGGACGTTAGGATGCCAGGTTCCGTAGAGCTGGGCTCAGCACCATAGAGTTGTGTGTGCGTGCAGCCAGGCAGCAGCTACGTGGATCGGCTGCACTTGTTTTTTAAGCCATTGTTCTCTGGCTCCAGAGGAAATGACGGCAGGGGTCAGCTGGCATCCCAGGGTGGACAGGCTTCTATATCCCCAAGCCTGTCACCCCTGCCCTGCCCTGCTCTTGCCTGGGCGAGCTCCCAGGCGGTGCTGGCCCCTCCCATTCCAGCCACTGGTGCCACTCCCTGCAGTTTGCTTAGCCACCTCTTCGCACACGCGCGCGCGCGCGCACACACACACACACACACACACACACACCCCTAGGTTATCAAGGAGACAGACCCATTAGTTAAGACTGGAAGCATTGGGAGCCGAGGCCCAAGGAAGAAAATGCACGGGGGTGGATGGGAGGTGGGGAAGCCATTGCCATGCCTAACCTGGACCTCAGAAGCTGGCCCACTAAGACTTTTCTCTTCTCCGGTCAGCCAGGTAGACTCCCGTGCAGACACTCTGTAAAATACCTCAGGGATCTGGACCACATCTTTGCTGCCCTACGGTGCCCAGAACATTCTCAAGGTCTGCCACACTGTCTCACGAATGCCAATTTGGACCCCCTTTCACAGGCTGTCTGTTATAAAGAATTTAGGCCAGTCTGTGTACTAGGTAGTGACAATAGCCCATGTGCTCTCCTCCTTGGTTACTCCCTCAGCTATCTGCCTTTCTCCTTCTACCAACACTGGCCCTGGAAGGCACAGAGGGAAAGGAAGAGGATAATATGGTGGCTTCAAGCAGGGCCTTTCAAGCCAGGAGGCCCGGGCTTAAGAAGTAACTACTACTGGGATGCCATGCGGTCTTGGGTAAGTCATTTGCACTTTGCACGTGCTTACATCCTAGCACTTGGGAGGCTGAGGCAGGAGGATTGCTTTGAATTACATGCCAGCCCAGGTTCCATAGAGAGTTCCAAGCAGCTTGAATTATAGTGTGGGACCTTGTCTAAAACAGCAACAAAGCGAGGGATGGTAATAGTTTCTTGTCATAGACGTCTCTGGGAAGTCCCTAAGATTTGTTTATTTCTGTGTGTATGGGTGTTTTGCCAGAATGTATGTCTGTGCACTGCATGCATACCTGGTGTCCATGGAGGCCAGAAGAGGGTATCAGATCCCCGGGAACTGGATTTACAGATGAGTGGTAGTGTGAGTGTTAGGAACCAAACATGGGTCCTCTGAAATGGCGGCCAATGCTCTTAACCACTGAGTCATCTCTCCAGCACCAGAGAAGTAGGTAAATTGGGCATATATAGTGCGTAGAACGTGGTCTACTCCACGTAGAGGGCCAGCTATTAATATTATTTCTATCTCCCCAAGGATTAGTAAAGTTAGGGGGCTTTTCTGTAGCCAGTTATGAAAGAATGAGGTCACTGGTTTGTTCTCTCTCTCTTTGGGGGTGAAGCTCTATCCTCTTAACTCTCTCTCTCTCTCTCTCTCTCTCTCTCTCTCTCTCTCTCTCTCTCTCTCTCTCCTTACAGGGCTTCCCTGAATAGTTCTGGCTACCCTCAAACTCTCAATCCTTATTAGACCCAGGCTCCCAGATGCTGGGATTCGAGGCGTGAACCATCGTGCCTGGCTCTCCCAGTCTTTTCCGCCCATGCTTCATCTCAGCCATTCTGTTGTCCGCCTGTCACTGAAACAGTCAGTAGCCCTTACCCCACACCTACTCACCTCTGTCCACCTCTCTGCCTCCCGGGTGTGCACGTGAAAGGCCCTGCCATCCTGTTCCTGTGCCTGCTGCTACTGCTAACCCCTTTCTGAACAGTGACATCACAGGGAAGGTGGCATTTAAGCACTGGCTGCTGTGCTGCCTAGTGTGGGGTGCTTTGCTCCCTGAAGTGAGCAGGTTGCTAAGGGCCACAGGGCAGCTTCAGTAGCAGAGCTGTCATTGTGAACTTGCATGTTACCTGCAGGATACTATGCACGTGCGTGAGATGCTAGAGACTGAATTGTGTGCGCTCTCCTACTGCGCCACAGGCTTTGCCTTCTTTGCTTCATTCTTTGTTTTGAGACAGGGCCTCAATCAGTTACTCAGGCTAGTTTTGAACTACTCTCTAATCCAGGAAGGCCTTTTCCTGCTTCAGCTTTCAAGTAGCTGTGCTGGGTATCACATACTAAATACATAGAAACACAGAGATTATTCTAACTCATCTTACAACAGCCTTGCAGGGTAGATCCATTTTGTAGACTAGGAAACCATGACTTGGGGAGGTTAAGGACATGATAGCATGATTCAGGATGCTCACCCAGAGATGTGTCTTTTTTGGGGGGGGGGGTTGGAGACAGGGTTTCTCTGTGTAACAGTCCTGATGTCCTGGAACTCATTGAGACCAGGCTGGCCTCTAACTCACAGAGATCCTTCTGCCTTTGCCTCCCTAGTGCCGGGATTAAAGGTGTGTGACACTACCACCCAGTTTATGCAAGTCTTTTTAGAATCCTAGAACCATGCCAGGCGGTGGTGGCACCATTAATCCCAGCACTTGGCAGGTGGATCTCTGTGAGTTAGAGCTGACTCTCTTGAGTCAGCACTCAAGACGCAGAGACAGGCAGATCTCTGAGTCTGAGACTAGCCGACTTAATTAACAAAATGAGCTCCAAGGCAGCCAGGGTTACACAGAAAAACCCTTTCTTGAAAAGCAAACCAAACCCAAAAGAACTCTAAAATCTGGGCATCTCCATCCGGCATTCAGGAGGAATCTGGTGTTTGTGGTGACTGGAGTCTTGTTCTAGAGCGTCACCCTCTTCCAGCCTTCTCAGCGCTGACTTTGGAATGCTTAAACCAGGTCTCTGATGAGCAAAATACACACTTAAGGACTGTCAGCTCAAGCTGGGCAGTGGCAGCAAAATGTCTGTAATTCCAATACTTGGGAGGCAAAGACAGGCAGATCTCTGTGAGTTTGAGGCCAGCCCGGTCTACAAAACAAGTTCCAGGACAGCCAGGGTTGTTCCACTGAGAAACCCTGTCTTGAAAAACAAACAAAAAAGAGGTATCAACTCTCTCTCGCTAGGCTCTGGCTTTTACTTTATCTATTTAGCTATTGTCATAAGGTCTGTACCTACGGCTCAGCCCTAGAGGTGAGTGCTTGTCCATCCACCCGCCCATCTACACCTAGTGGTAGATCTGCTACTGACTTACCCACCTACCCACCCACTTTGGAGCATCTTATCTTCCCCACTGAACACGGTACCAAGCTCTGTGCTGAGCCATCATGGAGAACAGAAAGATGAAAAGGACTGATGCAGGCTCCTCCAGGGAGAGAACATGCCCACAGATAATCTCTACACAACGTGGAGAGTCACACCCCAGATAAGGCAGGGGCTGCAGGTAGTCAAGAGAGAACGGTCTGTGGGAGAATGGAGAAGTTTCTCTGAAGAGGTACTTGTTGGAGGCCTGAGAGAAGTGCTTCTCAGTCTTCGTAATGCCCTAACCCCTTAATACAGTCCCTCATGTTGTGATGACCCCAACCATAAAGTTTCTTTCGTTGCTACTTAATAACTGTAATTTGCTACTGTTATGAATCTTAATGCAAATATCTGATATGTAGGATGGTCTTAGGCAGCCCCTGTGAAAGGGTCTCACAACCCACACAGGTTAGAACTACCGCCTTAAAGGTGGTCACTTTGGCCGGGTGGTGGTGGTGCACGCCTTTAATCCCAGCACTCGGGAGGCAGAGTCAGGTGGATCTCTGTGAGTTCGAGGCCAGCCTGGTTTACAAGAGCTAGTTCCAGGACAGGTGCCAAAGCTACAGAGAAACCCTGTCTTGGGAAGAAAAAAAAAAAGGTGGTCACTTTGGGGGGCTAGAGAGATGGCTCAGAGGTTAAGAGCACTCACTGACTCACTGGCTGTTCTTCCAGAGGTCCTGACTTCAATTCC
>JAQHUG010000126.1:333010-367591 GCA_028555095.1 Dicrostonyx torquatus
AAAAAAAAAGGTGGTCACTTTGAGGTCTTGCAAAAATTGGAAAGAGGAGTTGTATGTTTTTTGATGGTTGTTTACAGACAGGGTTTCACTCTGTAGCCCAGGTTGGCCTGGGATGTGGTCTAGGATGGCCTCTAACTCTGTAAACCTTAGTCTCCTAAATGCGGAGATTACAAGAGTGGGCCAATGCCACCAATCCCAGCTTTAAAAAGGAAGGTATTTTGTTTTGTTTTGAGACAAAGGATCTGCCTGCCAGCCTTTGTCTCCTGAGCACTAGGATTAAAGGTGGGCGCCACTACCTCAGGGAAAAAGGATTTTTAAAATAAAAAGGCATGAGCAAAGGTGGGGATATGGGGACACACTGGGCCAGTCTGGGGACAGCAAATATGACTGGATTATAGCACTCAGGGATAAGAGCTATTTGAGACAGGAGTCTGATTTTCTGTGACTGACAACCATATCACAGAGGGTTAAGAATTTCAGAGCCAAGATGTGACACAATCTCCACAGTGCTTGGGACAAATAAATCAGGTTACAGATAGAAGCAGTGTTTCATGAGGCAATGGGCAAGGGCTGGATTTAGACATGGGGCTCAGAACAGGAGTAAGCAATGTGGAGAAATGCTAAAAGCAGCGGGTGCAGGACAGGGTCCTCCAGGCAGATCAGGTAGTGACTCACAGAGGAGGGGTGGGGTGGAGGGAAGAGTCCATTTCTGACAGGGCAACTGGCCGACGGGTGGGCATGTTTAGAGCAAAGGAGCTTCTGGAGGCCCCAGGCTGGAAAGAGTGGCCTGGGGACTGTTAGCCTAGAGCAGTGGTTCTCAATCTTCCTAATGCTGTGACCCTTTAATACAGTTCCTCCTGTTGTGGTGACCCGCCCCCCAACTACTGCTACTTTATAACTGTGATTTTACTACTGTTACAAATCGCAATGTAAATGGCTGTGCTTTTTGATGGTTGTAGGTGACCCCCATGAAAGGGTCGTTCAACCACAAGAGGGTCGTGACCCACAGTTGAGAACCACCGGCCTAGAGGTAGGTGTCTGAACATGAAAAAGTAGGGAAAGAGAGTCAAAACAGCATCCAGGACCCACTCTGGGTCTCACACTCCACAGGAAGTTTAAGGGTGGGAAAGGAGAACAAAGAGTGAGAATGCCAGGGAAGTCTGAAGCCATCACGGGGGAGGAAGCAGGAGGCTCCCAGGGAAGTGACAGAAGGCTGTATGCACAGGGGTGGAGTCTGTGCAGGGCTGTAGCAAAGGGGCTTTGAAGGGGAGCTCTGGGCTTGTGGCTACAGTAGAGAGGTGGGGGGGGGTCTGAGTGGGAGGATGGGGGAGTGGCGGGCAGAGGACAGGCTCTGGAGAAAGCACATGCTTCTCAGAAAGAAGGGAAAAGGGCAAGAAGTTGGGTAATAAGAGACCAGGGCATTTGGAGGGAGTCAGTCAGAGGCTCCTATTTTACCAGGGAAGTGAGGGGAGTCACCTGCAGAGCGCCAGGAGGGGGGACCCTCTGGAGAGCACACAGGACTAAGTACAGATGTGAAGAATGATGTCCTAGCGCCCCCAACACCAGGTGTGGGGTGCATTATGGAGCAGTGGCTGCCCATCAGAGTGCTGAGAATAGGAAAGCAAGGAGTCCCAGACAGGAGACCCACAGTCATGTGCGGTCAAACACCATAACCCCCCCCGCCCCCCCCCACAGCCCGATACTCAGGAACATGACTTTGTTTGAACGCTGATGGGCAGAGTTATACTAGTGGGTGTTTACAGACTGTGTTATGTGTGGCTCTGGGCCCTGCACTTCACAGTCCTGCATTTCGTCCTCACCCTAACATCCTAGCCCTGTGAACTGACTATGACCTTAGGTTCATCGAAGAAGAAACGGAGGCTTCATCAAGTACTGGGTCAAGGACACACTTAAGCCCACTGACCGCAAGACCACTGCGTTCAAAACTTCAGCCTGACTTACTGAGCTCCTCTGTCCCTTCCCCCTCCCAGGCCTTTGCATCACTGGGGTGCCTTCCCTGCCCCAACAGGGTCCTGCATCCCTTGGTGCCAGAGCACACAGATCAGCAACTTTTGGGGACTGCTAATGGCAGAGCTTTACCTCTGTGGGGACATTTGCATGTGAAGGAAGGTTTTAGTGGTGGGTGTTTCGTAGGTTTGGTTTTTTTTTTTGGGCAAGAGCTCTCTCTGCAGCCCAGGCTGTCCTCCAGCTATATAAACAAAACCTTATCAGGGATGACCTTGAACTTCTCCACCACAAGAATGCTGGAACCAGGGGCACTGCATGGCCTGGCTTAACAGGATGCTGGAGATCAATCCAGGGGCTTCATGCATGCTAGGCACTCTGCTAAGCATCACCAATCCCAGGCTATGAGGTTCTTACTGGGGACATTTTAGGCTGTCAGAAGGCCAGCAGGGGGAAAACGTTTTAAGTGGAAGATGAGAAAATAAAGAAAATAGGAGTGGGAGGGGAGGAGGTGTGTGAATGGGGGGTGGTGGCTGATTTTTCAGCTTCTGCCAAGTCGCACTGCACAGGCATCTGCCTACAGAACCCACGTGGAGTCCCCTCACCCAAGCTAATGTCTCACTTTGCTTCCTCTGGGTCTGATCCCAACCTTAGGCACAGTCCTGTTCTCTTCAGTACATTCCTGTAACCTCCGTGGGCACAGATAGAAAGGGCAGGCTGTGGCAGGAAGGGAGGGAGGAGGGAAGGGAAGGGAGGTAGAGCACAGGAGGAAGCTGGTCCAGGTGTCGGAAGACACCTTTCAACCTCCCAGGCTCAGGTCAATAGTCAGCAGGCCCCCCATCCTCCCATCTCAGCCCCACCCACCTTCAGCTGGTTGTCCCAGCCTTATCTGAGCCACCAGCCAGGCCCCACCTCAAACCACCCACCCTCCCTCTCATCTCCACGGCAACCAGAGCTTTGCAGCTCCCCAGGATGTGGGTGATAAGACTTGCCCAATTTTTCACCCACCTATCCCAGGGCTTTGTCTCAGGCAGGGATGAATCGAGATTAAGACCCCTGGACTTGTAGAAATGAAGGTTCACAGGCAGGCAGATCCACCATCGCAGGTGGGCTCTGGTCCAGCTTTTGCTTTCATCCTAATCCACTTACTACTTTCTTTGTGTGGATGCCTATGCTGGGGGTATTCACATAGCCTGGCTGAACTTGACAATTCAGTATTCTGCTCACTTTGAGATAGGACAAGAGCTGAGAGATGAACTCCCCCAAGGCCACCCAAAGGAAGCTGGAATTCCACCAGGGCTGTATTTAAGCCAAAGGAAGTTCCTGTTCTTTCCAATACATCCCCAAAAATCCTGTTTTGATATGAACTTGGGCCTCTCTGCCTCTCACCTCACCTGTAGAGCAGGAGCTGGGAGTCAAGGATTGGATGAGATAGTAGGATCTGGCCCTGGAGCATTTGGCATCATCATGCCAAGTCGTGTTGGAGAAGACCACAGACAGTGAGGAACAAGTAAACCAAGTCAGCCATGTGGGCTAGGTCAGGCAGGTGGGAGGTCTGTCCTCTGTTTCAGGCAGTGTTTCTGTCTCTCTTCCTATCTTTCCTATTCCTTCTTCATCTTTTCTCCTTCTCTCCCTTTGCTTTTTACCCTTTCCCTCTCCCCCTCCCAGCCCCACCTCCACAGTTGCTGTGGTAACAACTCAAAGCCAGAAATAAAGACAGGCTCCAGCTAGGTCACCAGTTCCCAAAACAGCATCCTAGGGTGGGAGAAGGGCGGTGTAGCCAGCAGGGCAAGGACCAGGCGCACTACAATGAATGTGTGTATTGTAGGGCGGGGTGGAGATACAGGACAGCAGGGTTTGGGCCTGCTTAGGGCAGTGGCTTACCAAAGGCCGGCCTTAGACCAAGCTTACCCCTGACCTTTTCTCAAGCCAGCAAAGCTCTCTTACTTCCTCTTCTCTCATGCAATTTTTTCTTAACCTTTTCCTATGGCTTGGGACTGGCTGCTCCCATTACCGGCACTGTATGACACCTGTCACATTGAATAAGATCAGGCAGCCACAATGAGTAGATTGCAAAGTCTATTGGTTCCAGGGCCTGCCCCACCCACTCTCAGTAACAACAGCCCTGCCTCACAGTGCCCCTTCTCCCTTTGACCCCACAACTATGTCTGGATTCCCTAAACTTTCCTTAGGTTCTCTCTTGACTGGGTCGGCAGGCCATTTCTGTACAGTTCCTTCAGAAGAGGTAAGTTCCTCCTTCCTAGGTCCCTCAGCCTCTCAGGCTTGGTCCCAACATGTTTCTGCTCTGGCTTTCCAGACCTGAATACCTGGGGTACAGCTGATTTGACAGATCTGGGGAGGGGGGAAACACCCACCCTAAATCCAGTTTTTAGAATTCAGGAGAGGTCCCTGTTCCACTCTCCCGACACATGAGTGCTGAAAGACTTCTGTAAACATGGCTCACCGGCGGACTCATGTGGTCTCAGAAAGGCCAGCTGTACTGAGACAAGACTCACGGAAGCATACAGACAGAAGAGCTCCGCACCCAACACACAGTTGCTGAGAGAACTCCTGCAAATGGGTGCACACAGGGACTCTGCAGCCCTCCTTGCCAGAGCACTCGCCCACTCTCCCTACCAGGACCCTCCCTCTCCGCACAATGACACCTGGTGCTGAGGACACCTACCTGCACCCACCCACCCACTGATCCTCCCCTTGGCATCAGTTATCTGTGTTTACAGCCCCCTGGCGTGGTTTGCTGAACCCATCGCTGTGCTGAGCACATGCACCCCAAGACTCACAGTGCCCTCACCTGACCCACCCCCCTGGGGGCTTCCCCACATCTTCCATTCCCAGGGCACTACCACTACCTTTCTTCTCTTAGACCCGCAACAACCTGGCAACCAGTCCCCTGGGAGGAGGCACACAGGTGCACCTGCCTGGCAAAGGGGTTTGGTGTGTCTGGTGCTGGTTGGAAAGGAAGAGCCCTTAGGACCTGAACGCCCTCTGGGTCTGTTCAGCACCCAGTCCCCGTCCACCCCTACCCCCAATACACTAGCTGCTAGGAGGAGAGCCAGGCGAGGATTGCAGTCACACCCTGCCACACAGCCTCATTCTTCATTGAGTCCCCACCCCAACCTGGCCAGCCTCGGGTAGGAGGGGCTCCAGGCTGTAAACTGGCAGCATTGGGTCTCTCACTGATCACTTGGCACTTGGGAGGGCACCTGACCCGGTGGGAGGGAGGCTGGCAAGGATTCCTTGCATCATGAGCAAAGAGATAAATAATAGCGCCCTCCATCGACTGTGCCTCCACGACCCCACCCCTTGAAATTCTGGCCAGATAAGCTAGGTAGGCAGGGTGGGAACTCAGGAAACAGATGTTGGGGGGTCGCATGCACTCTTTGCATGGCAATACCTTAAATCCTTCTCCCCAAATAAAGGAGGGGTTTTGATCAGCCAAGCTCCTGTCTAGCCACTGAGGCCCATTCTCCCACTGATCAAGAATCCAAAGCTAACCCTCTACTAGCATCCTTGCTACTACCCAAAGCCATGCCTCAAAGCCAGAAAGAAAGAGAGGCAGGGGACCCTGCCACCTACCTCCTCCCAGACAGTGGGGCTCTCCAGAAGCCCCAAGAGGCAAAAGGCCTAGGCCGTGGTCCACGGTTTGCCGCGTTTTCTCCGGAATCTAGGTAGGAGGCGGCTCTTCCAGGAACCCAGCCGCGCTTTAGTGAGGCACAAATAACAGGAAGAAAGCCGGCTTAGGGTGGGTGGGGTGGGAGTTGGCGAAGGAGGGGAGCTGATCTCAGCTCAATGGTCTGATCTCCTTCCTGAACCCCCGTCCGCTTCACCCGTACCCTGCTGCTCTCTCAAGCCACCAGCTTGGGTTCCCGACGCTGGGAGTCCGCGTCTAGTGTCTGGTGGGCGGGCAGGACGGGCGGTCGCTGGGCGGGCGGGCCCTTCCCCACCAACAACTGATAGTGGCCGGCCCCAGGGTGTGTGTGTTTGGGTGTGTTGCTGGTCCAGTCCTCCTCAGCTGCTTCTGCAGCTGATCCATTTGAAACAAGGGGCGCATTAGCCGGCATCATGACGAAGCAGAATTGGTTGCGCTGCCTTTTCCACCTTTCCCATACCCGGGCTCCTGCCATATCTACACCCCACAACCCCTCCAACAGAGTTTATGTTGCTGGGGGTTAGAGGCTGCTACTGATAACTGGGGGAAGCTCCCCAGGCGTCTGCACCTCAAACCCCATTCACAGTGCTCCACCACCTTCCAGAAGCATCTGAAGCTCTGTGAGGGTCCCCACCTCTGGGATGGGGAAACAACAGGGTACCAGAATTGATCATCCAAGGATTAACCCTCTCCTGAGGGGGATGAATGGAAGGATGCAGTAAGATTGAGATTGGATTTTCAGTAACCTTGATCTCCTGAGAATTGCAGTAGGGGCCAGTGGATAGAATGAAGGACCTGGTTTCTCCCCAGGGAAGATGTTTTTGAAGAGGAAGCTTCCTAACAGATGACACCCATTCCAACACAGAGGTATGCCTTCCCTCGTTGGCAAAACGTCAGCCATTCCAGGCTTTGGGGTACATCGGAAACCTCGACACTGACCCCTATTAGCATTGACTGGCCTCATCCCCACCTCCATGTCGGCAGCAGACTTGCCTACCTAGGCAGCCTTGCGTTGCCCTGGTAACTGCTGCCCACAGCCGGTCAGCTGATGGTATCAGCAGCTACTGGGGCAAAGCTAGGATCTGGAGAGGGGACTCTGGGGTTTCTGAATGGAAAAATCTCAGGGGGAGGGGCGTGAAGGAGACAGGTAAGAATATGGTCCCAGCGTCCTTTTTTCAAAGAGAGGAGGACTGGAGGGGACAGAAAGGGAGGGGTGTATTGGATTAGCAGAAGACAAGAGGACTGTAACCTGAGGGTGGCTCGGACAGAAGGAGAAATGACAGAGGCAGGTAGCTGAGTGGCTGAGAAAGGGGGAAGGAGGGCAGGGATCCCTGGCTTAGCTGCACGGGTGCAATCTGGGCGGGTCCTGTGGAAGGTAGAGGAAAACCAAAACCAAACAAACAAACAAAACCCAACAAACCCTGGGGTTGGGGAGGGACATCCTATCCACAGAAGCAGGGAGAAAAGGCCAGGAGAGCTGCATGGGGTATGGGTATACCTTTAATGTACAGGAAGGGGGCATAGCCTTGGAGGAGGAGCTACCGGGCTTTTTTCATAGCTAGTTTGGGCCTCTGCCTCGCCTCACGGTTTGTCCCTTCAACCCCACCCTTGTAGCCCAGAGTCTGGGTCTGTCTGAAAGAGTGGGAGGGAGGGGAGACCCTCCTCCTAAGCCTTCTCCATCCCTCTGGGAGACCAGGTACCCAGGACTCTGACACTCAGCCCTTCAGACTCTTGATTCTGCTCCTGCCTTCACTCTCGATTACCAGCCCCTTCCAGACCCCACCCCAGGAGACATGTCTTCCAGTACAAGGGTCTCCAGAGGAACACTGTCAGAAAGGAGAGATGTAGACAGGAGCCTAGAATGAGGTAGGCTAGGAGCCCTGGGTAGGAGGCAAAGATCCAGAGAGGAGTCCCTTTCTGATGGAAGTCAGCTTATGAGGTAGGGGAAAATGGGAGAGTCCAGGGAAAAGGCCAGGAGGAGGGGAACATGAGGGGAGGGTGCTCAGTACCTTCAAGGGCCTGGGGCGTGGGGCAGGAACACGGCAGCCTCTGCGGTGACATACACCTCCATCCCTTAGCGCATCTCCTCTCCGCCTCCCGTTGCCAAGACAACCTCCTGGCAGCCCAGGCCCAGCTCAGCAGCGATGGGAGGGGGAGGAGAAACACTGACTCCTATTGCTTCTTCCTCAGGGAGAGAGGGAGGGGGCCTGCAGAGCCTATAATGCTGGGGCTGTGCCCCCAGCTGTACCCTAGCAAGTGTGCTCTCCCCTCACTCTCCCACCCTCTGTTAGCCAGGATTGGTTCCAGGATTGGCCTGGAGGGAACCATAATTCAGGGCCAGACAACAGGCTGGTTGGAAGGATGACGGCCCGGTTCCAGGCAGCCCATGGAGTCGGTGGGGGAAAGGTAACAAGGACAAGGGATTCAACAGCCTTTGTGCAGAGGGATCACACCAAGAAGGTTCAAGAAGGTCCTGTGGCCATGGGCTCTACCTCTACCGTTTACCTGGGTACCTCTTTCAAGTCTCAAACCCTCCCTCTCTCCCCTTGACCTAGACAAAAGTCAGAGTCCCAGATAGCCTCTTCCAGTCCCTCAAGGCCCAAATCCACTCCCGCAACACATCAGTCACGTGGTACTTAGGAATGTCCACCCCACCCCCATCCACAAGATACCTTAGGCAGAAATAGTCTAGGGTCCAATCAGCCCTGGAGCCAAAGGGTCCACAGAGTTAGGGCTCCCTCTGTCGACCTGAGGTTGTCAAGGTCATCTCTTGCTAGGAGGGATCTTGGGGTGTGTGTGTGTGTGTGTATGTGTGTATGTGTGTGCGCGCGCGTGTGTAGTGGGGGGGGATGAGTGCGTGCTGGTGGTGGAGGTTAGACAGGCCAGGAGACCTCCTCTCCCTTGCCATGTTCTATCTCCACTCTGTTCATCTGTGGAGAACAGGGTCCCCTCCAGCCCAGGCCTGGGAAGGTCCAGTTGATCTGAGGTTCCTCCTCCATCCTCTTCCCTCTGTATCATGTAAATTCTCTTCCCCGGAGCTGGCAACTCTGACCCCATGGGCCAGTTGACTCTGGTACTAGGTGGGCTTCTCCCATACCCTCAACCAACCCAACAGGCGAGGAGGCCTTCCTCAGACAGGGCCAACGTACCTCCTGAAGCTCTCAGGCCTTATGAGTAGGACATCCACAATCCCAGTAGAGGGTGGAGGCTCTTGCCTCTCTTAGAAAGAGAGCTCCAGGCCCAGACACCTACTTCTGGGCTACTTTCTCCAGAAAGGTCACTGGTGCTAGACTTCCTGAGAGGACTATGGCCGAAGCAGCAGGCTTCTCTGCTCATGTCTCACTCCAGTGCCCAGGCCCCACCCCATGCACTGACCTGTTGGGGGGCGGGTAACACACAGGGTGCCCTATGCTGTCTAAATATTAACTCCTAGAAATGTTGAGCCAGGGCACCTGGACACTTGGGGAGGAAAGAGAGAGGACAAAGAGGAAGAAAAGGAGTATGAAAGCCAAAAGTAGCCATTTTAGGATGAGTATGCTATCATGTCTACAATCCTGACACCTGTAGGCTGAGATGGAACTACTGAGAATTTGAGGCCAGCCCAGGCTACACAGCATTATTAAATATATATATGAAAGAAATAAATACTATAAAGTGGGTAGTGCCTTTAACCCCAGCATGCCTAAGGCAGAGACAGGCAGATCTCTGACTTCAAGGCCAGCCTGGTCTAGAGAGTGAGTTCCAGGACAGCTAGCGCTACACAGAGAAGCCTTGTTTCAAAAGCAACAACTCTAAACCCCATCTCTTTTTGCATGGCGTATCTATCTTTCTGTCTCTCACTGGCCGCGGTCGCTCTTTGTCAACAGAGACTAGAAGCCACTACCCCTTCCTACTAGAAACCAGACTCTTAACCTCTAAGATCTCAGAGCCTCAGCCACCAGCCCCCTGGACCTGTCACTCCCCTCTCAAAGCCTTTTGTGGTCTCTTCCTCGCCACAGTACCAAAACCAACTTTCATACTTTGACCGAACATTCTAGTTAATTCTCCATGTATGCTCGCAGCTCCAATCACACTGGACCTGGGCAAGGAAGGGGACCTTGTACTGAGGCCCTGCAGACAGCAAGGATCCAGATTGCTGGACTTAGTGGGGTGACAAGTGAGGATAATTTTTTTTTTAAGGTTCTAAAACAAGACAATCAGTTTTATTTCTGAGATCAGAAGATGCCAGTGACTCTTTCCGGATCCCGGTTGTTAACGCCCTACCCCCACCCCCCGAAGTGAGGATAATTTTCACAGCCCACTTGCACGTTGCCAGGCATACTTCTAGAGCTAAGTTCATTTCAGTTCCTTATTTCCAAAACTTTTATCCTTCTGAGACTTCATCGCCCAGACTCAAGGACTACAGCAGCCCTTCTTAAGCTTCCTAAGTGCTGGTGTTACAAACATGAGGATGGTCCCAGCTTTATTTTCAAAACTTCTTATCTACTCTTTTGTGATATCTTTTCTTTTCTTTAAAAATTAAAAAAAGACTTTCATTATATAAGTAGCCCAGGATGGCCTAGAACTTGAAATCTTCCTGCCTCAATTCCCTGGTTCCCAAGTGATAGGATTACAGGCCTGAGCCACCACACCTGGATGCCTTCTTATCTTCATTTTAAGGAGAGAGAATTTAAAAAAAAAAAAAATCTCAATGAAAGAGCCGTGCTTTTATGGGTTAATCCCTCCAATTAAAATTCAAGTGCCCCAAAGCTCCATCTTCTCCAACATTTTAATTAACTGGAGGATCCGCACAGTGCTTCAGTACCGAAGGGAGGAAATGAATGCTTAATTCAAAGTGACTGCTCAGGACCCCTTCTTCCCCAGGACACCTGAGGGCTCTGGCTTCCCATCCTTCCTGCATCAGGAGGGACAGGCAACACCGTGCTGGGGAGGAGCCAGAGAAGAGGACACTAGTGGCAAAGCTTTCAGAGCTGAGAGGTGGGAACAAGATGGTGGTGGTGGCTCACACCTGGAATCCCAGCTCCTGGGAGGCTAAGTTACGACAGATGGCTGCTCCAAGTTTGAAGTCAGCCTGGGCTACATAGTGAGTTCTAGACCAGTGTGCACTGTAGGGTCAAACTGAGTCTCATGAGACTATACATACACACACATACACACATATATATGTGTGAGGGGGTGGGTAGGTATGGACAGTGACAGAAGACAATAGACCAATGTCAACCTCTAGTCTCTTATACATACTCAGCATACACACACACACACACACACACACACACACACACACACACACACACACACACACCAGGGGCTGGAAAGATGGCTGAGCAGATGGCTAAGTATCTAAGAGCACTTGCTGTTCTTTCGGAGGACCCAAGTTCAGTTCCCAGCACCCATCTCAAGTGATCCACACCTGCCCATGACTCCAGCTTCAGAGTATCCCACAATTCTATTCTCTGAAATCACTAGGCACATATGTGGTACACAGGTATACATGCAGACAAAACACCCATGCACATAAAATAAAAACAAAATTTTATTAAAAAAAACAAACAACCCCAACAGGGCCAGTGAGGCAGTTTGGCAGGTAAAGGCACTTGCTGTATAAGTCTGATGACACCTGAGTTTGGTAGCTGGACCCCACATAAAAGTGGAAGGAGAGAACCAACTCCAATTGTCCTCTGCCTTTTACATGGATGCTGTGGCAAGTGTGTCACACACACATACCATGTACACACACAAACAATAAACTAAGCAAAACGGAGGGGGTATGATTAGTGTGGAGGGGGCGAATGTTGTATGATATTTTGATTGTATTCTGACAGTAAAGCTCGCTTTATATCAGAGGGCAGAGCTAGCCACTAGCTGACCAAAATTAGCCATAGACGTTTTGGAGAACTGAGGGCAGATAGGAGTATCTGACTCCAGTTTTTTTTATTGATAAAGAATAATTAGATAAATGCACCAGGCAAGTGTCCTTGTTTTGCTAGTGTCTCTAAGGCTGGACAGGAGGTTTGTTAGTGATGGTCCTCGCAGACCTGTGTGTTTGGAAATTGGTGGATGCACAGAAGTGGGTGGGTAGGCAGAGCCTAGAAAGCCCTACAAGGGGTGCCTGCCCATGGCTTCCAAGGACAATACTCAGGAGGGAAACCCATAGAGGGACTTAGAGAGGTTTATTATTATTATTTTCTATTTTATGTACACTGCTGTTTTGCCTATATGTATGTCTGTCTGTGTGAGGGTGTCAGATCTTGGAGTTACAGACAGTTGTTAGCTGCCATGTAGGTCCTGGGAATTGAACCTGGGTCCTCTGGAAGAGCAGTCAGTGCTTTTAACTGCTGAGCCATCTCTCCAGCCCCCCTTAGAGAGGTTTCTATGGGAACAGGGCAGTGAAGCCAGGGAGACTAGCTTACTATAGGCCAAGGCTGAGGACTGGAGGAAGATTCTGGCTTGGTACTGGGAGGCCACTGGCTACTGGCATCCAAGGGGCATTGCTGGACGATGGGACTTAAAACAGAAACAGCCGTGTGGTATTCTGAACTTCCTTGCACCAGCTCCTTTGGAGTTTAGTGGCAAGTAAAGGGGCAAGACTGAGCAAAAGAGATTGATGCGGAGGATAGTCTCAGAGTATGGTAATACTACATCTCACAGGATTGGAGGCCGCTCCCTGGGGCTCGCCCTCCACCTCCACCTTCTCTCCCTGGATGGGTTCATCTTGCCCTCTCTAGCAAGAGGCTATTGTCAAGAATCTGCTTAGGAATTGTCAGAAGCAGCCAGGGCTGCTAAAGTCTCTATGTGGATCTAAAATTGTTGAGAAGTCCCTTTCCTACCACAAACCCTTTATGCCCCTCCAACAAGTCATCACCGGAGATCAATTCCTTTTGACACATGCGTTTTTACTTATTTATTTTCGACAGGGTCTCATGTAGTTCAGGCAAGAACTCAGTCTTCTTGTCTTAGCTTCCAGAGGGCTAGGATTACAGGGGTATGTCAGCATGCTTGGCTCTGGCTTCAGCATTTGTAGAGTTTCCATGTTAACCTTGTCCAGAAGGCTCTGGTTTATGAAGCATTTCCTACGGTAAGGAGCCTGCTGGCTGGGCAGAACCACTAACAGGTGTGGTGAGGAGTGGGTTTTGAGCCCAGCCAGGGATCGGTTGGATTGAAGGCTCTCTGAGATGCCCCTTGGCTTCCGGTTCAGCCCTGCCCTCCAAAGCAGCATGCATTTCTCTTTGGCATACTCTGTCCCTGCCTGCCAGGCCTCACCTCAAAAAGCAAGAAAGGAAACAGAGAGGGCTTTCTGGAGCTGGCCCCGAGAGGCTTGTCTGTGCTGGGGAGGTCAAAGAGGGAGGGAGGGGCCGAGAAAGGCCTGAGAAGAAAGCCGAGGCCAGACAAAGGGCCCAGTCCACCTTTGAAGCTGCCTCTAACCCAAGAGGGAGGGTGAGGGGTGGGCCAAGGCCCGGCTGGAGAGGCAGTCTAGAGTCTTAAGAATGTCTCAGATTCCTGCGATAATCAGAGAGATCAGAGCCCCCCTCCTTCTCAAAGTCCTCCCAGCCCCCCAAAGTCCCAATACTCCACACCTTGGGGGCCCCAACTCTTTGTCCTCAAGTAATTGCTGGGTGTTGCCTCAGTTTTAAAGTCCCATTGAACTCGCCAGTTATCAGCTGCAGCCCCAGACCACCCGCCCTACACACACCCCAGAAAACTACCCCCAGCGCGTCCGGCGGTCTTCACTGGGATTAAGGCTCTTTGTGATAGGGGGACAGAAAAAAAGCAACCTGGTGAAAAGCAATTATGACGAACTGGAAGGAGAATGTCAATCCTAGGCCTGCAGGACCTCCCTCTTGGCTCTTGTCGGCTCCACCTTCTAAATGGCCCGGGGTTGGGGGGTCAGGCCCTGTTCCAGCTCTGAGTTGGTTCTGTCTGCAGCCCACCTCTGGTTCAGACTAAACCAGGCCCCGGCCCTACAACTTCTGTTCGGGACTTTTTGAAGTAATTTCTTGGGAGAAGTGGGAAGAAGGTTAGCTTTCAATCTTTTCCATTTCTCTTCATAATTACTCCTCCCCAACATTTTCTTAAAGGGGGAAACTGAGGCTGAAGAGTCCAGAAGCAAAAAGGAGAAAGGAGAGGAGGGTCCCAGACACAATAACCTCCCCCTTGACAAGATTAAAAGCCAGCGCACCGTAGGAGAGGCGGTTTTACGGCTTCCACCCTCGCTTCCTCTCCTCCCCGCCCCCCCCCCCGCGCACACCTGGAAGCCTCTGGGAAAGCCCACCCCCGAAGCTCGGTGGAGGCTGGGCGCCCTCCCCCTCCACTCCCAGCCTGCGACCGCCTCTAATTGAGGCTTGCCCTCAGGTGTGGCCCCCGCCTCCGCCCCCAGTGGGGACCGAGGAGAACAAGGGGACACATTCTCGCCCCCACCCGCTTCCGCTCGTCCCAGACCTCCTCCCCCTCCCAGCCCTGCTCACCGGAAAAAAGCAATCTTGCTCCCCGCGAGGTGACTTCTGGCGTCCCCAGGCCGCGCTCCTGCTACCACCTCCCCCCTCCCCCGGGCCTGGGCCCCACAGGACGCCTGTCCCGGCCAGCGGCCGCTCAGGGAGGCGCCTAGGGGTTGGGTTTTCTTCTCTCCCACAGGTAGCAGGGACGCGTCGCCTGAGCCTGGACATCGGAACGCGCGGAGGGAGGGGCCGCCAGTCCCCCGGGCCTGGGCCTCCCGGCACCGCACAGCGGGACGCGCAGGCTGTAGCACCTGTGTCCCTGGGTACCCATCTTTCCCAGCTAGCACCTGGCTTCTCGGAGCCGCCAGCACCAGACACTTTGCGGTTGAGTTCTGTGGTCTGATTGCCCACCTCTCTTCAGCGGACCCGGTTGCAGGAAAATCGTTTTATTCTGGGGCTTGGAATGGAAAGGCAAGCCTGGGGCGAGAAATAGGAAGAGTGTCTGGCATTGGTTTCTCTCTTGTGTCTCTGGAAACAAAACCAAAAGTCCCTTCCTACTGGCTGGTCAGGAGTTTGGATATTTGGTTCAAACTGAGCGAGATTCTGGGAGCAAGATTTGAGTAGTTTTCCGCAAGACCAGTAATCTGCTGACCTGCCCACTTGTTTAAGGCAGTCGCTGGGAGGCAGGCATTTTAGGTCAGGGAAGACCCTACTTCTTTTTCTAGGACCTGCCCCTGGCCTCAAAAGAGCCTGTTCCAGAGTGTGGTGCCCACCCTGGGGTACACAAGTGCTGTCTCTTCCCAGCTGGGAATCAGATGCCCTCTGGGTCCTTTTGGGGTCTGGCTCTCCACCTTCCACCCCAGCCCCCATCTTTGGATGAGTTAGAGAAGAGAGAGAAGGCTGCCGAGGGGCATCTACCCGACACTGCTCACTATGGTCTCCCTGACTACGTTTGGGGCTGGGGCCTCCGAGTACGCTTGGTCCTGCGGGTGGGGGCCGAACCCACGAACTCGAACTGCTTCTGCCTGTCCGCGTGGTTGGGGAAAGGCAGCTGGCCCTGGTAGAGGCGTTTGATGAAGTGGGCCTCTCGCTGGTTCTGGCGGCTTCGGGAGGCCTGGCGCGGCCGGCCCTGCCGAGTGAAAGCCATGAACCAACCCTCGTGCCGAGCGTTCTGGAAGGCTGTGTAATTGTTCTCCAGCACGATCTCGGTGAACACGCAGTCTTTGCTCTTCCCACTCGGCTATGGAAGAAAGAAGCAGAGGAGGGGAGTTTGTCCACTCACCCTGGCTGAGTTGTTCGCCTGTGGGTCTATTTGTGTAGGAGCCACGTGGGAGCAAGGAGCCATTTACGCCCCCAGGAAACTGTCTGGGGAGATGGGCACCTCTGCTAGTGAGGCAGCCCTGAGCATTGCGCGCAGGCTGCGGTTGGCGGACTTAAACCATTCGGCATTTATGTCCCTTGAGGGAGCGCTAAGAAAGCATTGAATCTGTTTGTTCAAATGCAATTTAGGGCTGGGGGTGGGGTGGGGCATGGACATGGCTCCCGAGGATTCCATGCTCTCTGGGTGAACTGTTACAGGGTGAAGAGATGGGTCAGAAACACCTGAACCCACACGCCTTGCCTTCTTACAGGTGAGAAGGGAGAGGATGCCTGGTGAGAACCAGTCAGAACTGGAAGTCAAGACCAGGCAATTCTAAAGGAAGTGCGGTACTGTGTATCCACAGTGCTTTGAGGCTTTACCAGTAAGTGTATCTTGCTAGTGATGTCCATGAACTCCACGGATCTTGGAAGAACTTTTACCATACGTGAATACCCCGACTTGCAACCCTTATCACGGTTTAGCCCCCCACATATGCTGCCACTCCAGCACATTACATACAATATAGATAGAGCCTTCCTGACTGCTGCTGGGGAAATATTCCCTACATCAGCACCGGGTTCCCTGTGGATCCTCTGGCACTTCAGCCGGCCAGGAGCCACAAGGACTCCTTTAAATAGCGACTGGGGGTGGGGGAGGGAGGGCTGGAGAGAAGGCTCAGTGGTGAAGATCACTGGGTGCTCTTCCAGAGGACCAGTTTTGATTCCTTGTACCCACATGGAGGCTGAAAAGCGCAACTCCAGTTCTAAGGGATCAGACATCCTCTTCTGGATGCTGTAAGCATGTGCTGCATAGATATCCATGCAGGCAAGACACCCACACACATGAGAGAAAAATAAATATCTTAAAAAATTAGTAGAGATCTGGAGAGATGGCCCCGTGGTTAAGAGCACTGGCTGCTTCAGCAGAGGACCTGGGTTCAGTTCCCAGCACCCACATGGCAGCTCATAACCATCTCTATCTCCAATTCCAGGGGATCTGATCCCTTCTTACCTCCATAGGCACCAGGCACACATGTGATACACAGACATGCATGCAGATAAACACTCATACACATAAAATAAAAATACATAAATCTTTAGAAAGATTAAAAAATGAAATAAAGATTGGGGGATGGAGTGGTTGTCAAGAAAACAAGACCTCATTCTGTCATTCTGTCGAGCAGGAGTCCCCCTCCCCCTTTAACCAGGTGGGCTAGGTCACTGGCAAGAGCAAGGTCCATTTCTGCGGCCTTGCCTGCCCTTATTCCAATATGGAAGACTCATCTGTCTGCAGCCCTGTGTACTGGTTCTCCTCACCTTCCCAATCAGCTTGCCCCTCTTGTTCATACAGATGTACTTCTCACTCTCCGCCCCCTTGATGCGGACCCGGCTGCCAAATGTATCCGTCTCCACGATGAGCTTGGCTATTGTGAGGGAAAGGAAGAAAGACCTTTGTTTATTGGCTGTTGGCTCATGAATTGTGCAAGGGTTCCCCCACTCCCAGCAGTCTGCCTTTCAAAGTCAGACCAACGGGATGGTGTACTATCAGGCTTGAAGGACCAAGAGGCTTCCTCTACCCACCCACCATACCTCAAACCCCCTAACCCGGGAGCTGGGAAGAAATCAGAAGGCCAGGCTGGGCAGGGTATAAGTGGTCTGGGGCAAGGGTTAGGTCTTACCGAACTTGTTGCCATCCTCGGCGGTGGCGGAGATGCGACGCCCGGTGACCTGCACGTGCTTGCCACTGGTCCGGCTGTAGAGCTGGTACTCACGGATTTGCCGCCTGCTCAGCTGGTCGGTCATGGCGCCCTGGTCCCTCACGTACTGGTTAAAATTAGGAGACGGGTGATTCTCCCCCTTTGCGGTTACCAAGGGAAAAATAGTGTCAATTTGCTTTGGGTGACACCACCATTGGTCCATCTGGGGAGAGGGGTAAAGAGGTAAGTGAAGTGGGGTTGGCCCTGGGCATGGCAGTGTAGTGCACAAGGTGAAGGGTGCCTGTGTCCATGATCGTCCCAGGATGTTGCATGAGCCAGCTGTGACTTTTGGGGACTCGTGGCTGGTAGTCTTGGGAAACACAGTGAGAAAGCATACATTCGCAGTCATAACCGGCTGCTGGAAGAAGCCTTCCAGGTTGCGTGTCCTGTCCCATATTCCATAGAATGGTACATGAGACATGTAATTCAAAACCAGAGCTCCTTTCTCTTTCTCAGGGGTCTTGGTTCCATTAATCAGGACCAACTAGATGCCCCCCACCCCATCCCAGTAGCCTTGAAAAGTCCCAGACCCAGCACATCTGCACAGAGCAGATGCATTAAATACATGCGTGGGCTTTACCATTGGAGGGCATTTCTTGGCCCCTTAGTTCTTATTCGTAGTGTCCTAGAGGATCTTCAGAGAGAGAGAGAGAGATATACTTCCCTAGTATAGGAGGGGGGTAGAGGCAGCAGTAAAGGGGGTACCAGTGACTGCTCTCCTGGTTCCCTGCTGGCCTGAGGCAGTTTCCTAGGTACTTAGTGACCTGCCTCCTTGGGTGGTAAAAGGGGCCATTTTGACCATACATCAAGCCTGTCTGGCACCACATCTCCGCCCTGGAACTTGCCTTAGCCAGCCTTACCTGAGTAGGACAGCAACATTACTTACTGCCCTGTTTCCTCCAAGGTGCCCTTGAGGGTGACCGCTGCCAGCTGCTGGTTATAGCCTCACCTCAGCAGGAACCTTTCCCTGTTCTTAATGCTCAGCTCCAAGTGTAATAATCTCAGGCCTGATCCAAAACAGAGCTAGGACCAGCTCTGTATGCATTAGGGGCTACTCTGTCTTCGACAGAGGAGTGGGGTATATCAGGGTGGTGGTAGTGAAACCTTAAGGTCACAGCCAAGGTATAACCTGCTCAGAGTTGACCCCTTCCCGTTCTTCTGTCTCCAGTTCCTAAAGGCCAAGAGTTGCCAGAACTCTGTGAGAATGGGAACATCTTAGGGACCTACCATGCATCCCACCCTAGAGAAACTTGAGGCTAACATCTGTGGTGGAGAATAGACTGCTTAACCCTCACAGGCCTCCCTTCCAGGGGTGGGTTCCTGTCTATCTCAGCCTTAGCCTTCTGGCCCAGGTTCAGGATGTCCGCCCCACTTGGCGAGCAGCCTTCTCCTGGCAGTCTCTTCCAGGTCAGGGGCAGATAGCAGCCCCCCAAACCCCCTCCTCTCCTTGTCCCCCTTCAACTCTTTCACAAAAGTAGCCCACGCCCTCCCCCACCCCCCACAGCCCACAGCCCACAAGTCCCTCTCCCACAGGACCTTGCCTGTTCCTTTCATGTCCCCGCTGTGGGGGGACCTCCCCTTCCACCACGGTAGACAGCTGCTTGTCAGACAGCCCCTCAAGCATGGCTGTGGTTCAGCCTGTTACCCCCCCTCCCAGGGGGGTGAGGGGGCACTTCAAGGGGGAAAGGACAGCCTTGCCACCTTCCCTCAGTCCTGAATGGGGCCTCAGCCAGGCCATAAACGCCCAGGCCAGCAGCACCATTGTGCTAATTCCCTTTCCAGAACAGGTTGGACCCACCCCCAGCCCCCTCCCTGCCAGGCTGGGGGCTTTCTTCTTGCTTTCCCTAGATGTGTGAAGCAAAAGGGGGAAGAAAAAAGGGGGGGTGTTGTCTCTCTCCCACCCCCCCACTGCTTCAAAGGCAGCCCCTTCCCACTCCAGAGAAAAGGCATTTACCTTAAAAAAAAAAAAGTCCCCAGTGGATGGGAAGAGAAACAGGCCTCTGGCCTGGGAAAGCCAGGCCATCTCTCCCCAGAGCAGTTCTGGACCAGTGCATTTTAATAGCTGCATTTTTATGGAGGATCACAAAAAGGGAACTGTGCCTTGTCTCAAAAGGGCTGGGGGCTTGGAAGTGGGAGGTGTGTGTGGGGAGTGTGGAGAGGTAAGCCCCGAATTCCATCCCAAGCAAACCCTTAGGTTTGACCTAGGAACTCTAGAGGTAATGGGTCTCCCTATCCGGTTGGATACTCCAACTGTGCCTGAGACCCTGGGCACCTATGGACCAAGCATGTCAGGAAGAGTCGATGTTGGGTGAATGGACCAAACAAGTGGTTTCAAACCCAAACCCTTCGGCTACCTGTGGCACAAACCTCACCTGAGCAATCGCCTCCACCGGCTTCTAACGGCCCCAGGGCTCTATTCCTCAAGTCTAAACAACACACTGTCCTTAACCATCCAGAAGTTCATCACAAAGGGATGGAGAGAGGGGAGACTCCAGGAAAGCCAGCAAGCAGGGTGGCTCGGAGGGCCCAAGAGGCAAACCTCAGTCTATCCGCCATTCTGTTTGTCTTTTGCCAACCCACCTTCTAAACTGACCCTCCAAACCCCAGCACTTGCTGGGTTGGAAGAGCCAGTCCTGCCTCCCCACCTCTGAGGTGAGGTGGGAAAGGTGTGTGTGTGGGGCCGGGGCGGGTGTGTGTGTGTGTGTGCTAGGCTGGGGTGCCTACCTGCGTTTGACAGCAGAGAATCAAGAGCTGCAAGCACCTGTTTGGGAAAACAAGGCAGTTCCAGGTGTGAATACCCCAGGCACACCCGCCCCCCACCTTTGTCTTACCCCACCTGCCCGATGGTAGTCCCAGGGAGGTATAATTTTCCTGGGGCTGGAAATGGCAAAAAAGAACTCCAGTCGCAGGCAGCACACTTACAGAGTAAGGTTAGGCAGCAGGCGGACGGCTCCCATCGCCGGAGAGACTTCTTGGGGCGGTTGCCCCTCTGTCCCCCAAACTCAGGAGCGGATGTGGGCAGACGCCTGGGGTAGAGTCCCAGAGAAACCCAGGTCTCTTGGAGTCACAGGTTTTCAGGGATGAAAGGAGACGGAGGGAAGGAGGAAGCTAGCGGAGGGGAATGCAGGGGAGGGGGGCGTAATTGGGAGACTGAGGTGCGAGGTGTCCACCTTCCGGGCCAGGGAGGCTGCGAAGCTGAGCTGGTCCGATTGGCGTACTCGCACCCTTGGGCTGCCAGCCTCGAGCAGGGGTCCCCGGGCGCAAAGGATGGAGCTGCGGGAGTGTCCTTATCAGGAGGCTGGCCCCTGCGATCTCTTCTGATTTTTTCCTGACCCGCACAGACCTGCCGGCCTCGGTGAAATGCGGGGCGTGGGGCAGGCACAGGGAGGAAGGCGCCTTGCCCTCCCCTCTCAGGGTCAGCCGCTCCCGCCCTCAGGTTTGATGCCCCAACCTCATCTCTTTAAGAATGAGCTGCAGGTACCGAGCTGGGGCTGGGGTCTCGAGTTCTGGCTCGGGGTGGGAATTCCCAGAAGCAGTCTTTAAAGGAGGAGCCTCCCTCCAGGGAGCAGGGGTGGGCTTGGCTTGAGAGACTGCTGGCTTGGCTTCTCTGCTGTCACCCCTTGCCACCAGGAAAGAGGGGTAAGGCCATGAACAGTGGGCGCAACAGGTTGGGGCCAGAGGTGGGGCGTCAGGTATAGCTAGGGGTCTTGAAAGGTCACAAAAACTGAGACGGAGACCCCAAGAAGTGGGAGTCACTTTTGCCTGGGCCTGTGCAGTCTCCTGTGGAAAAATGGGACAGTCATTGGAGTACTGGAGGGCCGAATGAGATGACAGTGAGCCAGTGTGGAAAGCTCTGAGACGTGGAAACCCCTTATTTTGGGGTTGAGACTCAGCCTTAGCGTCCCAGGTCCCATCTACCAGTGTCCCCTAGCAGTTGCCCGGGATGAAGTGCTCAGCAGTATGGACATACACCCCTAGTCCCACGTAGCTGGGGTACCCAAGCCAGCTATTAACTGCAAGTTTGCTGATAGGAAACAGGCCCACAGGGAGGTAATTTGTTCAGAATAAGCCAGCTGGTGATTGAAGGAGCTGCATTTCCGGAATCTAGTCTCTTTCTGTTCCCTGGAATTGTGACTTCATCCCCCAGGGTCCAGCCTGCCAGAGGCCTTATTTTCACTATAGGGCTCAGAGACCTTACTAAGTTTGTTTCCTTCCTTCCTTCCTTCCTTCCTTCCTTTCTTCTTTCTTTCCTTCCTTCCTTTTTCCTTTTTTTCTTTTTCTTTTTGAGACAGGGCCTCACTAAGCAGCATCAGCTGGCCTGGAATTCACTGTGTAGACCAGCCTTGCCTCCAGTTCACAGACAACCACCTGCCTCCGTCTCCTGTGTTGGGATTAAAGGTGTGCACCACCGGATCTGACAGGCTTAACTGGATTGTAATGTGACAGACAGCCGAGGTTCTGAGAGCTGCTGACCAGTTCTCTCCTTACAGAAAGGTAGGCGGGTGGTGAACTGGAAGGAGGAGCGATCTGGCCGACCGCTGGCTGAATGAGCTCTGGCTCCCTGGAGTTCAGAGCGGCTTGGAGGTGGATTTATTTTTGCCATCGCTGACTGGGAAGGTGACACTCTCCTCCTAGCTCCCTTCTCACCTCTCTGAGTTCTAGCAATCCACAAAGTGATCTGCACTTTTGCTCCTCTTCTTCCCCCACCTCCCGAGCAAGCTAGAAGATACTTTCCCTTGTTCCCAACCAGGGGCTCAGTTCAGCTCTATCTGGCTGGGGCGCTTAGAGCTCCACCTTCTCTTCTGCAGACTCAAAATGCCTCTGCAGGGGGCCTGGGAGTGTATTTGAAGAGGTGCTTGAGTAGGTGGGAATTATCAGAGAGAGTCAAGGGATTTGGAATCAAATTTTAAAGAAAATTAGAGCTGGGGGTTGGCTGGGGGTAGAGCTCATTTGGTAGAAGGCTGGTCTAATGTTCATGAAGGTTTGGGTCCCATCCTTAGCACTGCTTAAACCAGGTGTGGTCGCATGCCTGCAATCCCAGTGCTCCAGAGGTTGAAAGCAGCTGGGGGATCAGTTCAAGGTCATCATCATCCTTGGCTACACAGCAGGTCTGAGGCCAGCCTGGCACATGAAACCATATCTTTTTTTTTTTATTGATATTTATTGAGCTCTACATTTTTCTCTACTCCCTTCCCTGTCTCTCCCCTCCACCCTTCAACCCTTCCCCAATGTCCCTATGCTCCCAATTTACTCAGGAGATCTTGTCTTTTTATATTTTCCCATGTATATTAGGTCTATGTAAGTCTCTCTTGGTGTCCATTGTTGTCTAAGTTCTCTGTGATTATGATTTGTAGGCTGGCTTTCTTTTCTTTATGTTTAAAAACCACCTATGAGTGAGTACATGTGACAATTGTCTTTCTGTGTCTGGGTTACCTCACTCAAAATAATGTTTTCTAGTTTTTCCATCCATTTTCCTGCAAAATTCAAGCTGTCGTTATTTTTTTCTGCTGTTTAGTACCTCATTATGTAAATGTACCACATTTTCTTTATCCATTCTTCGGTCGAGGGACATTTAGGTTGTTTCCAGGTTCTGGCTATGACAAACAAAGCTGTTATGAACATAGTTGAGCACATGTCCTTGTGGCACGATTGAGCATCCTTTGGATATATACCTAAAAGTGGTATTATTGGGTCTTGAGGAAGGTTGTTTCCTAATTTTCTAAGAAATCTCCACACTGGCATCCAAAGGGGTTGTACCAGCTTGCATCCCCACCAGCAATGCAGAAGTGTTCCCTTTTTCCATTGAACCATATCTTAAACAAAAAGTCATAGCTGGGTGTGGTGGTACACACACCTTTAGTTAGAACACCCTTGAGGCAGAGGCAGGGGGAATCTCCTGAGTATGAGGCCAGCCTGGTCTACAGAACAAATTGCAGGACAGCCAAGAGTACAAAGAGAAACCCTGCCTTCAAAAAAGAAAAGGAAAAAAAAAAAGTCAAAACTAGAAGGTCAATGACACCTCATCTCTTACAGGATGTGTGGCTGGGTCAAGGGGCTAAGGACCCAGTGCCTAACACGGTACCAGTGCAGCGACATTGTCTGATGTTCTTAGAAGCAGCTCCAGCCTGCTCACCTCTCGGTCCCTGCAGGACACACCTCCACCCCCTCCTCCCCATATGACCTCATTCTCACCCAGGCCCACTAGCTCCCGGGCAGGGTGTTTAAAGGCCTCTCCATCTGAACTCAGTCCAAGGCATCTGGTGGGCTGTTGCTAAAGGGTTCAGGCACATGGCAGAGACAGCTAGAGATTTGGAATTCAGCGGTGTGTCTGTGTGTGTCAACTGGAAGTAGAGAACAGGCACAGGCCAGGGCATCAATACTTTGTTCTTGAGTTCATTCGCCAGGAGGCAGTGAGAACTCAAGACTTCTGAGCCTGAGCACCTGTTTCTGGTCACTGGCTAGCCCTTCGTGCAGCCGAAGTCTCCATGGTAACAGATGCCAGTAGTGAAATTTAGTCTTGAGGCTCAGCCAGAGTCTGGTACCAGCGGGATGTAGGGTAGCCTGCTTTATGTGAAGTGTCCTTGACATCTTGTTCCTTGTCATTTGGCGCTTTCAGGCCTGGCTTTCAGGTTTGCTCTCTTACTGTCCTGGAGGAGGCAGTAGCAGGCCATGAGAGAAGCGTGGGGAATGGGGACGGGTTCTGGAGCTTATCTCCATCCCTTGTGACTTGAAAAGTTCATTTCTCTGGCTCCAGGTTCTGTTTTAGAAAAATGCAATGGCTGCCATCATGAATGTCAGTTGAGATAAAGGACTCATGTTGCCAAGGAGGGGAAAGGGAGACAATGGCTCTCTATGTGGTTCAGCCTCAGTTTACCTAAACTTGTGACAGACTTGTCTCCCCTGATGGAGTGAGCTAGGGAGGGAGGGTCTGTTTACATTTATGGAGGGCATTGAGAGGTGCTAAGCAGAGTGAGAGGTGGCTACCAAAATTCTAGTTAGTCTCCACCACTTAGTGCCAAGTCCAGCACCCCCAAGACCAGTTGGGGCTGTCTCACAGGTGCCTTACGACCCAGCTACTGCAAGCACAGCTCATTTCTGCAGACTTGCTACTGGCCTCAGCCTAGCCATCCTTTTCCTGTAGAAACACTGGGGTTGGGGCTGGGGTCAGGGCAAAGAGCACTCCTACAATTGTGGGCTGATACCTGCCAGGCAGGTGGTCAGTGCTGTACCTGTTGGTCAGCCCCATGTGTGGAACGGGTATATGTAAGTGCCCTGATGTGTAGAGCCTTGCCTGGGGCCACAGGACGGTAAAGTCCCTGCTATGTCCTCCCCTGGCCATGAATAGGCTTCCCTCACACAGAGGACTGCAATCTAGCCCCCTCCCTCAGCTTAACAAGATTTCCTGCATACTGGCAAGAAACCCTCACATGGGTAGAGTGCTCAAAGCAAAGCTTCTGAGGCCTGGCTCTCTCGCTCCTCCTCTTCCCTGATCTAGGTGCAGACTGTTAGTCTCTTCCTGGCTTTGCTATTCTCCTTTAAGAAGTGAAGCTAACATCACCCACATCGGGGGATGGTTGTGATGGCTAAAGGAGCAAGTCTGGGACAGCCTGTATACCCTGGTCTTGTAGCTCCTGCTGCCATGGCTGCCTTCCTTCTGGGTGGACGCTTGGACTCCTGCCTCAGACCAGCCGAATTCACAGGAACGGTCTTGCTAGCTTCCCCCCTTCCCTTCACGGCAGCTGCCTGTTCCCAGGAACCTCCTCAGGTTCTCTTTATTCGCTGGGTTCCTTCCTCCAAAGCGTTTCCCGGGAACTGAAATCATGCTGTTGGCTTTGTGCTCCCACCAGGCTGCAGGTGATTTGGATGGGGGTGGAAGTGGGCAGCTAACGTGGCTCGCTCATAGTTGTGACTGACACCAGCGAGCCAGGCTGGATGAGCATCATGTGCACCAAGAGCCAAGGAGTGGAATAGGAGTCGAAGCCACCTCCTGGGACTCATACGTGGGGACAGATCTTCTGTCAGCTTGTTTCTGACCTGGCCGATAGGGATGCTGGGGTGGGGCAGGAAGAGCACAGGTTCCTCCACAAGCACAGCCTCTGGGATTGTATTGTGTCACTCAGATCAGGGATGAAGTCTTGACTACACTCCGTGAACAGGCTCCAAAGCTACCTCAGCATGCTAAAGAGCCAGAGCCAAGGGGCTGGAGAGATGGCTCAGTGGTTAAGAGCACTGGCTGCTCTTCCAGATGTCCTGAGGTCAATTCCCAGCACAAGCATCTGTAATGAGATCTGGCGCCCTCTTCTGGCGTTCGGGCGTACATGGAGACAGAATGTTGTATAATAAATAAATCTTGCTGGGCAGTGGTGGCGCATGCCTTTAATCCCAGCACTTGGGAGGCAGAGGCAGGTGGATCTCTGAGTTTGGGGCCAGCTTGGTCTACAAGCAAGTGCTAGTTCCAGGACAGGCTCCAAAGCCACAGAGAAACCCTGTCTTGAAAAACAAAACAAAAACAAGCCAGAGCCAAGCAGTAGCCACCCACTGTTTTCCAACTGTCAGCTGACCTCACCCTGTAACAGGCCTCCATCCTGCTAAGTGTCAACTGTAGTAGCCTAGATTGTCCCCCAGTGGGTGTCCCATTGGAGACAATTGCCTGATAAGAGAAATGGAGCAGTTTGGGCCTGAGTCATGCCCTTCCTGGTAGCAAAAGCTGGTTGGGTCCCAGAGTTCTGTACATGTAAACATCAACCCCAGCTCACGGAGGACAGGGCAGAGGCCAGATGCCTAGGCCTTCACCTAATCCTGGGGTGGAAACCAGGAAGAGCAACATGGGGCCAGTTTCTTGCTCGCGATTGCCCTCTGCTGGGCACATGAGCTAGTGCAGCGGCAAGGAGACCCACCCAGGGAAAAGGCAGAGGGAGGTTCTGATCATGCAAATTTTATTGTGGCTTATGCATGTTTGTGGGGGTTCTTCTCCAAGAGCCTCTTGAAACAGAAGGGCCGGGTTGTAGGGCTCCTGTGTGACCCCCACAATACTATTACATTTAGGTTCAGGTGGAGGGGCTGGACACCTGCATCAGAGCACACAGCTGGTCTTCATCCTCCCTGGGACTTGGGAGATAGCAAGGTGCTCTTCATTTCTTGGATGTTGACTTCCTAGGTTTGGGTGTAGCTTTCCCCTGTGCAGATGAGGGAGACTGAAGAGTCTGTCCCCCTCCCTCCCTCCCTCCCTCCTTGGCAGCCTTCCCCGCTTCTCACGGCTCACCTTCTTCCAGGGGCTCTTTTCCTGAGGGCTGGGCCTGGAAAGGAATAGGGACAGAGTGGGCAAGAGAGAGTGAGCTTTATGGCATAGATGACCCTGCAAGCAGGAGCAGAGCTGGGGCAGCTCCTCTAGAGAGGGGCGGACTCAGAGAGCTGAAGATGCAGGATTGTCCCTCTACCTGGCCACCCCCCCCTGCTGTTCTGTCCCGTTTTTTTTTTTTTTTTTTTGCAGTGCTAAGGATTGAATTTAAGGCTTTATGCATTCAAGGGAAACTCCACCACTGAACTATATGCCCAATCCACATCTGAATCTAATTTTTGGCGGTGTTGTGGGAAGGGAGCACACTAGGCAAGTCCTCTGTCGCCGAGCTCAGCCGCAGCTTTGCTTATTTCCTGCTCTCTTCTGCCTCCTCCCCGAGACAGGGTCTTGCTGTAGCTTTGGGGCCTGTCCTGGAACTCGCCCAGGCTGGTCTCAAACTCAGAGATCCACCTGCCTCTGCCTCCCGAGTGCTGGGATTAAAGGTGTGCGCCACCACTGCCTGGCCTTGTTCTGCCCCTTTAAGAGTGTTTTCTTCTTAGACTTCTATTGGTTTTCTTTCAGGTATGAAAAAGAATATGCATTTTTTGCCTGGCAGTCGTGGCGCACGGCTTTAACCCCAGCACTTGGGAAGCAGAGGCATGTGGATCTCTGTAAATTCGAGGCTGGCCTAGTCTTTAGCGTGAGTTTCAGGACAGCCAGGGCTAGAGAGAAAGAGAAACCCTGTCTTGAAAAACAAAACAGAAAAGCCTTTTTTTGTAACAGGAGGGGGATGGTATAAAAGGGATGGTTAGGAGGTATGGGGGTATAGGTTCAATAGACATTATATATATATATATATATATATATATATATTTAAATGCATTTTGTTTGAGACAGGGTCTATCAGTAGCCCTGGACATCCATCCTATATAGAAGACCCAGCTGGCTTAGAACTGATACACCGGCTTCTGCATCCTGAGTGCTGGGATTAAAGGCATGTGTTACCATGCTCAGCCTTAAACTGTTTGTCTTTTTTCTTCCTTCCTTTCAATTATAGGACAGGCTGTTGTTTTGTTAGACTGTGTTGGACAGGATCTCGGTACAGTTAAGAGGCTTGTTGACATGGTTGCTGTGGGGATCTCTTGGGTGGGGAATGAAGAGATTCATCCTCAGAATTACAAACCAAAGAGACTCCAGAACTCCCAGGGATTCTGAAACGTGCCTGGGATGTGTGTCAGATAAGGGGCTTGTTGATGGTCATACTTTGCTGCGCTGCCATTACTGGCTGTAATCCTGAAGACACGTCCACTCTTGCTTTGGGACTCCAGTGCCTATAAGCAGAGAGGAAAAGTCTCTACCTTTCTTTCAGTTTTTCAGAATTTGCCATCATTGCATCCACTCTGCCATTCTCCCCTTTAAACTGCTCAAGTGTTTTATCTCGACAAACCTCGGGTACACTATTCTTCACATACACCTTACCGTCCCCATGGCGCTGGCTGGTTTGGGGACTTAGAATGCTCTCCAGTTGGATGGAGGTTTGGACTGGATTGAGTCTGAGTCAGCAGAGGGGGCTTCCAGCGCCTTGGGAACCTCAGGGATTTGCCTTGGTTCCTTCTCAGGTGGAGGTCTCTAGTCTTGGTGGCTTATTGTTCTGTGTACTGAGACTGGTGTTTTATTGAAATTGGTCTGGTCTGGATGAATAAGTTGTCCCTTAAATACACTTTAAAGAAGAGCTGATATATTATGGTTTTTGTACTATAAAATTGTTAACCTCACTCACTGCACATAATTTAGCAAACAGACATGAGGATAAATTACTTCTGCTTTTCATTACTTTCCAATGTTAATCTTTTGTATAACTTTAGCCAAGTTGTTTCTAAAATACAAGACATCAAATGAACACAAATCCATGCTCTGTTCTCTTAATTCTGTCCCTTCTATGTTGTTAGCATGCTTCCAAAGACACCATATGTTCCATTTGCTTTACTCCACAGAGAAGAAAAAAAATTAGGAGACTGGTCAACTCTCATTGGCAGACATTTGGAATGCCGCTATTCCCAGGACGGTCGGGTAAGGCCAGTTTGAGTTTGAGTGTAGATCTTGAACTGTTTTCTGTTTTTTGGGTGGGGGAGTTACCTCAGGTAGAGTCGGGTCTAGTCAGGTAGAGAAGGATTGTTCTCGCTTTAAGGGCTGTGTCAATCTCCAGAGCTGTTGGATCCGCACGTGCGCATTTGTGTAAACACATTGCCTATAGATGCTCCCCAGGACTAGCTATCTCACAGAAAAACTTCTGCTGTTTCAGCTGGGCCTGGTACCCAGGCCTGTCATCCCAGTTCCCAGGGAAGTTGAAGCAAGAGGATCACATGTCCATGGCCTGCCAGGGCTATACAGTAAGTTTAAGGCCAGGCTGGGCAATTTACTGATAGCCTGTCTCAAACAAAACACCAAACCAAGCCAAACACAAAGTTTGGGACTGTAACTCAGTGGTACCCTGTTTGCTTAACGTGCCAGAAGCCTTGGTTGCAATCGTTGGTGGTGACCATGGTGGGGAATTAGCAGTGTGAATTACCTTACTGCTTCCTCCTCTTCTTTTTCTAGCTTTTTTTTCTGGGAATAAAAAATCAAGTATTATTTGGAGAGTTAACCCCAAGACCTAGAAACAGAACACATTCGAGTACTGAGCAGTCCCAACTAAGACTCGCAGAACTTCAGTGGTGGTGGCCTTAGCTGGCACCAAATGCCCAACCTGGGAGGCCCAGCTTGGATCCTCGTGCCCCATCTCATTCCTTTCCCCCAACCTTAGCCAGGCTCGTCTGCTTGTGGGGAGCAGCCCTTTTGACTTGTTTGATAGGCGTCTCTTCTATTGATATATCCAAATCCACGTCTTCATCTTCATCTTCCTCTTCCTCCTCCTCTTCTTCCTCTTCTTCGTCGTCTTCCCAGGATAGGTCTGAAGTCTCTGCAATGGCATGGGAGGTAGGCAGGAACAGGGCAGGGTGGGGAGAACCCAGAACATCTGAGTTAATGCCTAGCTCCTTTCCCACCATCCCTTTCTGCTTTAAGTTTATCCCCAGACAAGCACTGGCTGAGGAGGGTCCACCTTCTGAGCAAGCCATATCCTTTCTGTCCCTTCCTCCAATAGGGCCCAGGGTGAAGCAGGGGACAGGAAGTCTCCATGCATGCTAGGGGAGGAGGGCAGGCAGGAGGAGAATGCGTGTTGAGAACTGACTGGGACCAGGCTAAGGGTGGACAAGCAAGGGAGGGAGATGTAGATGGTGGGGTTACAGTATGGCTTGGCTCTCCAAGGTTCATATACTAGAAACCTGGTCCCCAGTGTGCCGTGTTGAGGTGGTGGAACCTATTCAGAGGTGATGCCTAATGTGAGGTGGCTCTTCTTGGTTTTTTGTTTGTTTGAGACAGCTCCGTGTAGTCCTAGCTGTCCTGGAACTCACTGTAGACCAGGTTGGCCTCAGACTCAGACATCCACCTGCCTCTGCATTCCGAGTGCTGGGATTAAAGGCGCGTGCTACTATCACCAGGCTGTGAGGGGGATCTTAAAAGGTGACAGCATGGCAAGTGATTTTTGTTGCCGGCAATGTTATCGCTATAGATTCATGCCTACTAGTAGCCAATCTTTGAAATACTCCCAAATTCTAGTCAGAGTTAAGAACTTCTCTTTTTGGAGATAGGGTCTCACAATGTAGCCCAGGTTGGCCTTCAGCTGAGATTACAGGCTGTGTCACCACGGCCAGTTTAAGAGTCTTGGAAGACCCTGCTTATCCTGCAATATTCTTTGAAGCTGAAACAAGGGCCACCCACTCTGATCCAGCTCAGGCCTGAGGCCCACAGAAGACATGGAAAGGAAAGCAAAGAGTTAAGGCTACAGCCTTTCCACAGCCTTCTAGTTTGCTGGCAGTCATTTGCCCTTGGAGGAGTTAAAAAAAGTCAAGACTCTAAGGCCTCAGGTACCCAGGACACCTCAACTTACCGTAACATTCCTGGCCACTGAGAAACACAGGTCCTGAACCAGCCCGGAGCCGGAAAGTCACTGGGGGACAAAGCTCCACACCTGTCATTGTGACCTGTGGTGGGAAGGGACATCAGAGCAATGTAGAAGACACAGGTAACTCAACCCGGCCCCCTGGTAGGAGCTGGTCAAACCATGATGTCATCCCAGCATTGAAGGGGCACAGGCAGGAGGATTTTAAGTTCCAGCCAGTCTGGGTGACATGAGTGAGACCATCTCAGAACAAAACAACCCCAGACACAAAATAATCTGCTTCACAATATGGCCACACCAAATTAATCTCTTTTCTGTTTTTCACTGAAGAAAAGAAAAAAGAAAAAAGCTGGTGGTGGCGCACACCTTTAATCCCAGCACTAGGAAGGCAGAGGCAGGCGGATCTCTGTGAGTTCAAGGCCATCCTGGTCTACAAGAGCTAGTTCCAGGACAGCCAGGGCTACACAGAGAAACCCTGTCTTAAAAAACAAGCAAGCAAGCAAACAACAACAAGGAATTCTGTGGTGCACACCTATTTCCCAGACCACTGACAGTTTGAGGCCATTTTGGTCTACAAAGACCGGGTCTCAAAGAACAACAAGAACAACAAAACAGAAAGGAAAGGGAGATGGCTCAGCTGGTGGGCTGTTCAGTGAGGAAAGGGCCCTGCTGAGCAAGCCTGGCAGCCTGAGTTCAGGCCCTGAAGTCACAGCAGGCTTGAGGGGAGAAGAGCTCCAGGAAGTTGTTCTGATTGCCACACGTGCTCTGTGGCATGTTCACTCCCCCAACCCCCCCTAGAGGAACCCTTAAATAAAGAAAGATATCAAGCTGGGCTCGGGTGGCAGAGGCAGGCCAATCTCTGAGTTTGAGGCCGGCCTGGTTTACAGAACAAGTTTCAGGGCAGCCGTAGCTACACAGAGAAACCTTGTCTTCAAACCCTGCACCCTCCAAAAGATGTCAACGTATTATGAAGTGAATCGAGAATTCACATGATTTAAGTAAAGGACCCAAAAGGCTCAAATGCTATTCTGTCAACATGACGGTATGTGCAGAGTGATGGGATGTGGGACCAAGGGAGTCAAAAACATTTGAGGGGCTGGAAAGAAGGGTTGGCTGCTCTTCAGGAGGAGCGGAGCTAGAGTTCCAGCACCCACCCAGGGTTTTGTGACCACCTGCAACTCCAGTTTTCAGGCCCCCTTCTGGCCTCTGTGGGAACCAGGTTCAAATGTGGTGTGCAGATATACGCAGGCAAAACACTTACACAGGGATAATAGAAAAAAAGTAAAAATCTTCTTTAAAAAGCAGTTGATGACGTTTAAACTCCCTATTCATGAACAAAAATAAAAGCTTTAAAGCCCGGGAGGACTAGATGGGGGCTTCATTCATTTGGTGAAGGTTATCTGTCAATCACCTCATGGAGAGTCATCTTAAATCAAGGAAGAGGAAAGATGTCAGCTCACATTTATCTAATTACAGTTCCCAATTACTCTGGAATTTGACTTTACGGTGAAGTGAAGGTTAAACCCATTTGATGGAAAACACCTGAATTCTGAACATTTCTTAAGCCAGTGATAATTGTGATATGATCCTGTGTAGTCAGGGCCATAGCAAGGAGCTCCATGACGCTCTCCCCACCCTGCTTTCTCAAATGATGCTTCTACAGCAAGTCAGGGGGCTAAACTAGGGTGCATCGTCATGGGATGAGCATAGTAAAGGCTTTTCCCAGTCGTGGGAGGTTTCAACTTACAAACCTAGTTTTAAGTCAGGGAGTGTTTATATTATACCAAAGTCCTGGCCCACGGAGCAAGGCAGTGAGGTTCCTAGGGAAGGGAAAAGGGCCTGGTGTGTTGGCATATTGTCTGTAATCCCAGTACTAGAGAGGGGGAGGCAAGAATATTATAGCTGAGGTTACGAGAGCCTGTCTCACACAAGGGCAGGCGAGGTGGCCCAGCAGGTAAAAGCACTTGCTGCCTAAGTCCGGCAACCTGAGTTCGATTCCTGGAACCCACAGCAGGAGAGACTCGGCTCCTGGAAAGCTGTCCTCTGATCTCCACACGTGCTACGGAAACGCACACTTGCCCCACCCCCGAGGCCTGCCATTATTCGCGAATAATGATTCCTTGTGGACAGCATGAGATACATCACTAGTAGGAAGAGCATCTCCAGACACATAACCCAAACACAAGCTCCCAATAATGTCTTGCTGACTAGTAGTAAATCGCTCAAACGTGACACTGTTGGAGAGGATATTTGACTTGTTCATGTTTGCTTCTGGGAAAGCAGGAATTGGGATGGTTGTCCACTGTGGTCAGGGCCATGCTGCCTTCCTAGCATGGCTGTAAGCCCAGGGCATGAAGGCACCTACATTTATGTCCAGGCCCCTTGGAGGGTGACGCTAGAGCAGATAGCTTCCTTGGGCCCGAAGGGAGAGACTCACCATAGGCAGGACAGAGGCCTTCAGGGAGGCAATGGTGACTGGAGGTTTTCTGTCTTCCTGGTTTGCTGAGGGCAGGATTTCCACTCGATTCACCTCCTCTTTGGCTTTCTCCCCCAAGCAGATCTGAGAAGGATGATGGGAGAAAGCTGTTACCTGTTGAGACCAGAGAACCACTCCTGTGGCAGCCTTCCTCCCCTCCTGGGGAGACACCCACCGTGCTGAGCAACAGTTTACAGCTGTCCTTCCTCTCCACATGGGGTTTAAAGGTGCAGATCTGCTTGTCCTGATTGAGCTCACCGCCTACATGGAGAAGAAGGTAGTGTGGGGTTGGGAGGCTCGTGGGCTCCCCGACATCAGAGGCACAGTTCACCAGCAACCCCATTCCACCTTTGCTGGGGACAGTCTTACCCTTACCCCAAAGCATGGTCTTTGATGTGTTTTCTGTCACACTGCTGGTGCTTTGGTGACTCATGGAGCTTTCCTGGGTAGCTTGATGCAGGTGTTGGAGGACAGAAGTGAGTCAGTGGTAAGGCAGGGTCCTGGATCTCTGCTTTGGAGCTCAGCTAGTCTATCTCCTGAGTAATGCAGAAGCTAAGCTCACAGCCCTCTGAAAGGAAGACTTGCTTGAGGCCTGGGGAATTATGGCTATAGCTGAGAGCCATTGAAAACTCCTAGAGGCCAAGTCGTTCGCCCCCGCTGCCCCTCTTCCCCAGGGACCTGATCAGAGCATCCCCAGACCTGAGACAAACACTCAAAACAGCAGCGGAGAGAATGGTGATTTTGTCTACCCCAAGTTTGGAAGCTTGCAGGGAGACTATCTGACAGCCTTGGCGCCCCTCCCAGAACCCCAGTGTGGAGAGGGAGCAGACACCAGGGTTGTGTCCAGTTGGCTCCAAGTCCGGCTCATTCCCTGCTCAAGCTTACTGTCCTCCAGGCGTGGGTCTTACCTCCAACTGCTGTCCTCATCTGACTTCAGAGCTTTACCTAAGGACCAGCTTCCCACACCAGGCTGTTAAGAAGCCTGGGGAAGAGGAGGGGAGGCCCAGGGGGAGGTACCTAATTAGCCTTAAAGAGGTAGCCCTTCTTCCTTCCTTAGTCCCCTCCTGAGCTGGAATCACCTGGCACTTGGTTTGAGCATCACCTCCACTGTTTCCCATTGAGCAGGTCTAGGTGGGGCCGAGAGGACTGGCATTTCCTACCAGTTTCCAGGTGAAGCTGTGGGCCTAGAAGGAGGTCCTACGCCAGAACCACTGTTCACAGCCACTGCGGACTTACTGAGGTAACCAAGAGAGGGGGTATCTTTGCTACTTGGAGACACTTTGTCTTCCTGCAGGAAGCACCGGCAATGCTGACCGTCATACGTTTCTACCTACAGGGTCTGAAAGTTGTAAGGCACTCCACATCTTTGCCAATGCGTGGCGTTGCCGACGTTCTTAAATTTAGCCATTCTAGAGGGTGTATTTCATTTAGTTTTTCTTTTCCTCCATTCTGCCACTGAGGTTAGCTTCATCCTGGTGGTGTATTTCACTGTAGCTTGTCATTTGCATTTCCTTGATGATAAGGGATGTTGAATATTAGTGATTATTAGTTATGAGCAAACTGACGTTTTCAAAATTCCTGTTATTAAAATTGAGTTATTTGAGATTATTTTCTTTTTAAAGATTTATTTATTTATTATGTATAT
>JAQHUG010000126.1:371436-428079 GCA_028555095.1 Dicrostonyx torquatus
AAACATATCATGAATTTAGAATTTCATCACATTTTATTTCTATATCTACTTAGATGATCTCTAATTTTTCCTTAGTTTATATGGTATTACGTTTGTGCTTTTTATAGAATATTTTAAAAAATTATGTGGATGGGTGTTTCGTCTGTACGGTGGATCTGAGCACCTGAGTGCCTAGTGCCCACAGAGGCCAGTAAGAGCAGTTAGATCCCCTGGAACTGGAGTCACAGATGGTTGTAAGCAGCCATGTGAGTGCTGGGAGTCGAACCCAGTGCTCTCCTGCAGAGCTGTAAGAACTCTTAAATGCCGAGTCATCACTCCGCTCTCTTATTCTTGAAAGTTAAATCAAATTTGCATTCTAGACTCAGCCGCACGTAATCATGTTGTATTATTCCTTTTTACAAATTGTTGATTTTGACACGTTTACATTTTGGTAAGAATGCATCTAAACTCATATTACTCTAAAAGTGTTAAATTAAAAATAATTTATGTGGATGGATGCTTTGTAAGTCTGTGCACATCTTGGATCGAGGTCAGACCTATTAAAGGTCCCTGAAACTGGAGGTTTGGACGGTTGTGAGCCGCCATCTGGGTACTGAGGATTGAACCTGGGTCCTCTACAAGAACACCTAGTGCTTTCCAACTGCTGAATCATCTTCCAGATCCCTAAACATTCTTTTATTTTATTCCTTAATGTCTTCGGTTTTTGTATTTGAGGTATTTTTACTTAGTAAAACAAAGTTTTCCTCTTCTGAGTTTCTGTGTGATCGGTATTTATTTTGCAGAAATGTTTTATCTCCAGGAGTGGGGTCTTCTCTCGGGTTCATCTACTATGCTCTACATTACAACCTGCGCCTTGGTTTTGCCCAGTGCTTCCTCTTTCCCAGTCAGCTGCGCTCCATTCTGGAACTAGGGAATCAGAGGAGAATCATTCAAATCCAGCGGGTCACAAAGTTGTGTTTACCCGCCTCTCAAGATTCCTCCACTTCTCACAGCCCTCATCAGGGCTCACACGTCCTCTAAAGGAGACTGGTTACAGAGCTGCTTTGCTGAGGGGTCTTTGGATCAAAGCCCAACCTCTTGCAGGCCAATTGTCACTGAGACAAATGAAGGTTGCACTATCCCTCTGGCCATATTATCTCTGCTATTCATCAGAAGGTGTTTCACGCCTTTCTGTCACGCCTTCTTGGTCTGGTCAGGGCATGGCTTCCCTGGGAGCAGTACTACGCAGAACACCCTGCTGCGCCTGCTACTTCCTCCACTGGTTCAGCACTCCAACTTTGGGACAGGGACTCTGGGACCACCGCTGCGATATAACTATGCAAATGAACTCAGATTTCCGCCAGCACAGCGCCCAGGGAAAGGTCTTCCCAGCGAAGGTTAGTCCCACCATAGCAGCAACACCAGTCCTTACTGCGCGTGCGCGGAACAAGGGCCGGATCTGATCTGTGCATTCTGCGCGGCCCACCAAGGCGCGGCATCTCCTTCTGACGCAAGGAACGCGCGGGATCACTTCCGGGGCCGCGCATCTGCAGGTTTTGGTTCCAGCCGCTGTGGTGTCAGTGCGGAGGGTGAAGTTGGGCTTTCTGCAGGGACTTCACTCACGCACCACTTTCCACCCTCTGCCTACTGTCTGCAGCATTATAAGCAATATCCTTGTTATTCATCATGATGTGACCTGATCCTTTGGTACTGGCTTGGAAGAAGTCATTTTGGTTGCTGGGACAGATAAGGGACAAGATTAGGATCATCTCAAACAAGCAAGCGGGCCCTAACACTTTAGGGATGGGGACGGAGGGTATGGAGGACTTCTGGGTCTTTGGGCCTGCAGATGAGCAAAGAGCATATTCTACTGACAAGTTGGCTTTGCAGACGAAAAAGGCACGTGGAAGGGTGTGGCTGTGAAGGCCTCTGTTGAACCTGTCTAGAGTGGAACGGTTCTGCTGCAGTGTTTATAGCCTGTCAATAAAGTTTGTAATTCAATTTCTTTGTGACTCGTGCCCCAGACTGGATTTAAGAGGTGGTTAACCAGATGAAGTCATGGCCAGCTATGTTCCGTGTTTTCACTTCCCCTCTCGTTATCTTCATCTTCCAGTTGAATTGGGCTTCAATTTACTACTAACTGCTCTTGAGAGCTGTAGGGAAGCATGTATTTTCTGACTCTAAGACTATATTCTCGCCCTTAGTAGTTGTGGGGAGTACCTATTGTGTAAAGTGGCTCTTTTAAGCCCCCCTTTTTTCCTGGTGGGAGTTTTGGGGTGCAGAGAGACACAATCACAGATCTAACTCTTCTACAGCTCCCTGTGTGGATTACAGGTGTGCACCACTATGCTTAAGCTCCTCTGAGCTTTTTGTAAGACTGTCCATTATCCATTTATTTTAAAAATTTGAACTACAGCCAGGTTTGGGTAGCACATGTCTTTAATCCCAGCTCTTGGGAGAGAGGCAGGTAGACCTGAGTTCGAGGCCAACCTGGTCTAGAAAGCAAGTTTCAGAACAGTCAGGGCTGTTACACACACACACAAAGCCTTGTCTCGAAAAAAAAAATGTCTTCAACACTGTCCCTTCCACTGTCCCCCCGCCCCAAGACAGGATAGGATTTCAATTTGTAGCTGAGGCTGGTTTGATATTCATGGGAATCCTCTTCCAATTGCTGTCATTAAAGGCATGACCCACCACGTCTGACTTTTACTCTCTCTCTTTTTTAATCCTATGGGCTTGTTCTCCAGACCTCGAATCCCATTGCTTGATTGGCGTAACTTGTGATTCAGTAGTAGCATTAAGTGATTCTCTTCTGCTCAGACTGCAGTCTTTTGTAACCCAGGGATGAGATGGATTAGGTTATTAGGTGCTTCTGTGTGCTGAGTGCTTTATGAATAGTCTTCAATTCAAAGTATAAATATGGGTGCTGGAGAGATGGCTGAGCGGTTAAGAGCACTGGCTGCTCTTCCAGCAGTCCCGAATTCAGTTCCCAGCAACCACATGGTGGCTCATCAACATTTATATTGGGATCTGATGCCCTCTTCTGTCATAAAGTCATATATGCAGACAGAATATATATGCAGACTGTCCCTTTCCATTAGAAAACTGACACTCTGCAAAGTCATTACTTCTTAAAATTTCAAAGCCTACCAGGCATGGAGGCACATGATTATAACACCAGTACTTATAAGATGGAGCCAAAGAGGCCCAGGAATTCAAGGCTGGCCTTGGTCACAAGTTTGAGGCTAACCTGGCCTACATGAGAACATGTATCAAAGAACAAAATTTAAAAACCTAACAATTCAACTCCAAGTAAGATCCCTTCCTTGGTTTACAATTTAGTAGGAAAGTATTACCTTTATTTGGGTTAACAAATACATATGCACACAGTAAAATTTAAAAATCATCAAAGTACAAGAACACCTATGTACTTAGGTGTTCATAAAAGTCGATTTTGGAATCACTGTTGCTCTGAGTGCCCAGGGACAGCACAGATACCCACATAGTTTCTATGACTAAGATAGGTAAAGACAACTGGATTTCATATTAGGTTGAATCCTATGAAACTATTAAAGTGTGTGTGTGGCCGGGCAGTGGTGGTGCATGCCTTTAATCCCAGCACTTGGGAGGCAGAGGCAGGCAGATCTCTGTGAGTTTGAGACCAGCCTGGTCTACAAGAGCTAGTTCCAGGACAGGCTCCAAAGCTACAGAGAAACCCTGTCTTGAAAAACCAAAATAAATAAATAAATAAAAAAATAAAGTGTGTGTGTGTGTGTGTGTGTGTGTGTGAGAGAGAGAGAGAGAGAGGGGGGGGGGGGGGGGGGGGGGGAGAAAGAGAGATCATGCTCATGTAGCCCAGAATGGCTGTTGCAGTGTAGCCTTCATGGACTATCTTGAATTCATCCTCTTGTTTTCATTTTTTCTGGGTATGAGAGAGAAACATCGCCCTGCCTCAATTTACCTGCCTTTGCCTCCCAACTGCTGGGGTTAAAAAGGCATTCAAAATACCCCAGCAGGGCGGGAACTTTGTCAGTTGAAGAGTAACAACCTTAAGGTTTACAAAGTTTGGTGGGGCTGTGGAAGATGTTAACCATAGACACTCTGCTGTGATGCACCAAAGACACTATCATCCCTAGTGAGTTTCTGGCCTTTGGGATTACTTTGTGGGAGAAAAGAAAGGACCAACTGTTACCTCAAAATTCTTGCCACTCTACTTGCCTTATAAACGTGAAAACATGTTTTTGCCTTTTAGGAATAAGCAGGCAGTACCAACTCCCAAAGGCTCAAACAGCAAGAAAAACACTAACTAGTACACCTAAGGATGTGCACAGGATTGGCATTTGGGCCTGTGTAGGTAAGATACACACAACTGTCTTGTACTGTCAATGGTCCTGGCAATGGAGATCCCTGATACTGAAAGCACTGTGCAGCACAGCACCATAAACCCCAGAAACTAATGTTCTTTATTTGCTTGATCTAGCCTGTGCATTCTGTGGCATTCCAGGGGAATCATCTGCCCAGCCTATATCAGAGAAGCACTTGGAAGAACTAACAAAAAGGAGCTTTCTTCAGCTACTGCTTATATGCAGGTAGTCATTTAATTACCTGGTTAAGAGGAAGAATGGCTTCATTTGGATAACTCTGGAGAATATAACACTATGTCAAGTATGTCAGATGAACCAGTCATACTTTTTAAAGAATTGAGTCAAATACAGTCTGAAATAATTTTATAAGGCAGAGGGACTTCTGTATCCACTGCTTTTAGAAAAGAAAACATGGTTGTTTAAATATCTCCACATGTTTAATTGAGACACATCCCTGGACACACTACACTTGACTGCTGAAACCATGTCAGTAGAAACCACTGAAGTTTATTGGCGGTCACAATGCTTACACTGTATGCAGCAAACACCCTTACAAGTCTATCCGCAACCTGATCACGCAAGAAAAGAGTCACCACACAGTCGCCAGAGGAGAAGGAAAAATCAACAGGCTTGTTTGTGAGGGTTGAAGAAAAGAAAAATAAAACCTAATTGATTAATGTCCCATGGGTAAGAGCTGAACTAGAGATGTGTACAACTAGCAGCAACAGTTGTGGAAAAGTACAAGGCATAGCTTTCTCCATTGAATTTTCCTCTGTAGGTTCACTTTTCTTTTTTAATATTCAAAACATCTATTATGTTTTTTATTTTATAAAAATGTATATTTTTCAAGGGAGAATGTTAAATACTTCATGCTAGGTAGACCTTGTTATTAAGAACCCCTCCTCTGTAGTAACTTCCTCCAGTTCATACATTCATGAGTGCAGGGTACATACATAAATATCCACACATACATCCACACACACTGCCTCAAGGGCTGGGGAAGACAAAGTTATGGCCACACATCAGGCCTCTGGTGGATTCATGCAAATTGCTCAACACGAGAGCAAATGGCTCAATTCTCCATCGTCTCCCTTACAGAGACCAAGAATCCTAAAACATAAATCCAACTTTTAACAGCAAGAGGCATCTGTCTGAGGATGAGGGTTAGTAAAATGGGAGAAAGGATGGAGATAAGAAGATCAGAAATTTTTATGGAATTATTTGTCACTGCAGGAGGCTGGGGGACCCAGGGCAGCATCCATGGATGGGAGGATGGTGCTCCCCACATGGCTCAGAGTTCCTAATAACAAGGGTTAATACAGCAACAGGAACGCATCATTGGGGATGGGAAAAGGGCATTAAGAAAAAATATACATTTGGAGTTTTTCCTTTTTTTGCCTCTCTAAACTGTGTCACTAAATATATCTCTGCACTTTCACACATCCTTGTCCAATAAAGCTTCAGGCCACAACAATACACATTTTCTTCACTCGCCATACATAACCCCTCACATCAGCATTGGTGCACTAGACTCTGTAAAAATTTTTCAGTCACACTTTTTGTTTTTAAACTTGAGTCAATATAAACCTTGTTCAAAATGTTATGAAAAAATGTACATGTTTATACAAGGCAGGTTGTGGCAGGACACTGGGCTCTCCCTGCTTCGGTGGCCCCAGGAGGGGGCTGGAGTCTCAGATGCTTGTGTCTCTGTCTCCTCCCACCACCCTTCCCACCCAGTCCCCCAGGAACCAGCAGTGCCCTGCCCCTTAGTGAGTGCACACACACCCCCGGATTTCCTGGGGAAATAGCTAGTTGACCTTTGCCATTTCCCCCACACCTCTGGAGGAAGGAGCTGGGATCAGTCAGGCCCTCTCCCTTGCAACTGTTCAACCTCTGGACCAGACCAAAGGAACGCTGCTCTGTACAGGTAGAGTCCGAGAGTTGTCAGCTCATCATGTCATTGCTATTCACTCCGTAAGTGGAATTCTTCATTGAATCATTGACTTCTCGACGGAATGCTGACAGGTTCTGGGTGAACCTGCAGAGGGAATGCATGGGGTTGGGGGAGGAGGCAGAAATGAGGTCTTTGCCTGAAATGTTAGTTTTCCTAGGCACAGAAATAGCTACTGAGAAGCAGAACACAGGAACTGTGTCTAATCAGTTAACTTTAGTCTTAAGACTATTAGGGAAATGTGGCCTTGTTTATGCTTCTACTTTTTCCTGGCAACTTCACAGCAGGCCAGAGACAGTCAAACTGGAGCTGGGAGGGCCACATTGAGCTCATGGTAGCACCACAGGCAACAATAACTGTTCGACAAGATATGAGAATCAACCTTAGGAAGCTTAGTGCTAAAAGACCAGGGACACAGATAGAGCATGTTGTTCGATATAGAAGCTGCTAACCACAGATGGCTAGAGAGCCAGTCAGACTGTGAGCTGAATCAAATTTAAATATTATTTAAATAGTCTAATGAATTTTTTTCCCCCCGAGACAGGGTTTCTCTGTGACTTTGGAGCCTGTCCTGGAACTAGCTCTGTAGCTCAGGCTGGTCTCGAACTCACAGAGATCTGCCTGCCTCTGCCTCCCGAGTGCTGGGATAAAAGACATGCATCACCACCACCCGGCAAGTCTAATGAATTTTATGTTAAAATGTTTTCATTAAAATTAAATAATGAAGACAGTCTAGACAATTAAGTTCTTAGAAAAGTTCGAAATATATTTGGCATTACTAGGGTACAGGAATCTTATCAGTCTGTGTCAAGTTTATAAAATGTAATTCAGATTAGGTGTTTCTGACAAAAACCTAGCATCTCAGTTCAGGTATGTGTAATCTATATATGGCTCTAAAGATTTAGTAAAATAAAGTTTACATCTCAGTTTCAACATCATATACTGACATAACTCTAGACGTTTTGGATTACTTGAGTTACTACCAATACTTGTCATGGAGAAATTCGACATGCAGCTTGCCTCTCCACTAGATAAGCACTGCTTTTTGGTAGATCACATGTGGTGAACAGAGATGTTTATGGAACTGCCCTTGTTTCAATGGTTTGAAAAATAACAGCACTTCTTGGCAAGATCCAGATACTTACCTGTCTCTGTTTTTCGTCAGAAGATTCCGCTCAATGCCTTCCATCAAATTTTCAAAACATAGATGCATGGCCTGCTGTTTCTCTGGCGGTTGGCTATTGACAATGCTGTTTCTTAGGTCAGAAAAATACTGTGGGTCAAGGAGCAAAACAGAAGGTGAGAGAAGGCAGATGAATGTTCTCCAAGGAAGGTAATGTCTACCACAATTCAATCTACATTGTAAAATTCAAGCCCTTGACTCATCACAACCCTAAACTTCTGGATCTACCTCTACTTCCCAAGTGCCGGGGTTGTAAGTGTGTGTTAACAGACCTGGCTTCAGACCCCCTTTCAGGGAAATCTAGAGCTTAGGTCTCAGCTACTTTGATGTCTAGGGACAACTTTCCCCTTTAAAAGGACGAATCTCACTATTTAAAGGAAAGTGCGCCTTCATGTAACACAAATAATAAAAAACTAAGAGACAGATATCAGGATTTAACCTTAAAACCAGAAGGGCAAAGCAGCTAGGCCACTAAAGAAGTCTTACCTCATCCAAGGCTGGATGACCTCAGACTCAGCAGCAGCTTTTAAGCCTCTCTCTCCTCTCATTTTATATTCTCTCTAGTGCTGGGATTAAGGATGTATGACTTCCTAGTACTGGGATTAAAGATGAAGGCCACCACCACCTGGATCTGCTTCTGCACTGATCTTGTGTAGCCCAGGGCGGCCTTGAGTTTACAGAGATCCACCTACTCTGCCTCCCAAATCCTGGGATTAAATGTGTATGTCATCACTGCCTGACCTTCAGTGGCTTTAGTGTTGCCTCTGGTTTTCAGACAAAATTTATCAAAATACAAATGACATGCCATTATACCTTCATCCTTTCCATTAATTGCCACTTGTGGATTTTTTTTTTCTAAAAGACCGGGTTTTATGTATCCCAGACTGCCCTCAAACTCACTGTGTAGCTGTGAATGACCTTAAACTTTTGATCCTCCTGCCTTCACCCCCCCAAATGCTGAGATTATAGGAATAGGCCACCAATCTACTGTGCAGACTTCAAGAGGCAAGTAGAAACAGGACATATTTAGTCAATGGCCCATACCCCTTGCCAACTGACAGCCATGTGAAGACTTATTACTGTATAAACCTCTGGCTGGGAGAGGAGCTGGCTTTCTTACCTTGCTATTATTCTGTATGTGTATGTGTCTGAGTGCCCTCAAATGACAGGAAAGTGTCAGATTCCTTGGAGATGGAGCTACAAATGGTTGAGTGCTGCCTAATGAGTGCATACACACTCAACACTGAGTATTCTCTGCAGACCCTTTCCTTTTTGAGCCAGGTCTCACTATCTGGTTGTCTCATAATTTATTGTATAGACCAGGCTGGCCTTGAACTCAGATTATCCTGCCTCTGGCTCCTGAGCACTGGGATTAAATTGTGCACCACTACACCTAACAGCGCACACACACACACACACACACACACACACACACACACACACACACACACACACACTCTCTCTCTCTCTTAAGAAGGGGTGGCGGCTGGAGAGATGATTCAATAGTTAAGAGCACTGGCTGTTCTTCTGGAGGACCTTGGTTTGGTTCCCAGCACCCATATGGCAGTTTACAACTAGGTCCATGGGACCTCATGTCCTCTTTTAGCTTCCAAGAGTGGCACATATACATACATGCAAACAAAATACCCATACACATAAAATAAGGAAAAGATTTCATTAAAAAGATTGAACTTAGGCTGTCAGGGCTGGTATAAGTGCCTTATCTCCTGAGCCTCTCGCTGGTCCTTGCCTACCTTTTCATTAAGCAGTATCAAACCAAGTAGGGGTCGAGACATAGACCACTGATTCCTACAGTCTTCAAAGATGATGATGTTCAGCACCGTGGACAGCATCTAGAAGCAAGAGGGCAGAGATCTAGTGAGTGTGCAGCTAGCTACTTGAGGTAGGACAGGCTCCAAATAGGCTTTTTCTATGCAGGGTAAACTAGAAAAGTATTTGTGAATCTTCATTTTGGTCTTTTGTTTCACGAAAAATTTTTATGGTAAAATTTTATTTATATGTAAAGTCTTTCCCTATTTACTCTGACTTGTGGGGAATAGGATGGGGGAGAATTTAAGCAAGCAGAAGCTCCCTGTGTATTATTTTCCAAGTACTGGTCTTAGAGAAGGCAGTTTCATGACACTTTAAGAATGTGACTGAATTGTGAATAATTTTACTGCTACTTTTAGAGAGTAATAAATAGTGAAATTCACATTAAGCCAATGTAGTGTAATACATAATAGAAATATTAAATTATTTGCTTAAATAGTGAATAGTGGCTTAGATATTATCAGCTCAAACATGTCATACTACTGACCTGATGCTACTTATTATTATTTTTTTTTTCCCTCTCATTTTTCAAGACAGGGTTTCTCTGTATAACAGTCTTGGCTGTTCTGGAACTTGCTTTGCAGACTAGGTTGAGAGATCTGCTTCCCCCTGTCTCCCAAGTGCTGAGATTAAAGGTGTGGGCCACCGTTGCCCAGTTTGGCATTGTATTTTCTGCAAGTTGCTTTAAAAACTTATAAAACAGGAACAGATACACAGACTGATTTCTCTGTCTGCTAACTCTTTTGCTCTGTATTCTTTGGTAGTGCTGGATACTGAACCCCAGGCCTTGTGCATCCTATCCCTGTCTTGCAATTTTTTTCTTGGGGATGGGGGGCAATTTCTCTGTGTAGCTTTGGCTGTATTGGAACTTGCTCTGTAGATCAGGCTGGCCTCGAAGTTATAGAGATCCAACTGCCTCTGCTTCTGAGTGTTGGGATTAAAGCTGTGTGTCACCACCACCTGGCTTTGTCTTGTATTCTTTTTTTTTTTAAAATATTTATTTATTGTGTATACAATATTCTGTGTGTATATATTCCTGCAGGACAGAAGAGGGCACCAGACCTCATTACAGATGGTTGTGAGCCACCATGTGGTTGCTGGGAATTGAACTCAGGACCTTTGGAAGAGCAGGCAATGCTCTTAACCACTGAGCCATCTCTCCAGCCCTTGTCTTGTATTCTTGTTCCTACTTTGCAAAAAGGAGCACATGCTCTAAGAAAGCTAGGTGTGGCTAACTCAAGCTCCATTTCCCAGCAGTGAGGGAGAAGAGTGATGTCCATGGAAGTGAGTGCTCATGAGACAGGATCAAGTGTGAGGTGGGTGACACTCAGATCATTGCAGATGTTTCCAGATCAAGAAATCTCAAAATCCACTGCCATTTTAAGAACATGAACATAGTGAGATATATATTAGTTGCTTGGCCTTCCCTCTCTTGCAGAAGTTCATCCACTGTGCGACATACCACCACTGCCAATTAACCCTCAGGTTCCTTGCCTGCTGGATCATAGCTGGATGCTGCTGCATGATATGCAGAAAGCAGTCACTCTCCCGGTTCAGGGGTGTTGTCCTTTTCTTGGTGCTTCGTGACAGCTGTTTGAAGAGGTATGTCACAATATGGTCCAGGCAGGAACAGCAGCCAGTGCATACCATGGTGTCTGGAGGAAAGATGTAGGAGGGCAGGAATATTGAGCTGGTGATGACCTGGGCAAATAGATTGGCTGCACTCCCATAAGAGTGCTTAGACTGGGACCTCAGCCACGGTCTCTGTTATACAAAAGGCCCAGTTTAACTTTGCAATGTAGTGTAATACATAATAGAAATATTAAATTATTGGCTTAATGTATTTTATTTCACTTAAAAAAATTCCTATTCAAAGAGTGCTATATATTAAGCTTTGTTAAATGCTTCCCCTATTACAGGGTTTCTCTGTGTAGTCCTGGTTGTCCTGGAACTAGTTCTTGTAGACAAGGCTGGCCTTGAACTCACAAAGATCCACCTGCCTCTGCCTTCCAAGTGCTGGGATTAAAGGCGTGTGCCACCACGGCCTGGCCAATGGTACTTATTTCTTAAACCCCACAATTTTAGGTTCAGGTTCTGCTCTTCAAACAAAGAGAACATTAAAATACAACCAAACAACAGGATGGTAGATAAAATTAACCCTTTTAAACTCTCAATTTTATTAAAGGCATGCACCATCACCACTTGGCCTCACAATATATAATTTAAAAGTCTTTTTTATTATGACTGCTCAGCCTAATACCAAAATGGTTGGACTAGGAGGGAATTTGGGGAACTGAGCAAACACTTCCATAGCTTCTACTATGCTCAAGAGAGTACCGATCCCCTAATGCGCCCAAGGGAACCTTGTCTCACGTGTACATTGTTTCTGCTCATTTTCAGTGTGATCTTATTCCTCCATAACCCTTCTGCACAAGCCAGCTGGAGCTCCTGGTTTCTTCTTGCCTATAAATGCTAGAGCTTAGTGTTCCTGCAACTGTCACGGACCTCCTACCCAGCCTTTACACATACACTTTGATGCCAGGCTTTCCCTGACTCGTCTTCTCATAACCAGGAGCTTACTTATTTTTCCATATTCACCCCCGTCACACTACGTAAGAAGTAATTATGGTGAACATCAGGTATCTGTCTTATCCACAAGATGAAAAACTCTGGAAGGAAAAGGAGTATGTTCTGTCACGGTATCCTGAATGTCTCAAAGTGTCTCTTGTGCCAGGATCAGTAAGCACTTGCTTTATGAGACTAACCATGAGTATCATATCGGGTTGTCAAGGTCAACATTTTACATCAGCAATGGTTTTAGACACTGGTAAGTGGCACACACCAGACATCCTAGGTCCTTACCAAGTGCAGTAAGTCCTTCAGAAATAGAAGAAAGGATGTACATGATGACATGAGGTTCCAGGCTTGCAATAAAGTTCATATGGTCCTGGGTCAGGACTTCCAGTAGTGAATAGTAAGACTGGCTGAGTTTGGGGTAATCCTGGGCAAAAGAGAAGGAAGAGAATCAACTGAATCATTTCGTACTTTAGCACAAAATAGTTCCTTCAGTTGGGAAAACCAAAAAGACAGTTATAGCAGAAAGGAATGAGGTTGCAGTTCCTTGTTTGTTTGAGACATGATCTTTCTATATAACCCTGATTGGCCTGGAAGTTGCTGTTGACCAGGCTGTTCTTGAACTTAGAGATCTGCCTTCCTCTTCCTCCTGAGTGTTGGGATTAAAGGCATAAGGTTGTGGTTTCTTAAGAAAAACATACAGTCATGGTCACAGGCATACAAAACTAATATAAGGGCTTACCAGGAGGTCACTGTGAGGAATAGAGAGGAGCAGTTTGATGAAAGTCTGTAGGGCGTTTTCCAATGCATCATCTCCATAGAGACGGAAGACCCCAAAATTGACATAACTTCCACTGAGAGCAGCTTTCAGCATGGAGAAGCAGATGGAGATACCCTTAAGCTTCAAAGCATAGACCTGATCCTTTGGCACCTCTCCTAGTGTCAGAATACGATTGCCTGAGAAAACACAGGGAATATTTATATACTCACGTTCATAGTATTTTTTTCTGTAGTCAGGGTCCTACTATGTAGTTCTGGCTGGCCTTGAACTCACAGAGATGTGCCTGCCTCTGCCTTCTGAGTACTGAGATTAAAGGCATTTGTTACCACACCTGGTGTTCATATATTTTAAGTCATCCTAACCCTCCCATTCTAAAGGCATAGACAAAATACATTTCAGCAGGCCTTTGGTGACATTTGACAGTCTAATACTTTCGTATAAGAAACAACACCCCATAGGAATGCTTTCCTGGCTACTGTTAGTCTAACCTGAGACCACACACAGTTGGATTCACTTCCAGGGACACGCCTCTCTAAAGCACCTACCATACATTGTTATCATCTTGCTGGTTTCTCGGAAAAGTAAGATGCCATTGGGAGATGAGACATCAAACTGGAGTCGCTGAGATCTGAGCAGGAAATACAGAAGGACAAAAAGTCAAAGTTTTTTCTTGGCAAATCAGGTTCTCACCGGTGCTCCACAGGTGACTCAGCACTACTGCTGCAAACTGCTTACTCCATTGAGGGAAGAACCACACTTTTTATTCAGTGATGGTACTCATTTCTTTTATTTTGGAGACAGGGTTTCCCTGTGTAACAGTCCTAGCTGTCCTGGAACTAGCTCTTGTAGACCAGGCTGACCTCGAACTTACAGGGATTCACCTGCCTCTGCCTCCCGAGTGCTGGGATTAAAGGCGTGTGCCACCACAATTTTAGGTTCAGGTTCTGCTCCTCAAACAATGAGAACATTAAAATACAGCCAAACAACAGGATGGTAGATAAAATTAACCCTTTTAAGTTCTCAATTTTATTTAAGGCATAGCTTTTGTCAGTCATTTGTTGGTATAAACTCACAATCCTTCGTTTGCATTTACCCACAGTTTTGGTGGCAAGAGAAGGAGGGGTGCAAGTATTGTTACTACTTTCTAAGGAACACTAAGGGACTTGAAGTGCTCTAACACTCAAATATCAGGCAAGGAAGAATACATTTTAATCTTAGTTGTGGTCTTTGACTGTTCATGAGGCCAGAATCTTTTAGCTGCACTCTTGTAGAGAAAGGCACCTGACTACTCAAGGCCTAGAGGTTCTTCTTGACACTCCTGCCTGTATAATCACAATCAAGACCTACTTCTAAAATAAGTTCTGAATCCACTCATGTCCTACATGCTCTCCCTGTTTCCACTCTTGCCTCTCTACAGTCTATTCTTCACATGGCAGGTAGCTATGGCACCCTTATATGATGTAACCAAAATCACCGACAAAGTTGCATAAAATGTTTAATAACTTCCTACTGCAGTGAGGATAAGTGTCTGCTCTTCACTACCGCTGTACCACGGTTCTAGGCAAAGGCACCTCTGCCCACAAACTTGACTTCAAGTGTTCTGCTTACTCAATAAAATCCATGTCCAATCACACCGAACTGCCAAATAAGGAACATGTTGAGGCCCTGTGTAGAGCAAAGTTCAAGTTTTCTGGCCGCCAGAAGACCCATACCGCNGAAACAGGATAAATGACTCTGATAAACAGCTGCGTGTAAGGCATGAGTGGAAGCCAGCCCCTCTCACTAACAAACACAGTCGGTGCTGTGAGCTCGCGGCAGCCGGTTCGCAAGAGTCTACAGCTGCGTTTCTAAGATCGGCGCGGGTCAGGGCTCAACACACACGTTAGTGAAAGTTAAGTTGCATAAACTTGTGAGTTAAAACGTTAAGGTCTCAAATTCTCAAAAGGCACCCTAGTTATTACTGTGTTTTACTACGATTCATGCTCCTAAAGGTGCGCGGTAGCACTGGACATGCTACATAAGAAAATGCTGTCACACATTTCTTTAAGCAAAGCAGCCTTCCTGGCTCAGGTGGCTGCTTGAAATCAGCCATGGGGAACATATTACACCAGGAAACTGAGCAGAAGGCCTCAAGTTAGCTGCCTCTGCCCCGATCAAAAGCCTGATGTGAATCATTAGAAGCACACCAGCGCTCTGAAAGGTGGAGCACCCAAAGCGACTGCCTCTGGGCTCACGTGCCACCAGAGCTGCTCTGGGGAGTCTGGGGGGGAGCCTTGGACTAGGTCTACAGCGACTTCCTCTAACTCTGCTCCCTAAGAGCAGAGCCGAGGGCACCCGAGTTCTAAGCGGTCGTCTATGGAAGCGGTACAGCCATCCTGTGCTTAAGAAGCCGGACTTTAGCCGGGCGGTGGTGGCGCACACCTTTAATCCCAGCACTCGGGAGGCAGAGGCAGGCGGATCTCTGTGAGTTCGAGACCAGCCTGGTCTACAAGAGCTAGTTCCAGCGCAGGCTCCAAAGCCTCAGAGAAACCCTGTCTCGAAAAATTATTAAAAAAAAAAAAAGCATTTAATCATTGCTAAAATTCTTTTCTGTACTTTCTGCTTGGCAGTGGGGGTAGAGCTAACTGACTAGAAGTCAGATGTATGCTGCAGCCCAGGCTGGTCTGGTAATCACTGACTTTAAATTCATAGTAGCCCATCTGTCCAGCATATACTCATTTTTAGTGTCTTTCTTACTATATGCTACATGAGTTGAGGGCAGAGATTCTGTTCATAACAGCTAAGAAGTTGCTTGACAAAGACTGGGCATTCTCAGATACCTATTTTCTAAATAATTAACTCTTGAAAGCAGGCTTCATAGGAGGTTATGTCCCCTCTGAATATTTCATACTTCCTCATTATAGTACTTTTAAAAAATCTTAGGAGAAACCGATGAATACACTCAAACACAAAGCTAAGGCACAGTTACATATTTTTCTTTTTACTCTAAAATGTAAGACAAATCTAAAATTTGGTGTATTGAAATTTTTTCTTATCTTGCTCTAGCTGCAGCTAGGCTAATAAATAACTATGTGTGTGTGTGTATATGTGTGCTTTGCCTATGTGTTTGGAGCCCAAAGGCTTGGATCGGGATCTTGTATACACTGTTCTCCACCTCTCTTCCCCCCTCCCCCTCCCTGAGACAGGGTCTATGTAGCTTTGGCTAGCCTTGCTCCTTGAGTGCTGTAACTAAAGGTATGTGCTACCATGCCTGGTTCCTCCACTATATTTAGAGACAAAGTATTTAACTGAACTTCGGAGCTTAATGTTGTGCCTAGACTGTTGGCTGGTACATCATAAGAATTTGCCTATCTCTGTCCTTTCAGTGTATGGATTATGGATATATAACCACAATTAACTTTTATATGGCTTCTGGAAATACAAACACAGGTCCTCCTGTTTGCACAGCAAACACTTTACCTGCTAAGCCCTTTTCTGTTGTTTTGAGACAGATCTCACTTTCTAGCCTAGGTTAGCCTGAAACATATGGCCATTCTCCTTGCTCAGTTTCCTGAGTGTTAGGATAAGTGTGAGTCACTTGCCACCATTGAAAGGTTTTAAGAAAAAAATTTAGGAGCTGAAGAGATAGCTCAGCAGTTAAGGAGCATGTACTGTTCTTGTAGAGGACCTGAGTTTAGTTGCCAGTGTCATTATCAGGTGGCTCACCTGATTCCAGGTGGAATGTAATTACATTCCAGTTTTGGAGGGAGCCAATGCCTCTGACCTCTGCAGGCACATTCACTCATGTACATACCCATACATATAATTAAAAATAAAATAAATTCTTAAAAAAAAAAGATACTTAAAACAGTATATCTTTCAGCCTGATGGTGGTGGCACATGCCTTTTTAATTCCAGCATTCGGGAGGCAGAGGCAGGCAGATTTCTGTGATTTTGAGGTCAGCCTGGTCTACAGAGTGAGTTCTAGGACAGCCAGGGCTGTTACATAGAGAAACTCTGAATTGAAAAAGTGAAAAAACAAAGTATATCCTTTTCATATATCACTATTCTAAAATATGACAGATAGAGTACCATCACCAAATGTCAACTTGTGTATGTTTGGGCAGGGAGAGAAAAACAAAACAAACCTGGGTTGCCAAGCCTACTTCTTATTAGAAATAACTATCCTGATGGTATGGGGGGTAGGGGGGAGATAGAAACCCTGGGTTGGTGATCTACCTTGGCTAGTAAGAGTGTTTCTTAGCATGCAGTCAGTCATGGTTTAAGCCCCAGCATTGCAAAATGCTGGCACATTCCTGTCACTCTAGCACCCAGGAGAGGCAGGAAGATCAGCAGTTTCAGATCATCCTCGGTTATAGGGGTTCTCAAGCAGTTGAGCAGTTACCATACTGCTTACCTGTTATGAACTAATTCAGCCATCAGCTTGAGCACAGGTGTGGTACAGGCTGGATCATGATACCAGAGCTCAATTGCCCGCTGGAGAATTGGCATGTAGGAGGGATAGCTACAAAGGAGATGCTAAGGAAGAAATTCTGAATCCAGAAGATACAGAGTTTTAAATTTTCAGTGCTCACCAAACACAAACTTACATTATAGCTCTTTACTTTCCTGTCTTGTTTGCTAACCTGGGGAGCTTTTCTATGTACACACACACACACACACACACACACACACACACACACACCCTACACACACTAGGCATTGAGGAATACATTTCAATTCTCAGTAACTTTCTTCTGAAGAACACAGCATATTTTGTATTTTTTAAATATTTATTTTTATATTATGTGCATTTTTGACTGTATGTAAGCTGCCATGTTGGTACTGGGAATTGAACTTGAGTCCTTTGGAAAAGCAGTTGGTCTTCTCAATCACTGAGCCATTTCTCCAGCCCCTGTATTTTGTATTCACTTATACTTTACCACTTATATGACAGGAGATTAACTATTTCCTCAGATTTTGGTGACTGATTGTTTCAAGATCAAACTTCCTTCCTAGCTCTACAAGTTTTTATATCTCCCTCCTGCCTGTCTTTTCTTCCTTCCTTCCTTAAATATTTCTTATGGTTTATTTAACTTTATTTCATGTGCATTGGTGTGAAGGTGTCAGATCCCCTGGAATTGGACTTTCATACAGTTGTGAAGCTGCCATGTGGGTGCTGGGAATTGAATCCGGGTCCTCTGGAAAGGCAGTCAGTACTCTTAACCGCTGAGCCATCTCTCCAGCCCTCCTCCCCTTTGTCTTTTCTTTCATTAGAAGAACTTGTAGGCTGGCCTCAAAGTCTTCATTTCCTGTCTAGCTCTCAAGTGCTGGAATTAAAGGCATGGGAGACCATGTCTGGTTTTCTCTTTTTTTCTTTTCTCTCTTCTCCACTCCTCGAGACAGGGTTTCTTTTGTGTAGTCCTGGCTGTCCTGACACTTGCTCTGTAGGATCCTCCTGTCTCTGCCTCCTCCCTCAGTGCTGGTATTAAAGGCATGCACCACGATGCATGGCTTCCATATAGTAAAATCCACGTGCAGCAGTTCCACATTGGTGCTTGGTTCCATTACTACTTTTATCTGGAATTCCAATGAGGAACTGGGAGACAATCAGAGGGTAGCATGTGACCTAAGCCTACTGCAGTGTGGTTCATAGAAAACAGCCAGGTGGCGCAAGTCTTTAATCCCAGCACTTGGGAGACAGGCAGGCGGATTTCTGTGAGTTTGAGGCCAGCCTGGTCTACAAGAGCTAGTTCCAGGACAGCTAGGGCTGTTACACAGAGAAATACCATCTTGAAAAACAAACAATAAAACAAACAAACCAAAAAAAGCAGACCTTTGGAAAAATCAATCTCTTGCCTTACCAAACTTCTTCCCATTTCTCCTTCCCACTCCTAACACATAACTTCATTTTAGCTATTGTTTGGGCAGATGTTTCTACTACGAGTTAGGATACATCCATTCGAAGAGCATCATGAAGCTGGTCTTGGCATTGAAGGCAAAAGCGATCCCTCTCAGGTCTCTCACCAGGCCAACAAGGGTTCTCTGTAGCAGGATGTAGAAAACAGAAGAAACACCCCAACTGTAACCCTCTGACAGGAATTGCACACAATTGCAATCAAATTCTTTTATAGAAACCCTCCCCCATGAATCCATTACTTCATGCTAGAATGTAATCTTTTCACCTGGAAAATTAGTTTTGGAAACCTGATACACAGGCTCAAGTTTTATTGTAACAAAATCTGAAATCTAAAATCCTTCAAAAATACAATATTCAGTATGCCCAGTAAGTGGAGAATGCTACATGATGAAACTGTCCATGTGGACTTACTGGACGGGGGAGACAGGTCAGAGCTCTGGCCCCTTAAGCTCCCCCTACTAAAAAACAGTAAGAAACTCCCCATAAACAACAGTAAAAACATAGAAGTACCTTCAGGCCAAGTGCATAGGTGTACGAGAAACACAAGTGACTTTTGTATTTAGACTTGGGTCCCATCCCCCGTTCTCAAGATATCTATATCTATATCTATCTATCTATCTATCTATCTATCTATCTATCTATCTATCTATCTATCTATCTATCTATCTATCTATCTAACACACACCCCCCCCAAAATCTAGAAAAACAAAAACAAAACAAACAAACAAACCTTGAAATCTCAAAGATCTCTGGCCCAGATATTTCAGATAAGGAACACACACTCTATACTCAGAAAAATAGTATGGGAAATGGCTCATTACTGCAAAAATGAAGTTAAGTCTTTCTCCCCATGCTGGAGCTTGAACCCATGGCCTCACGTATGCTAGGAAAAGACTCTTGACGATGGTAAATTTTAAGACATTAGAGATATGCAAAGATCAGGAAATCAAAATAACCCAGTTTTTCAAAAGGGAAAAAAGGTTATATGAAGGCAGAAAAGGCATTTGTTCTTAGTTCTTTATCTTAAAGGAACTCAACTATGCACTCTACCAAGGAGAAAAGAAAAGGAGTATGCACAGTGCCTTCCCTGGATCCTGAGTACCTAGAAATAAGGCTGAATGTGTGGAGCTGTAAAGTGTCATACTCTCCATTTATGAATGACGTCTAGTAGCTTTCCCATCGTCATGCCGCTTCTAAGACTAGGGCATGTAGTTTACTTGCATCAAGATCCTGAATTGGCTGCTGGTAAGATGGCTCATGGGGTAAAAGCACTCTCCGTGCAAGTTGGTGACCTGAATTTGATCCCTGAACTATGTAAAGGTAGAAGAGAACTGACTCCACAAAGCTGTCCCCTGCCTCCATATACACTCTGTGGTATGTGCAATCACCCCCTGCAAACTATAAACCCAACATTATCTTTCTCAATAGAATTTTTACTTGGTCATCCTGATTAATAGAACAACTGCTTTAAAAATCTTTTATATTATTGAAATCCCTGGGAATTTGAGAATGTTTTCTTGTTTAGCAAAAGTTGCTGTACTATACTCCTTTAAGCAAACAATTTTCTCTGAGTTGATACCATTGAGCTCAACTTCCTAGCCTAAGATACATCAATATTAAAGACTTGTTACAAGGGCCATGGCAGGAATAATGGGTAACCACTGCAGTTCATGGACAGCCTGACTTCTTTACTAATTTTACTTGCTTTGAATGGAACTAAGATTATGGTAAAGAGCTAGTACTCACTATATTCTTAACTAAGTTCTTGGTGGTGGCTGATACTGTAGCCGAAATCACGGGTATGTTCTGCAATAGTGCACTCCCCTTAGAATGACTCCAATGCCCAAACACAAGTACAATGTTGAGGAAGTTATACAGAATGGTACTGTTCTATGACTATCTAGCTGTACAGTCTCTTAGATTTCCATCTTTCGAAACTAAAAAAGTTCTCAAACAGCATTCATTCATTCATTGTGTATGTATGCACACGTGTGTTTACAGCCATGTAACATTGCATGTCAGAAAACAACTTGAAGGAGTTGGTCCTCTCCCTTCACTGTGTGGGCAATGGAGACTGAACTCAGGTTGTTGGCCTTGGCAGCAAATGTCCTTACCCACCTTGCTGGTTCCTGGAGGGTTTTACAAGACGAACTGTCAAGTAAAGCCTCACATTTCCCCCCATCAATACTCTTTTGCTATCTGGTGTCTCTCTGCTCAGCCTGCGTGCTCTTAGGAATATTGCAGAAAGCACTATGACCAACATTAACATCCTCAGGTATTCCCAGTTTGGTATGGGTATCTAAAGGCCAGGAGAGTAAACATGTATGAACTAATAACAGGAGAGCTAACAATCAAATGACAACTTTAGAGCCAGAACTCAAACTAAAAAACCAACTTGAAATTCTACACATGAATTAAGGAAATTCAAAGAACATTCTTATTGTGTTTGTTTGTGCTGTTGTGGTGCTAGCTCAGGGCTTCTAGCACCCTAGGTAAATGCCCTACCATAGAACCACAATTCCTAGACCCCTCAAAAGAAATCCTTACGAAATAAGGAATTATAAAGAACACAATGATAATGAAAATGTCATAAATCAAAATTTCAGGATTTTAAAAATCTGTTTTGGGTGAGTGGTGGGAGGTGGGAAGAATCTGGGGGAGAGTACACTGTGAACAAAATATATGGTGTGAAAACTTTTTTCCAATTAAAAAAGAAAATTTGGCTGGGAAGTGGTGGTGTATACCTTTAATCCCAGCACTCAGGAGGCAGAGGCAGGAGGATCTCTGTATGTTCAAGGCTAGCCTGGTCTACAGAGTAAGGTCCAGGACAGTTAGAGCTAGTATAGAGAGAACACTCACTCACCCCCCCAACCCCCAAAAAAAAAAAAAAAAAAAAAAATCTGTTTTGTGAATGATAATGGAGAAACACATAAACTATACATGTAAAATAATTGAGATTATATAGTTTGTTATCAAACTAAAAAACATTCAAACAAAAAAAACCTTTTGGAATATGCCTAGAAGTACTTATAATTTTACAGCTTTACAATAAGAAAGAGCTAAAAAGAACTGAATTTACTCAAAGAAAAGTAAGGAAACAAAGAATAGGAAACAGATAAGTCTTTTTCTGCAAAGACTAATCACCTACAGAATTGTTCTAGAAAAAGTGAAATCACTAATAAATATCATTAAAAATTAAAATGGGACATAATCCAACAGTGATTCAAAAGGTAAGAAAACCGTAACCTCATGCTGATATACCTAAAAATATACACAACAATCCCTAATCACTGTTTAAAAATATACTTTAGTATGAAAAGACTTTATGACTACCAGGTCTTCAATTTAAGTTTCAAGAACACAAGAGATTCATATGCCAACCAGGGGATAGTTTGTAGATAAACTATGCCCTTTTGGCAGCTACCTAAACCCAGTTTTACCAGGCTCTGCCTTTGCCCAGAAGCCAACTGGTTCATAGGTGGAGGACTCACCTTTGCCTCTTGTTCATTAAAGCTGTTAGTGCTGAACATCTGGGCCACAGCCTCAAACGCTGCTGTGAGTGGAAGCATGAATTGCTCATACTGATCTTCATCCTCTCCTACAAGGGAAATAACCCTAGGTGTGACTTTGATGTCAACAAGTCCAAGTTGTGAATGCTTGAGAAATAAGATGAGGTGGAAGAGAAGAAGGTCCCAGGGCAATCCAAAGGCTCCCTTTACGATCCCAAAGGGTGTTAGTAGTAATTAAAAAGTCAAATTTAGTGGAAACATGTATGTGTACAAGATACTACACACTGAATGCAGCAGACTGAGGCTGCTGTGTTAGAACCAGGTTAGATGCTTCCGGAGGCTTTACTCACACGCACTTTCCTTAGCAGTGCTTCATAAACCTAGGTCTCCGATCATTTTAGTAGGATTAAAGTAGCTCAAAACCCTCAAAGACAAATACCACTGAGCATCAGTGATTAGTGGGACTAAACTTTCATGGTTCCTATGCACTGGAGACCTACATAATTAAGTCTCTGTTGACTGAGTACTGTGGGGTGGAGGTGGTTCTGGCCAACAAGATGCACTTACAGATCTCAATAACTCTCTTATTTTACAGATGTGGTTATCAAAGAGAGAATTTTATAGTCTTCAAAAAAGTAATTTTAGACAAGCATCTCATTATATTGCTCTGGTTGGTCTCAAACCCAGACACTTCCTGTCTCAGTCTTCCAAACAGTGGAATAACAGGTGCAAGCTATGTCCAGCTTGAGAATTCTAAAGCCATGGCATATCAAGATGAAAATTTGGCTGCATATTATCACTCCATTCCAGTACAGGGAGCATGACAGCATGATGTGCCTTTTTTTGGTGTGTGTGTGAAAAAAGGTATTATTTCAGGTGTTTTTTTGTTTGTTTTTTTGTTTTTTTTTACTATTGAAATAACAGAGAGAGAATCCCCCCATATCTACTACTCTGTCCTCAGAAAAAATTTAGTACGGGGCCAGATTACTTCTTGAGCCACTAGAGTTTATTGCAGTACCTAAATCCACCATGAGGAGACGCCCAAGTGCTGTGTAGAAGGTAGTCCGACACCGCATGTCTGTCAGGTTGGACTGATTGTTAATACCCAAAAATGAAAAGTGCTCGCTCTATTAAAAAAAAAGAAAACAAGTTAAAAAGGTAAAAACATGGGTTAGAGATAGAATGGAAGTCAGTAATTTCAGAATTACTGAGTCCTTGCACACTAGCGGCCCAATGGTCACTCTTTAAGGATACACTGGTCTTTAATTATTTTAAAATTAAAATTAAATTGGCTGTTCTGGTTTATCCCAAGTATATAGCAGTAGGTGACTTTAATACAGCTCAGGCATCCTGAGCGGCTAATGGTGGGAGTGTAATCTGGCAGAGGTGCAGGACCCAGGGCCTCAACGGAAGCTCTTGCTTCGCAGTGCTGAGGAAGTATATGTGGGTGGCTGGAGAGCTGACAGGGAGGACAGAAGGACTGAGAGCACTCACCGTGTGATTGTTCAGCATGAACTGTACCGCGCTAAGCTTCACTAGCTTCCTTACACTACTGTATGTAAAGACAAAGGGACACAGTCAAGGAAAGTGTGGAACGAACTAAGACATGTTTAGAGTTAGTACACTTTCCCTAGAAAGTCTATCTTCTAAACCAAATGAGTGCAATACTGCCAAAAAGGACAAAGTGCTTGTTAGTATTTCATTCATAAGAGAATACCCAAACCAAACTGCTACTTTTTTTTTTTTTTTTTTTGGTTTTTCGAGACAGGGTTTCTCTGTGGCTTTGGAGCCTGTCCTGGAACTAGCTCTTGTAGACCAGGCTGGTCTCGAACTCACAAAGATCCGCCTGCCTCTGCCTCCCGAGTGCTGGCCAAACTGCTACTTTTAAGAAAATACCACAGCAAGCAATTTCTCTTTAGAGTCAGCTCAGCCTATTCCAGAGTAGCTCCTCCTGGCAGGATTTTAAGAGGGACTTTATGACTTAAAGCTCTGCATGAGTATCCACTGTGCACTGTGACTAGTCTCCTCTCTTATTAAGAAAGGGACTAGCTATGAAAAGCTCTGAAGGTATGAGAAAGTTATTGAAGAAATGTTCAGTGTTTTTTGCACTTAACTGGCTTCTAACTGTGAAGCAATCCAAACTTCACAGTAGATGTCATTCAGATCAAGGGCTGTAAGCCACCACTGTGGAAAAGTTTAGTGTCTGGATGCTTACACCAAAGAGCCAGAGGCTTTGCTTTCACCCTGGATACTAAGAGCTTAGCTACAGAGAGCATACCAGTGAGCCAGGTTCGAGGTCTCCTGGTATTTATGAATCTTAGGACCAGTCAGGGATATATCTATAATCAATTATTATATTGTGTGGTGCCTCAGTTTTAGGGACTTGGATTTATTCTACATTTTCTGTGTGTATTGGCTCCTATGGAAGAAGACACTTGAGTCCAAGCTACACCAAGTTAAAGCAGCAGCAGAAAAAAACCATGTGACTTTAACTTCCTCAGAGTCTAGCTTAAAGGATATCCAATGGAGAGGTCATTGAGAAGTTGCAGCGTCTTAGAGGTGATTGGTTCACAACGCCCCCAGTACTTCAAGTTGGTGATGCTGGAGGAAAAAAAGAAAAAAAGAAGAAAAATTTTTGATGCACCTGATTTCCTTGAAGGACAAAAGAAGAAATTCATCAATCAAAAGTCACCACACATCTGTATCACCAATTCACAGACATCACGACCACAGGAAAAAAAAAAAGGGTATAAAATCTCTGTACTTACATTTGGTTGACTAGAAAAATTATCCTTCAGATAATCTTCACTACTTGGTTCCAAAGCTACACTGGCCCATACCCAGGCCCTTGGAATTCTGGGGCACTCCAGGGCTGATTTCTGCAGCAAGGGTAAGAGATTTCTGCGGCAGTGATAACATGCAGACGTATGCAACTCTGCACCTGCACCATCCACTGTCAGCTGCAGAACTCTAGTAGCCCTTGTTTCTGGATTCTTGGCTGGTAGAGTCCTTTAGACCCCCTTTGCTTTTTCCATCTTAAATTATTGACCAGCTCATGGAGATCAGCGTTTAGGCTGGGACAGTTGTAAGGAAGCAAAATGGTACTTTGCACACAGCCCTGGGTTATTAGTATTTGACTCCTAGTGTGTGCTTTGATAAATTGAGCTCCTAAAAAGGGGAAAATGTAACTAAGGGGCATAACTTAAAAACAACAAAAACAAAAACAGGAAAAGGGCCAATTAGAAGCACCAACTTTGAAAGCATTTAAACAGCAGGAGCAGATTTTAGAAATCAAGACTCCCGGAGGGTATGATGCTTCCTGAGAAGAGTAAGCCCATGTGAGAGTGAGGCTCTCCCCTTAGGGGTGGGGCAGGCATTCCTAACGGAAATCAGCACCAGAAAACAAATGCTTACTTTGGGCATCCCGGACATCTGAGTGACCGAGAGTGAGAGGACAAATACCAATCACTGGGGAGGAGCTCCATTTTGTGAATGCCTGGCAGTATTTCAACTGGGATTCCAGAGGCTAAAGAGCAGATTCGGTAAAATTCTACACAAGCCTGGAATGCTCTGGGGCCGGGCCATATCTCTAAGCACAGCGTGTCACACACTCAAATGCACAATTCTCTGACGCAAACGATCAAGGCTGGAATAGCAAGGCAGTGGCAGCACAATGTGGGTCACTGCACAGTTGCAACAGGACTGCAGGGCCTCTTGCTGACAGTGAGCCACAACACTTACACTTTTCCTATGAAGACACTGAGCACCATCGTCTCATCATTCAACCCCAGAACTTCTGAGAGTCGGCGGTACAGCTGGTGTCATGCAAAGTAAGAGAAAATAATCAGATGACATAATTAGAAAAATCACAATCCTGGGCTTGTGCCCACACTCAGGTGGTAAGATGTAGGATAGTTCTGGGAAGTATGGACTAAAGGGATAGGCTAGTCTCAATGTTCTAAATACTAGATGGAGGCTGTGTTCTCTTATTGGGCACCTTCAATCCTGAAATTCTTCAAACACTGCCAAAACTACCGGCTGTTCTCAACATTAATTCATGTATAGAGATTAAGAACTGCCAATTTGGGGGAGTACAACAGATGTTTTGACTGGCCATTTGTTAAGCATATGGAGCACTAGAGAAACAGGCCCAATTCGTTGATGATTCTCAGAATTCTACAGACTAAGAGAAAACATCTGGATTATTCCAATACTGGAAATCTGGAGGCTTATTGTAACTGTGATCAACTGTTTTCCCTCCATGAGCAACTCCACACCCGAGAAGGGAGAAATGAAGCTAACAGTGAGTATGTTACCTTTGAGGATTTCTGCACCTGGTCCCCAATGTAGATCTTACGAAACTGCTCAAAAAAGCTCAGCATGGCCAATTCTAGCTTCTCATTACCCGCCTGAGCCAAGCGGGAATCTGTCAGGTTCATAAGCTGGAGCACCCTGGAGGAAGAAGAGTGATGATTCTCTCAACAGCAGGATATCCTGGGCATTCTAAACAATGTAAGCTACTTCAAAGTCATCACACATCTCTCTTCTTATTCCCCCACTTTGGGAACTATCTTCTCTGCAGGCTCTAAATGATGGTGAGGAAACAAAAGTCTCCACTTCTGCTTTTAAACAGTGGTAAAACATGAATATAAAGGTAACTGTCTTCTGGAACTTCTGTGAGATTGTGGATGGAGCTATCTTCTGCATGCAAATTCATCTATGCAGATGAATGGGACTGGACTAGCCAGCTTCTCAATCTTTTTTTCTCACTTAGCCATGAAAGAAAGGGAGACACATGGTCGAAAGGTCATAGGCAAGGACCACTTTCAGGAACAAACAGCAGATGTACTACTACCTATGCCTTTAATCCTTTGCTCTGGACCTTTCTCTCCTAAACAAAGGATGTGGCCAATGTTGAATGAGTAAGAATTTTGAGACAGGGTTTCTTTGTAGACCTGACTGTCTTGGAACTGTTTGTAGATACACCTGGCCTCAAAGTCACAGAAATCTGCCTGCCTCTGCCTCTCCGAGTGCTGAGACTAAAGGTGTGCACTACCACCCAGCTGAAGAATGCTATTCTTACAAGTGAGTCTTTGGCATTTGACAGAATGAGGACAGCAACTATTTGTGACATATTATGAGTCAATTAGACTCAGTGTTGCAACATCCAAGAGAACAGCCTACAAGACATTGTCTAAACTGAGTTTATTATGACACACATGTGATATCAGAAAGGTACTAGATTTCATTCTTAAGGAATCTTTGTTCACTACCTTTAAAAGTGCTAGTGGGGTAATACCATGGACACTTTTGTCACAATTAGGGCTCCCAAAGTCAAAAGAACATGTGGTAAACAACACAGGGGTACAAAGAGAAACAGGCTCAAATCCAAATGTAGAAAAAGACTACATTTGGATTATTTAAATACTGGAAATCTGGAGGCTTACTGTAATTGTGATCAACTGTTTTCCCTCCATACCTGAGAAGTGGAAAAATGAAGCTAACTGTGAGTCTGTTAGCTCCAAATGGGAATTGTTCAGAAAACTAAGATTTATAGACTGAGATGTCTAGGACCAATACAATGTAAAACACCAGGTTCCTTGTAGGTCTTCCCTAGGGAAGATATCTGAAAAGTTCAGAAGTCCTAACAATGGCAGCTCTCTGTATGGTCCTACAACAACTTCAAAACACATGGCAACATTCTGGTCCCTCCTACTCGCACTCCTGTAGGAATCTACAGTAGCTTTCCAGAAGTGATACAGGGATGAGACTCCAGCTATCTTATACATGACAAAGGTTTGAAATTGTAGATAAGACTATTCTTCTAATAAACACCTTTCTTGTTTATTTATTTACTTGTTTCTGAGATGGAAAGCTCCTTTGGACAAAGGGGCTAAGGATACCGTTTGGTAGTAGAGCATGTGCATAAGACCCTGGAATCAATCTCTGAAACAAGTAAATAAATAAACAAGAAAGAAGGTTATGTTAGCATGCAGTGGGCTTATTATTATAGTAAAAAGAATTTTTTTTGAGGCAAGATCTCACTATGGCCTAGCGCTAAGTAGACAAGACTGGACTCAAATTCACAGAGATCTGCTTGCCTCTGCCTCCCCATTTTAACTTGGGAAACTTTCAGTAAGTTTTAACACTCACCTAGTGGTTTTTACCAAAAGGAGAACACAGATACAAAATAATGTAAAATCCAGTGGTTGTGACAGACTGCAGGAGTGACACCAATGAACCAGTTTCCTTTTAGATCATGTCAGCACTGCAAATACAGCCCATACTCTCCAACTCTTAGATACTGCCCCTGAATAGATCAACAGTTACTCCCACTCATTAGTTTCCCCAATTCCATACATAACATTTCCTTGTTGATTACTGATTAAAATTTAGTGTAAATCATAGGCAGACTTCTTAGTGCATGCACAAAAGAGAGCTAGCTGGCTTAGCATAGTAGGTCCACATCCTCATGGGCATTCAGCAGCCTAAGAAGCACCAGAAGGGCCCCAACAGGTGCTGAGTTGTCAAGCAGAATTAAAAGGCTTCCTTGGGGCACACTTACCGACAGACAAGTTCACCATCCATAGCATCTTGCTCATCAGTGCTGGCGAAAGAAACTCGGCCACCAATCACAGCTCCAATGATGTAAACCAACCATGTCAGTCGTCCTGGAGCAGGAAGAAAACTCCTTAGTGTCCCCTTGCTAATGTTGTAAAGATACTTCTCGCTAGAAGACTATTCAATTCCCTCCCCCCTCCCCCAACCCCTTGTGACAGGGTCTTTCTGTAGTCTTGTCTGTCCTGGAACTCACTCTGTAGATCAGGATGACCTCCAACCCTCAGAGACCCACCTGGCTCTGCCTCCTGAGTGCTGGGATTAAAGATGTGCGCCACCACCACCTGGCAAGACTGCTTAATCTTAAGAATATTCTAATGAAGTCATAAAATTTTATTTTTCTGATAGAGAATGGCTATCATTCTACTCTAGTAAGGTTGATACCAAGAGGGAAACTGATCAGATAGTAGTATTCCTGTATCAGACAAGACCATTATTTTTGGAGTGTAGTACTTCCTTGAAACAACCCGCTGCAGGTATGATTTGTTATTCCACCCTAGGTCCCTATGACACTTATTCATTCATTCACTTACTCTCTGTGCATGCATGAAGGTAATAATGAATAATCTTTTTTTTTTGGCAGGGATGGGGGCACAAAGGGAGGAAGCAAGAGGTGAAGGGGCTGACAGTATCTCTGTGCTCCCTAGACACTGCACTTACCTTCCTGCACTGCAATGTCCATTGGACTGGCGCTGGCACTCTGCAGTAGTTCCTGGTAGGACTGGGCTGACTGGTCAAACAGTTGCACAAGGAGCGCACAGGTCTTCTCATACTCACAACGTCCAATGGTAGACAACTGGTCCAACTGTTGCTGGACCAGACCTGTATCTTCCAGGGGATCTTCCAGGCCATCCCTACTCCCAAGAAAGCAAGCACTCTCTTAAAAAAATATTCCCATTAATTTCCCTGATACAGCAACTCTTTCTCCTCAACAATAGAGGATCAACATTAATTTTTGCTAAGTAGGAAATTTAGAAAGTTTTTGTTGCCACTGAACCTGCAGTATTGTTTCTACCCCTCTGAGTTCTAGGCACTCAGTAGTGTTTTATTTCTTTTAAAGAAAAAAAAAAAGAAAAAGAAAAGTGTTTCTCTGTGTAGCCTTGGCTGGCTGTCCTGGAACTTGGTCTATAGATCAGGCTGGCTTTGAATTCAGAGAAGATCTGCCTTTCTCTGCCTCCCAAGTGCTAGCTTATTTAAAATTGTTTTAAGATTACATTTTTACTGTAACTATGTATGTATGTATGCCCAAGGACACATATATGTAGGTCAGAGGATAATTTGTAGGAGTCAGTTTCCTCCTTCTACCATTTGGGCCTGGGAACTGACCAGGAGTTAGGCTTGGAGACAAGCACCTTTATTCACTGACCATCTCGAAACCCGTAAGGAGTAACTTTTCTTCCCTCTTTTTTAAAATTTACATTTATGGAGCTGAGACAGAACTTGGGCTTTGTGCATGTCCAGGAAGTACTCTCCTGCTGACCCTAGGTGCTCTTGGCCAATCTTTCTGATTACTGTATACTTTGGGACTCTAAGTACATATCCTGCATTTGAAGTTACTGTGGCCAAATGAGGTGAGGGAAATCAGAAACTTTCATGAGGAAGGCAGTATGTTTCAAACTCCCAGCAATGCAAAAACTTTGATGAACCCCATATTTTATCAAGCTCAATCTTGCTATACAGTAAACACTTAACTATAAGAATAATCATGCTAAATGGGATTTTAAAAAAAGCCCAAACATTATAAACTGGCTTGGTTTATACCCAATTTTCCCAAATATATATTCGGTACCAAACAAAATGATACAGTTTAGTTTCCCACCTCAGATTTCAGAACTGTGGCTTTGTACTAGGCCTTACCTTATCTACAGGTTTTCAGACTTTAGGACACCTTGCCCTATGGTGAGATCTCTACTGCTCTACTGTAGCATCCCAGAAGCAGCAGCAGTCAAGAGCTAGCTGCTGTATGTTTCCCACATGCTATGTACAATGCTAGGTTATATTGGTTCTCATAAGATCACAAGGTAGTCTTATTACTATTTGTAGTTTATAAAAAAAGGAACTGCAGGAACATACCCAAAAGTATACAGCTACTAAAACCAGTTTCCTGGGTCTAGAATCTTTACACATTTCTCCACCCTCCACTATTGTCTCCTGGAAGCCAGGTGAATTTAACATAAGCTTTCCAGTGAACTTCATGAATACTTATATTTTGAAATGTCTTGTCATAAACAGTGAGACCACAAACTTGAGTTTGTGAGATGGCTCAGCAAATAAAAAATTTAAAGAAACATTTAAAGAAAATCAGTGGTAAGGGCAAGCACATGCAATGCACTTCTATCACAGACAATGCTGGGGAAGGTGATACCAGGGGACACGAACAAGGTATCGAAGTAAAGACAGGCGGCCAAAACCAAACACAGCTTTGTCAGTTTGGGATCTGACTTCTAGAAAGCGTGACACAAGGTTGCTGACTAGGGAATGTGGTGGTAGACCATGTTTCCTTACCTCAGAATGATGTGCACAGATTCCAAACGGGATGTGATATAGGCTTTGGTGACCTCAGGAGTATATGTTTCCAGCATATGGGGCTCCGTGGCTTTGACATATGGCACGGAGGCTGCCAGCCGCTGCCACAGGCTCAGGAGATAGTGCACACTATTTGGGGCAAATTCCCAGTGCTGAGGATCAACAAAAGAATAAAAGTCATGTTTTTCATTTTTGCACACAAAATCCCAAGCTATTTTAGAATAACAAAACAACTAAGTTTCTGAGGGCCTGAATCTGTGTATGGTAACTCATTTAAGGCAGCTACTAGTGGTGGTTTAAATGATAAATTTTCCCAGTGGCTTAGATATTTAAACACTTAGTTCTCTGTGGGTGGTGCTGTTTGGGAAAGTTTAGGAGATAGGGCCTTGTTGAAGGAGGTCTGTCATGAGCAGGGTTTTGAGAGTTCATAGCTTTGCTGAATTCATTCTCTCTTTGCTGTTGAGGATGTGAGCTCTCAGCTTCCTGACACTGTCCATCATGCTTGTCCCTTGCTAACTGCCTCTCTACCACGATGGACTCTTTTTTTTATTGGTTTCTTTTGAGGCAGGGTCATGCTACACAGCCTTGTATGACATAGAATTCACTATGTAGATGAGGCTCATATAGATCCACCTGCCTCTGCCTCCTGAGTGCTGAGATTAAGTAAGACATGAACAACCATGCCTGGCCCATAATGGACTCATCCCTCTGAAAATAAACTCTTCCTTCTGTAGGTTGCTGTTAGTTATGGTATTTTATCACACCAACAAAAGAGTAATGAATACATTAGTATTTGAGACTTAAGAGTTTAATGAGATAGGTGGGTCTGTGCTGGCTCTATAAATCTAGATGACAAGAAAGATGCAGGGAGTGGGTCTGAGACATTAGAATGCAGGAGAATCACTAGTCTCTGTGAACCAGAAACCATGGGGATGAGAGCCAAGCTTTGTGTTCCTTCAAGCTCTCAGGTGATTGTGATGTAAATCACACAGCAAGAGACCCTAAGTGTGCTGTGCCTTGACAAGAGAGTGAGGGCTGAGCTTCTCTCATTCTTCAGTCTAGGTCCCCCAGTTCTATCTTGTGCTTTTCAGAAAGATAAAAGACTTCTCCTTCTCTCAGTACTGAAATAAACCCCCCGGGGGGGGCTTTAAATGTGCTAGGCAAGCACTCTACTAGGTATCTATGCCCTTAGCCCTTTATAATTTCTACATGTTCCTCTAACCAAAGTTATTAAACTTGCTTTTCTTGTAGTGCTGGGATCAAATCAGAGTCTCACAAATATGAGGCAAGTGTTTTACCACTGAGCTACAACTCCAACCCTTTCCTTACACTCTTATAAATTTAAGTAGTCTTCAATGGGAACTACTTTGGAGGGTATGCTATAGGTATGTGTGAGTATAATAACATACTCTTTTTTGCTTCCTGTGATTCTGAGGATTGAAGCAGTGCCTCATACATATCAGGGAACTGTTCAACCACCAAATTATATTCCAACTCCAATAATATTTTTATAGGGTTAAAACCAGTATGCAAGAGATGAGATCCCAATAATTAAACAGAAAGACAAACCTGTAGACTGGTCACTGTGAAGTTGGCTATCAATCGGATAACCTCAGGGTAGTTTTCCACTTTTACCAATTCTCCCAGTTGGTAGTTACTCTTTAATCGGGCCAGTAGTCTGCAGAACTCATGGTAATTGTTTGGGTCTGATAAACTCTGGCAACAGCATAGAAAGAAAATAAAAATGGAAAATATGATCACCACACTCCAAGAATGCTATGTGCTTGGCACAGCATGGGGAAATCTATTTTTCAGCTTTTGGACTGCAAATCATGATTGAGAACACAGGTATAGAAGGCTTCAACACAAGTCAAAATATTACTTTTAAAAGGTTAGATCACATTTATTATCACATCAGTTCAAAATATTCACCCATGAGATGGAATTATTAGCTTCAAGTGTGGAGTAAGAAACAGGACCTATAAGGATCACACTACTTGCCTAAGGTTGTAAGATGATCAGCGGCAGAAATGGACACCACCTTTTATGTGTTTGCTTCTCATAGACCAAAGGGAATCTAATTAATTTCAACATATGTCAAGCAATCACTAAATGAAGCACCTTAGTTATTATAAACAAAAGTGGCACAAGTGTTTTCATGTTGTATCACAAGTATACGATGTTTATTGTATACTAGTATATAACTATATCAGTACTACAGGAATTTAAAGGTGTCGGTGTATTTGTATTTCCTTATGAATATTTTCTTTATTAATGATCAGGGCAGAAACTTTTGTTTTATCCATATACAAAATCTTGCCACGAAGTAAGTCTTAATACAGTTTGTTGAGAGAATAAAGGCACTTTAAAAGAGAGGGACAAAGTTTAAGTATATTAAAAGTGCACTGCTTCTAGAACTTCTTTTCCTAACTATAGAGAATACTTGAAAGAAAAGTGGTTATTACATAAATTTTGGGAGAAAAAAAGAGAGAGAAGAGAAAATTCATCAAATTATAGATTGCATTTTTGAAAAAGAAGTATTTCCCTTTCCACTGAAAGATAGCCTTCTATGTTAGGTTACTCATATCAATAATAAACACTGAGAAACAAACCAATCTTTAGATTCTTAATTTCTTGAGGAAGTAAGAATTGCTGGTTCCATCTCTGCTGGCTTGTATCTGATGACCTCTTCCCACATATTCTAGAGCTACAGGACCCATGTCCCTCTCTGCAGCAAATGCGCCCCACAATTATCCATAGATCTTCAGAAGTCGAACTACGCTGCTTCCTGGGATTTCTGCCATGTGTAGCTCTTGATGATCTTCCTTTAGATTTCTGTCATCCATGTATTCAGTGCATGCATACATTCTCAGAAACCTTACCTGTGGATTTTCCAGTATTCGTTTAACACCATCAACAAGATGAGAGAGAAACTTGGCCCTCTCGGCATTGTTAAATAGGGATCTCCGGACTGAGGCAATCTGTACTAAGCAGGACAATACCTGCAAGCAAGGCATAGCACAGAAACACTCAGTAAGATGGGCAACCATGGCCTCCTACAATATTCATTAGCTTCATCAAAGAAAGAAACATCCAATCCAAATTCAGAGCAAAGCCCATGGCTACATTCAGCTTGGAAATTCTCCTTAGTATCTTTGATTATTCCAATCACTTCTTTGATTTTTTTCTTATATATATTTAAGCCACAAAAAAAGCCAAGTAATTTATAGCTTCAATAAAGCTTAAAGTTTAGATTTTTTTTTTGTCTTAATAAAAGCAAGTTCTGCTTACAGAACTATGACAAAATAATCAGGTCAACTCTATGCCCTGAAAAAAACAAACAAACAAACAAACAAAAAAACCCAAAAAACCAAAAAAACCCAAAAACGTTTTCTTCTCTTTCCTACTGTGCTAATTTTTTGTTGTCCATCTTTCTATATCTAGTTTCTGGTCTTTTCTGCATGCTACATTCTCAGAAAGGTGGATATTAGCAGTAGCACAGCTGTTGCTTTTGCTTTGGGCTGGCTTCAGCCAGAAGGAAGCACTAGGAGGTCAGAAGGTAGAAAGGCAAAGATGCTCTCCTTTCAACCCTCTGGCTGGACTACAAACAAGCAGTTCTATAAACTGCCACAGTGTTTGCTGTATAGCTGTCTCCTAGTACATAGGCTGAGCTCTCCCAGGCCTGCATTCCCACCAGCTGTAAAGGGTACATGTCACCATGACTTGTTGGTTCACTGTGAGTTTGCTCAACTATAAACAGTTGTTTTCACTAACTACCCCTCTGAACTGTGCTTCCTTTTTCTGAAGCGACTTAAGGATGCACATACACTGAATTTATATTTATGCTAAAGGGAAGACCTGTGTTAGTTTGGAAAAGTACAACGACCAGGAGAGTGATCCACTGCAGAAACACCATGCAGATCCTCCATTACTTGACTCTGTTCATATATATATTTCATGTAGAATAGTATTTAAATCCAAAAATCTCTAGACCAACGAGGCTTTAGAACTTGAATAATCTTGTGATGTAAGGTATGTTAATGCTATATAGGATTCCAATTTTCTGGCAGAAAGGGATACTGGCCTTTCAGTTTATCATTTATCAATATGCAACTCTGGCCTCAGAGACTTTCTTTCCTTCTTTCCCTCAAATTTAGTATGTGGGCGATAGGATGACTTTAAATCCCCAATACAGTGATCTCCATGTGCTTGGATTACAGAAGTGCCTGAAGGATTTAAATATCGTCCCATGCCAGTCTCAATGTGTAGCTAGACAAGTATCAAACAACTCCTTACATACTAGCCCGTGGCGTTAACTAGGGTGTCAGATGGGACAGAAAAAGCCTGACAGTTAGCTATAACTTGATAAGACAGTAAGAGTTAAAAACAATCAAGACTCCACTGCTAGAACATTTACGTTATGACCTCAGCATCAGCATATTGGGTACATAACGTACATAATGTACACCTATGCCATATTTCTATCACCATCTCCCCCCCACAAATAAAAAAAAACCAATAAAAAACCAAATCAAAACAAAAACAATCACAGGGTTTTCTATATAGCCCTGGCTGTCCTTGATCTTGATATGTAGACAAGGCTATCTTTGAACTCACAATGATCTTCCAGCCATCATGTTTGGTTTATTTCTATGATTTTGCAAAACAAAACAGACCTAAAGTTTATTTACCAATGCTACTTTCTAGAACAGGTTTGCTTTAGAAACCGTGGTTCTGGCCGGGTGGTGGTGGCGCATGCCTTTAATCCCACCACTCGGGAGGCAGAGACAGGCAGATCTTTGTGAGTTCGAGACCAGCCTGGTCTACAAGAGCTAGTTCCAGGACAGGCTCCAAAGCTACAGAGACAAAGAAACCCTGTCTCGAAAAACAAAAAAGACAACAACAAAAAAAGAAACCGTGGTTCTGACTTACCAAAGGTGAGAATGAGGGAGGGATGGAATGATACAGGTCAAAAAACAGCTGCAGAGTTGAAGAATCTAAGAATGCTAGGGGAAAATACAAAGGATATGATTTTACTATGGTTGCACAGGTCTACTTTTCCCAGCATTATATATTATGGGCCATAGTTTTCTGATTATTTGTAAAAAAAAAAACAAAACTATTTTTTTAGAAAGTGATGAACTAGTGAGATTTGTTTTCTTTTTTTCCCTTTAGGTTAAGCACTGATTTTGACTCCTCTATGAAGTGTTTATCTTTTTGACTCTAAAGAAACCCCTATTAATCTTAACCCACAGTATGTCCTTAGGGGGGAAAAATGTTGAAATTCTTTTGTTTATTTTATTTAAGGTTTATTTATTTATTTACGTATTTATTATGTACAAAGTGTTCTGACTACATGTATGCCTGCAGGCCAGAAGGTGACAGATGTTACTACAAATGGTTATGTGTCATCACATGGTTGCTAGGAATTTAACTCAGGACCTCTGGAAGAACGGGCAGTGCTCTTAACTGCTGAACCATCTCTCCAGGGTTATTTTTGTTTGTTTGTTTTTTCAAAATCAGGTCTTGCCATATCCATGATGGCCTTGAACCTGGAATCTTCTTGCGTCAGGTAGGTCGACCACGGGTGACACTTTATGACATCTTGTTTTTAAGTAACTGAAGTGAGTGCTTGAGAGATGGCTAAGCAGTTAAGAGCACTTCTTCCAGAGACTTGAGTTTGGTTCCAGCACCCACATGGTGGCTCATAATTGTAACTCCATCTTGAAAATCCAGTATCTTCTTATGGCCCCTGAGGGCACTAGACACAGATATACATGTAAGCAAAACATCCATACACATAAAATTAAAAAAAACAAACAGGGGCTGGAGAGATGGCTCAGAGGTTAAGAGCACCGCCTGCTCTTCCACAGGTCCTGAGTTCAATTCCCAGCAACCACATGGTGGCTCACAACCATCTGTAATGAGATCTGGTGCCCTCTTCTGGACAGAATACTGAGAATACTGTATACATAATAAATAAACCTTTAAAAAAAAAAAAACACCCCCAAGTGTCTGATGTTCAGTAATTCTAAGTTCTCTTATGCTTGGGGGAATCTTATAAGACTCTTCTATGAGCTGGGCAGTGGTGGTGCACGCCTTTAATTCCAGTACTTGAAGAGGTAGAGGTAGGCAGATCTCAGTGAGATTGAGGCCAGTCTGGTCTACAAAGCGAATTCCAGGGCAGCCAGTACTGTTACACAGAGAAACCCTGTTTCAAATAAACCAAAAAGACTCCTCTATGAATTCTTACCATGTTGTAAACAAAGGCATAAAAACACTAAGTTTTGTTCAACGTAAATAAAGAATTACAGGGCCTCTCTGGATTATCCTACAGACACGGGGCAGGCAGACTTAGACTTAGGTTGGAGGTCTCTGTTACCTGATCTCCAGCTGGTGGGGATCTGAACTGTACACAGGTCATCTGAGGACTCATCAGTAGATGTGCCGATGAAATCAAAGTTCAGACAGTTATGGGTGAGTTTGAGCAGCTGCATTAGCAAACCATGCTGACTTTCATCATTCAAGTTCAGATTCTTTCCTGATGCCTGGAAAATTTGTCAAACAATGAATGAGCTCCAAACACTTCTCTTTTCCCTGCTTCAGAAGCAGGCTGCTAAGCTGGAAAAGGAGGGCTCTACTTCAGCACAGTAAAATGTTTTCATTCCAGAAAGATGTTGCACTTTTATTAACAATGTTATCATGAATAAAACTACTTTTTTAGTATCAACACATATGTAAAAATATGAAGTTGATATTTAGAGAAATTCCCTGGTTAACACTTCTTTTTCATATGTAGTCATAATGCCAACTGAGGAAATCCTAAAGCAATACAATATGTGGCGTTTGGGTCTGCAATCTTAGTATTTCTAGGCGTGGTTTAAATAAAACTGTGGACAGAGTTCACAGTAAGATTCACAATTCCTTTCCTCTTTGTAAAACAATCATTATCAAACACTTTTCTAATGAGAATTAAAAAAAATTCTACTGAATATTACATATCTGCAGACTTACAGCTAGATACTGGTCCTTAAGTATCTGTGGTAACAGTTTCCAAGGAGCTACTAGTCGGCCCTCAGTGACGAGTTGTCTAATTATTTCTGATAGGGTGAGGGAGAAGGATTTGATCCTTAGTTTTCTTACAAGCCATTTCTCTCAAATGTCAGCAAGGTGCTGGACAATGGAATGTTTATAAATCTGGAGTACAGTCAAGCGGGTAAATGATGGGTGTTGTTAATGGGGGCAACAGAAAGAATATAAATTTGTTTCTAGAGCTAAAATTGGGAAATATCAGAAGATGAGAATAAAAACACATAAAAGTGAACCAAAAAACCCAAAGGCTATCTTCAAGTAACTTCCCATGTTGAAAAAGCCACCTGACCACTGTTACACATGAGTAGGCCTCTCCCTGCTCCCTTCCTTAATCTTTGATTCTTTAGCCTAGGCATATTGCATCGTAACAGGCTTACCATTTTCTGTGACACTGGGGACTGTACTCAGACTCTCACGCATGGTAAGTAGTCTACCTAACTTTTTTGATTAAATTTAATGCTATAAATGGATGAAATTAAAATCAATTCTCTATTTAAAGCAGATAATTCCCTTAAGGTTATTAAATCTAAGTGGATGCTGAAAAATTCAAAACCTACTCTTCTTTACAGATGTTGCTTGTTTATTTGCTTCTTTTAACTCAGCAGGGGACTAGAGTCACCTAATTTTGTATGGTAACAATGTAGTCTGAACCTGCTTGCAGAACACTTAAGAATCTTAAACACCATAAAGCTAACAGTCTTCCATTCTGTATAGAGACATTTTATGCGGCCATAAAGTAACAAATTTCTAACTTTGTAGTAAATTGGATTCCTTGAAGACAGGAACAAGGAAAAAATGTTCACTTACTGCTTTTCACCTAGAGGAATAGCATTTAAATGTGGGAAACCATGCAATCCTCCCTCTTAGTCAGTGATCAACCTGGCTAATTGTTTTTTCTCCAGATGTGTGTAATGTGAGAGATGATGGTCTCAGTCAGATGATCTTTGTCACATGATCTCTAACAAATCTCACCCACTCTTACTCTTGAGAAGGGAACAGGAATTAGGACCGAATATAACCATACCTGTTTTAGTAAATTGCAGGAAAGTGTGAAGATATCAAACAGTGACGAGTCTCGAAAAGAAGAGGCTATTTTTCTGTGTTTGGTTAAAGGATGGGTGGTGTCTGCCTGTGTAGAAAAGAATAAGCCAATGCAAGTTTTAAAATTAATTCCTGGATAGGGGGTGGTTCATGTAGACTTCAAATAAACCAGAAGAATTGCCAATAACACAATATAAACACAAAATTTATTTTATAGCTTAATTTATTGTTAAATCAGATCTAGGAAGATATGGAGAATGGAGTGTCGGGGGGTATTGCTCATGGCCACCATGATCATTTCTCTCTAGGGTATAGAGAAAAAGCAAAACTACACGAACTGTCAGCATATATAGCCAGTACTTACTGTCATACTGTATCGTGGCTTAGCTACAAAACCAGACAGAGCAGCAAGATTGGGCTTTGGAAAGTTAACTCATCAAGGCTGAAAGCAACTGCCCAATTACAAAAGTCACTAATGGCCATGAACTTGAAAATAAATGAATGACCTGTGGCCTCATTTCATTCTCTGACCTATTTCAACATGAAAATGAGATTATAGAAAAAAAGATTATTTATTTTAATGTATGAGTGCTCTATCTGCAAGGATGCCTTTATTCCAGAAGAGGGCATCAGATCCCTCGGAGATGGCTGTGAGCCACCATATGGCTGCTGGCAATTTAACTAGGGACCTCTGGAAGAGCAGCCAGTGCTCCTTACCTCTGAATCATCTCTCCAGCTCTGGAAATGAGATCTTAAATGGTTCTAAGGGTCTCTCATTCCACTGTTTTTACAGCTGCTATAGAATAGTATATCTTGCATTTTTAATATGTAGTAGACACTCAACAAGTAGAATAAAAGAATTAAGATTGTCTATAGTATTTGTAGTCTAGACACTTATTGAAGCTTAAATTTCCTCGATTTATTGGTCAACACATCCAAGAGGGGTTCATTTGTTTTAGTCACATTTAAGAGTCATATAGCAAACCTTCAAATATCACCTCCAGGCTCAAACAGGAATGGTAAAGAAAAGTATACCTTCTGATTTGAATGTGCCAACCAATACATAATGGAAAATTACTTAGAAGTTCAAAATATTCCAATTCTACTGTCCATACCACTGTGCTGCGTATGTCTTACATGATGAAGCTATGCTTTTTGTTTGTTTGTTTTTGAGACAGGGTCGTACTATGCAACCCTGGACGTCTTAGACCAGGCTGGCCTTGACCTCGCAGAGATCCACCAGTCTTTGCCTCCCTAGTGCTTGGACTACAGGCATGTGCCACCACGCCACGCCATTGCTAAATTTTATACATACATAGTACTATACTGTTGTAGTGATTGTAAAAGACATGTTACCTATGTCAAGCCCATTTTCATTTACCACCTCACTCCCCCCAACCCCCACCAGTACTGGCAACTAAATTTAGGGCCCTGTGCCTGTAGGTAAGCCCTCTACCATGGAGCTACGTCCATCACTTCCGCCAGTGACCAGCTTTGCTGGGGGTTTAGGTTCCAAAGAGGATGTATGGAGTAGGGAGACAGACAGGATCTGCAGGTGAGTCCAAACAGCTGCCAAACTCTATAGTTGCACATAAAAATAAGTGGGAGATGGGAAGCAAGTGAGGTGGGCTTGAGGAATCTAGCATTGACCTTGACAATAGGCAGGGCACAAATTCCCCTTCCAGAGATAAGAATTTATCTCCCTATTTAGTAAGCAGGTATCTTCTTCAAGCCCCTGAGGGAATGGGGATGTTTGTCTAAATACCTAACCTTGAGAAAAGGACATTTTTGGGATCAGACACTCCTTATAGCATACTGTAGTAGTTTCTTAGTTTATCCAAATAGCTAAAGTTTAAAAGTGAGCAAAGAAGCTAGGTAAACACTACTATGAACCTGAGCAGGCCTTAGGAATTTATAAATCTTGATCATCAAATACCAAGCATATGTTGTTACTTATAAGCTGTTAACTTGAATGGGACTAGGCAAAGTTATCATGCTATATGGTTCCAAGGTGTTGGGGATTTTTCCCAAAGAATTACTTTGTTTAAAGAGTCTACTATTGTACATTTTATTATCCTTCACCAAAGCCTATACAAAATTTCCCAAAAGGAAAGGTATAATAGTGACAATCATTAAAAACAAAAGTAAAAGGGTGCTGGAGAATTAACTGTGCTCGGCAAAGTTGAAATGATAAAACTTTGTTGAGCAGCAATGGTCACTATATGGTCTATGCCACATCCCAATCACTTAAGTAAAACACAGGAAGAATTTTTTTTTTCTTGTTTTCTTCTTTTTCGAGACAGGGTTTCTCTGTGTAGCTTTGGGGTCTGTTCTGGCACTTGCTCTGTAGCCCAGGCTGGCTTTGAACTCAGAGACCTGCCCGCCTCAGCCTCCTAAGTGCTGGCATTAAAGGTGTGCGCCACCAACGCCTGGTGAAAATGACAAAAACTTTTTTGTTAAATACCAATCTTCATGTTATTTAGAGAGTGGGGAGCAACATTAAGCTACAGTTTCTGTATTTGGTTAATGGATGCTTTCTTTACTGTACAGGTAACAGTGGTTGAACATTCTGTTGTTAACACAGGATCTGGTATAAGACTATCTGGGCTCAAATTTAGATAGTAACTGTGAAACTGTAGACAAATTATCATGTATCACAGTTTCCTTATCCAGAAAATGGGACAGTTATAATACCCACCTCACAAGATTGTTAAGAATAAAATCAGCTAATTTTCATTCGAGAGCTTAGAATGCTGGCAGGCCTATCATAGTTACTTGAAAGTCTAAGCTATTGTACTTTGTAACTACTGCTCATAATGGCAACTCCATCTAATACAATATAGACTCCCAATCTGAACAAGTTATAATCTAAAGCATTAAAAGAACATCAATTCATTCAAAAGTTCTCAGGGTTAATAAAACATCTGCATAATTATTAGCAATAGCAATGCCAATGTAATTAATATGCTGGCAACTTAATGTGAGATGTTACAACTAGTATCAATACTGACCTAGTCAATATTATTATAAAATTCTAGCTAAATATAGAAGCAAACAACCAAAATGATATTAGCCAGAGCAAAAATGAAAAAAAAGTGAAAAGAAAAAAAAAAAGGGAAGAAACCAACCACCGGCGTTTCCTCTGTAATACTATACTTGGTGACATCAATGCTACTTGAAAGAATAACTGGAAAAGGAACATTTTATTCACTCCAAAAGAACACCAGCAAGATCTTATATTTACTTATATTTTAAAAATTGTACTTTATATTATCTATTTTTTGGAGACAGATCTCTAGTCCAGGCTGGCCTTGAACTCTGACCACCCTGTCTATACCTACTATGTGCTGGAATTTATAGAAATGCATCACCAGGCCTAGAGGGTGTGGCTTGATGCAGCAGCATAAAAGCACTTTACCAATGAGCAACAACCCTAAACTTGGGGACTGATTTTTTTGGGGGGAGGGGAGTGAGGGTGGAATGGTGTGAGGGAGTTCGAAACAGGGTTTTACTCTCTGTAGCTTTGGAGCCTGTCCTGAAACTCACTCTGTAGACCAGGATGGCCTTGGAACTCACAGAGATCCGCTTGCCTCTGCCCCCGAGTGCTGGGATTAAAGGCGTGCACCGCCACTGTCTGATTTTTAAATAACTTTAGCAGATAATAATGTATACAGGAGCGGATGGGACACAAGCATGACACTGATTTCACTTTTAACATTGTTATTTTATAAGTAAACTCTTTCACTAGCATAAGGAAGTTATTTTCTTTCTTTTTAATCTTAATACATAGATCAGGCCAGCCTTAAACTCATGATGATTCTCCTGCCTTAGTTTCCCACATTCTGTTATTGCTTTAGATGACATCATTCTCATCCTAAAAAGTACATTGATATTTACCAGAAAAACTGATATGTGAGAGTACTGGTGATCTCAGAAGTAGACTAATTAAAAAAGAGTGATGTGGATTGCATTTACAGAGGAAAACCAAATGGATCTATTTTGTTTCAAAAAGGCATTAATCACTTACCGCAAAAGCACACAACTGCCAAAAAACATCACCCCACACACAGCAGAAAGCACCAATATTAAGAAAAAAAAAATGTGTCACTTACTTCAATAAGGAAGGCTGTAGCACTTACTTGATTAATTTCATTGGTGAGCTGAGATAAAATTGTGACGCCAATGATGCAGTACTCAACACTGTCCTAGTAAGCAAATGCACAGGAGAAAGTTGGCATGGCCTGGCTCTGCAAAGTACTCATACTATTTAATTACAGAGTCTTTGCTACTAGGAAAACTGCATTGAGAAGGCAGCAAGAAAATAGTTTCAACCTGCTGCCTTATGGAAAATAAAAACCACCTTCCATAAAGAAAGACTGCTACATTTAAACTTACTAATGTTTAAATGGAAGTGCTCCAAAGCACCACAGTATAAACATTATTGAAAAGGAAACTGCAAACCACATCTCTAGGCAAATCACAAATACATAACCAAGTTTTAAAGGGGATTTCTTTTATAACATTAAGAGAAAGGTAAAGGAGGAACTGGAGAGATGGCTCAGCAGTTTTCCAGAGAACCTGGGTTCAAATCCCAGCACCCACATGGAAGCTCACAACCACCTGTAACTCCAGTCCTAGGGAGTTCAAAGCCCTCTCTCTACTGCTCTCTGCAGTTAATTACCCATGTATATTACACAGGAAGAACAAATAAAGCAGTAAATTAACAGTTTGTTCTGTCTTATTCATATCTCAAACAATGATACTAATTATATATTTTTTTCAAGACAGGGTTTCTCTGTAGACCTACTAAGTTATTAAAAACAAAAATGCTCAGTTTATAGAGATAAGAGGGTACTCTTAAAAACTGAACTCTTGAAGATTATTTGGAAATATCTTTGGAAGCTATAAATACCTTTATCCTGATTGATCAGCTTCAAGATTAGGAGTCCACTGACAGATAAACGTATTCAATGTGACAAGATGTGTGTGCTGGGGTAATTACTGAATACGTGACAGCCCCCAATTGAAGCAAACTAAATGCTCATCTGTAGAACACCAGTTAATTATTTTTATGGCATTTTAGCTTGACACAGTATGTAGGAATCTCCAGAATTTATTTAGACAGGATTTATTTATGCTTATATGCAAAAAAGGTCACACATAGGATTAAAAAAGATGGAGTATTTCAGATGATATTTTATGCAATGAAAAAATGCAGATAAGCATCAAATCTATTTCTGTTGCTTTCCCCATTTCTATTATAGTATGTGTGCATGTACATGCATGCGTGTGTGTGTGTGTGTGCACACTCACTCTCTCTCACATAACACTGTACCTGTAAAAACCTTGTGACATCTGTGATTGCATTTCTGAAGACATAGTCATCCTTCTGACAGTCAAACCAGCCCAGCTTTGTGATTCTGGCGTATAACTGGATGAGTGCTTGTGTCACAAAAGTAGCCAACTTTGGCCGAGTAGCAAGATAGTTGAGCACATAGTTCCCTACAAAAGAAAACAGTCTGTATGTTAAGGAGGCTTTAAATACAGAGGGTCAGTTCCCTCCCACCCTGAGATAGGGTTTCTCTGTGTAACAGCCCTAATTGTCCTGGAACTAGCTCTGTAGACCAGGCTGGCCTTGAACTCACTGGCCTGCCTCTTCCTCCAAGTGCTGGGATTAAAGGTGTGCGCCACCTCTGCCTGGCTAAAATCATGATTTTCTTTTCAGAACAAAGCTCTAAGCCTTTGAATTTAGAATTTTACAACAACATAATGAAGAATCTGAATCTGGAGTTATAGCAGTCTTTTTTTTTTAACTTTTGAGATCTTTTTCATTTGAAAGTAATCTTAATGCTATGAAATTCACAAATATGCTAGTTTTTATTACCCAATCCTAATTATCTAAAACACACGACAAATATACAAATATCTATTCTCTCCACCTGTCGGCACCCATTTATCATGGTTTTGGAAGTGGGGAGACTAGATTCCCCTTAAATTACAAGTCACTAACTTTAGCAAATTTCATACAAAACAGTAATTAACAATGATCTTCTTTACTTGTTAACTCACAAGGAAACACCTTCAAAACTGCATATTTTTGTTAAAGTTTCTGTACTAAAATGTAGAAAAACCGAACTACACAAATACTGAAAAGTTAAAATTTCCTTAATTTTTTGTTCCTGGTACTACTACCACAATTTACAGGGCAATATACCTGATGTAATGAAAAGATAAAGACAAAGATACAACCGATAAACATCCTCGGGAATGTACATCAGTTATAGAAGTCTTAAATGTACTCTTATATGGTTAAATACTGCCGTATATGCAGAACTAAAAAATCCTCTAAAAACTTTTTTTCTAGCACATGCCTTTAATCCCAGCACTCTGGAGGCAGAGGTAGGTGGATCTCTGTGAGTTCGAGGCCAGTATAGTCTACAAGAGCTAGTTCCAGGACAGGCTCTAAAAATTACAGTGAAACCCTATCTTGAAAAGCTAAAAAAAGAAAAAACAAACAACAAACCCCAACTTTTTCCCTAAGGTATCAGTGACAATAAAAAGATGAAAGAGACTGGGTGTGGTGGTGCATCACTATAAACCTAATAGGTGTGAGGTGAGACAAGAGGAGTTGAGGCACACAGTGAGGCCCCATCTCCAAAACAAACCAAAAACAAAAAGTGAATCAAGAAACGTGTTACCAACCAAAGGGAACTCTGGGAAAAACCTGAATCCTAGATACATTTAATTACATTCAACTATTTAACTATTTAGTTACCAATAGTACACTATGAACCAGATTTCTTTAAGACAAAACAGAAAGTTCTGTACTTACGGATATCAATCCGCTGTTCCAATGGTAATGGGTTGTTTGTTCGTGACACAAGCTTGGTAAGGCATGTAGCTGCTAGCAACTGGGAGTAGGATGACTGCAAAAAGAGTGGAAAAAATACTGAACATTGAGTGTACTGGGTAATCAGCTATAAGGTTTTTGTTTTGAGATGTTTTAATGATGTTTCACAAAGTTTCACTTTGTGACATTTCTGCAGTATTGAATCAGAATAAAAAGAAAACAACTATTGGACAGAATAGTCCGCTACATTGCATAGTTCAAGTTCATATGTCCATCAAGCACTGCTCCGGGGGAGTACATATGACAGCTTTACTTCAGAAAACTATTGCTGAGAAAAACTATGTCCTAATAACGGAAAATTATCTTACTCTCCAGTGAGACTTTTAAAGAATTTTCGATTCAGAACACTAAAACATCCCAACTAGCCATAACATGAGGAAGAATCATGTATGGTGACCTTACATAAAATCACACAACAGAGCCGGGCGGTGGTGGCGCACGCCTTTAATCCCAGCACTCGGGAGGCAGAGGCAGGTGGATCTCTGTGAGTTCGAGACCAGCCTGGTCTACAAGAGCTAGTTCCAGGACAGGCTCCAAAGCCACAGAGAAACCCTGTCTCGAAAAACCAAAAAAAAAAAAAAAAAAAAAAAATCACAGAACAGGAACAGATTCAGAACATTGAAAATAATCTAGCTGAGGGTCAAAAACAATTGTCCATGAAACTAAATCTTAAAGAATTTATTCATGTTAGTATTTTTATATAACACTACCAGGCAGAAAAGATTCTTATGACTAAGAAAAATAATTGTTGGTGGTGCACCCCTGCAATCCTAGCACTCAGGAGGCTGAGGCAGGAGGACAGTTGTGAATTCAAGGCTAGATAAATGCTATATACATGGAGACCCCCATCTCAAAAACAGTAAAACAACAGAAAAAAAGTTACAAAAGTGACTTGGATGTGATTTGTACTCATACACTTGAACACAGTTTACCGTAAAAATAGAAACTGTAAAGTTTTATTCATAATTGCAATAGATTTGCCAAATCATTGAGAAGTCTGCACAGATTAAATACAAGGAATCCAACATTACTGTGTTCTGTACTGTACTCATTCCGCTTCTGTCTATCTTGTTAACTGTCAGTGAGAAACTCCAGTCAACAGTTCAGAGTGCATGTGGGCTCTGGGAGCAAGGAAGGAAAGAGCTGGTTGTACTGTCTCCCCAGACACATGCTCCATACCAGTTCACAGTGACTACAAGAAAATGCAGATGCTATGTGCAGAAAGCTTCAGTCAGACCAGTATTCAGTCTGTAATCTTCAAATATTTAGAAAAAGGGTTATATCTGTTAGGAAAAAAAATCCTAAGACTAGAGGCTCAGCTGGCATAAAGAAATCTAATTAGGTCAGATCAAACCAAACTAAAATGCCTATCCTTTTATTAAATACAGCGCCGCTGAGTGCATGGTGGGGAAACAGGAAAGCGAGGAGCACATGCAAACCTGGAACCAATGTTTCCCCTCTGGGAACCCACTTAAATACCCTGTGGGAGTGGTCTTGACCTCTTCCTGGCATGCTGGGATTTGGAGTCCAGACCAATGCAACTCCCAGGCCAGGGGCTGGGGCTATGCTCCAGACTTAACAGATCCCTGAACTAAAGGTTGTTTGGAAAAGGGTGATTTTAACCAAGTATAATTTAACTATTGCATTAACATTTGACAATACTAATGAAAACTAAACAGTAAGTCAATTAGAATTTTATTTTCAACAAATTAGCCATTTCACATTTTTATATTCTTTTGGCTTGAAGGATAATTTTAGAAGTAATTATTTGTTTTTTTTGAGACAGGGTCTAACTTTATTGCCAAAGCTGGCCTTGAACTCATGGCAATTATCTCACTGTTACTGGAGGCCTTGAACTCATGGCAATCATCTCACTGTTACTGGAGGCATGAGCTACTACTCACTACCCCTGAAACATTTATAATAAAATTTTTTAGGGATACACTGCTGTTCAGAAAACAATATTACACCATCATTTCTATTTCCACCTCTACCAGGCTCACAGTAAATACAGCTAATGTTTGTATCTTTTCTTAGTTTCTTCCCTTTTATCTGTGGAAAAGATAATACAGGTATGCATGTCTAGAAAGCAGTTAGAGCATTAAGGGAAAACAGTTAAAAACAAGTCTCAACTAGGTGTGATAGCACATGCCATTAATCTGCACCTGGGAGGCAGAAGCAGGTGGATTTCTGATTTTAGACAGTGTGCTCAAACAAACACCTAAACTCTGCCTAAAAACAAAAACAAACAAAAATTTTTGAAAAACAAAACAAAAAAAATTTAAGTTATGCTTTTCCTTTGTCTAAGGAAAGTCAGGCCAAGTGCTGACTCCCCTAAAGCTGAAGTTACTGGTATTTGAGAGCTACATGACATGGGTACTGGGAAGCAAGCTCTGGGTCGAACAGTTTATGCTCTTAACCACTGATCCATCTCTTCAGCCTCAGTTGGCAGGGATTCTAATTCTAAAACCTAAACTTCCTAGGTAGATGTGGTCACACTTTAAATTAGTGCAGGAGCCAGGAGCAGTAGGATCAGGAGTTCAGCTACGTAGCAAGTTTGAGGCTACCTTATATTGTTTTGAGACTGCCTCAAAAAACTAACAAAACAACATTTTAACTTCCACTGTCATGGTCATGTATCCTTAGATTTGTTCAGCAAGCAGTAAGAGCTGAGGAGAAAACAGCTTGTACAACAAGGACTTATGTACTCCCTTATATCCTACAAAGGACAGGAAGTGACACTGAAGCATAAAAGTAGAGAATGCATTCCAGGAATTTGGTGCAGGACAGAAATATATGTGTAAAGAGTTTATCAACTTGACTGATACAATAGTGTTCAAGAGTAAAATGGATACAGATACCTTTAGACTCAGCAGAGACTATCCCAGTCTGTTCCTAAAGTTAGAACCAGAGCATTTTCCTTAATTCTTGTTACCCTTTAGGACTTGTTAATGCTTACGTACACTTCCCCTCTCGAGGAGCAGCTGGCACTTGCTCAGGCAATCAGGGCTGTTGGTGAATTCAACCAAGGCTTTCTCCGCCTGCAGTCGAGTGGTTGTATCTGTTGTTTCATACAACTGTTTGCACAGATTCTCTAGTTGGGCCAGGCTCTGGAAAAGTTCGGTAAGAAATATGTCAGTCTAGGTAATTACCTATCTATTGTACTCTCACTTGGGATTCCGGGACAGAGATAACCATTCTCAGCGAAGCAAGAACTGCCACTCATCAGATGCCAAGTAACCTTTATTTTATAACCATGTAGCTCTATTTGAAGCATTAGAAAACAAAATGATATAACACCTAGAGTATCTATATAGTTTTGAGTCATTCCTCTGGGAAATAAACACAAACGACATACTTTCCCTTGTAAGTAAATACTTCCTAAGTTCTTCCAAAAAATTTTAAACAAAAATTCAAAACTTATTTTGCCACCAATTGTAGAAGTGCTAATAGGGGAACTGTTGCTAAAAATCAAACACATAAAACACAATTTAAATGCAACACGGAACTTTACATGGTTTTAAATATTTTCCTTTTGAGCAATAGTTGCTAGCTTGCGGCTACCTATATGGATAAAGACATCACCCCTAAGAAGTTTCTAGAATATTTGAAAATATGGTACACACCTTTCTCCCTGAGTCCCGCATGTCTCAAGTGCAGCACACACTCTTCTGATAGATTTAAATTCTTGCTTCAGTTCCACATTTAAAGGGAAAGGGTCAAAATAAATTCAACCCTAGCGTCTGCTTTCTTGGAGATAAGACAAGGGAAACGCCCCCAAACAAACCCGTCTCTCCAAATCTTGAACCAGTTCCAGAGAGACAGGAGGAGTTTGGGTGTGTGCTTTGTTTACAACCAAAGGGACGCTAACAAATCTACATCCACTCTACTTGTGCTCAGGGCAAAGGTGAAAACTAGTTAAAATCAGACTTAATTAACCCCTTTCACTGCCTGAAAACAATAGCAAACGTTTAAGTCTTTAACAATGAATAGTTTGGACTTTAAGAACTTTCAACAGTAGTAAGCAAGGCTTGGGTTATTAGAAGTGATCATTCTGACAAGAATAAAAATAGTGATATTGAAACAAGGTGTGGAAATTGCCTGAAATGCCTGCCCAAGGCTTTTCATTAGGCTGTCTTTGGGCAGGATTCCTATTTCATTCAATGTGATGAATAAATCCTTACCATTAAACAAATGGCAACAAAGGTAGATACCAGCATCACTCCAGGAAACCCTCAAAGGGTAAAACACCATCTTTCATCCTCAAAAGGGAGCAGACAAGTGTCTTGGGTCTCAGTGAGGCTCACTTATTTCTGACTTCCAGCTACTTCTCCCCAGCTTTAGCCCAAAGCAGAGACATTTGTAGCTGTGAAGTCAGATCGAAGTCTAAAGTTCTAAGAGTACTACCTAATCCCATGAGTTCCCCTCTACATGGCTCACAAACACAGAGACAGAGGAGATATCTAACTGTATATATGCCACAAAACACTTAGGAATGTTACTGCGTGCTTGTCAGTACTGACCTAAGATCCCACTGAAAACGGAATCAGTTTATTTATAAATTCCCATTCTTTTTTTTTTTTTTTCTTTTTCTTTTTTGAGACAGGGTCTCTCTCTCCACAGAGCCCTGGTTGCCCTGGAATTCTCTATGTAAATCAGGCTGGTCTCGATCTCAGAGATTCACCTGCACATGTGCCATCCTACTCAGTTAATCCACACATTTTAAAACAAAAGATAAAGTCTCCTTCACAAGGTTTTGTTTCAATATCAGACTTCAATTTCCTCAGGAAAAATGATTCCCTTATAACAAAAGGAACAAATTATTTAAAAAAGACAACAGGGACAACATCAAGAAGACATCATTACTGCTGCTTAAGGTAATATGAGGCTCCTTAAGGTCTGATCAATCAGTTCTAATAGCGTCCCCACATCAACTCTTCTTTATGCTTATTTCAACAGTTGTTCATGCTAGGACAGCTAAGCATCCCTTATTACCAAATCCAACAACAGGTCATGGTTGCTGTTTTGGTTTGCTAATTTAGCAGACAAAACACACTGAGGAGTAAGACTGGTAATGAATAAATTCTCAGTTCACGAAATAAGGCTGATTAAAAACAACAAAACCAACACTGAAGTCTGAAGAATGACAGCTCTTACCTCCATGTTTCCAGAACAAATGGTTAACAGTTTGATCCCACAAAATCAGTGGCAGTGTCTTAAAAATATTGGGATAACAGTCACGTTTCTATGTTGACCCAAGTACCCATAGAAGGCAAAAGGAATGAGGCATGTATGGTCTTCTGTTCCTAGTGTTTCCACAGCAAATCTAACAGCTAGGATGACTTTAAGTCTCTTGCTTTTACATAACCTAAAATAACTTATCTTATTATTATTTGATTAGCTATCAGAGCTTCTACTTCCAACTTGAAGTGGCAACAATCCACCACAGCAGGAGAACTGATGGTCAACTCCTCCCTACTGCTACATGGTATGATGCTACTCTTGTCACAAAACAAGCCTCCAGATATGAAGGTCTATTTTCTGTTCCTGAAGCTGTCATGCCTATAGTCCACATAGCAACCTCTATCTGCTGCCACTGAAATAGAAAAGAAGTTACAAACTAGAAGGTAATCTTCAAACTAGCAAAGTACTGCTTTATTATAAGAACCTCAGACCATTAACCCTAGCCTAGAACCAGACTGATTTTACCAATAGTCACATGATAAAAAATTACCTACATACATGCTTATGTGTATACACACATATAAAATACAAACTATAAAATGCTGCCCAATTATGCATATTTCAACAAAAGAACTACTGCTGAGACCACAGCCCACACAGTGTGGTGATTTAGTTGAAGAGCTGATTCTACACAAGGAAAATAATTTTGTTTGTACACTGGATACTGTATTACACCACAAAGCAGAAATAGCTTGGAATGTATCCCCCTCCCCCCGGCAGAGTTTCTCAGTGTAACTTTGGAGCCTGTCCTGGCGCTAGCTCTTATAGACCAGGCTGGCCTTGAACTCACAGAGATCCGCCTGCCTCTGCCTCCCGAGTGCTGGTATTAAAGGCGTGCGCCACCACCGCCGGGCTTTGGAATCTATCTTAATTAGTTTGTATGCTATTGGTTTTCAAATACCTAACAGTCAAATTAGCCTCACTGCTTTAAAAATCTACTTTGGAGATTTCCACTCACAGATTAGGATTTTTTTTTTGCGGGGGGGGGGGGGAAGAGCTCAATACTTTTCCATTAGTTAAATGTAAGTATTAACTGGAAACAAGCATAACCCATGGATCAGACCTGTAGGTGTCTTTTTGAGGGTATCTTTGATCTGACTGCTGTCTGATAGAAGCCACCCTGACATTACAAAACAAAGGTGTAGGACACCAGTCTTAATGGGAAAACAAATAAACAAATGAGCAAACAAACCAAAACTAGAGAAGATTTATTAGTAGTCAAGCTTTCATAATTAGGATGTTTTAACTATAAAAAAGGATTGGTGGAAAAAAATTAGGTCATGTCCAACCCATTTAGATCCTCCTTACTAGCATTCTGCACACTGAAAAACATTAGTGTTAGGGATATTAAAAGAGAAGACACTGAACTTCTGCCAGAAAATGGGCTACCTGGAGATTTATAAAGTAAATGGGATAGATGGATAAGAATATACTTAGAAAAAATATTGAGTCAAGATGGTATCTTATTGCTAATGAGTTATCCAGTCAACACAGGAATAACTAAAGAACTCTTAAAAACTGGCAAATTTTAATGATAGGTTAAAAGAACAAACAGAGGGTCAGCAAGATGGCAGAAAAAGGTGCCTGCCATGCAAGCTGATGCTGATATCCATTACAACAAAGCTGTTCACTCTAGGATGGCTAAGCATCTGTCATATTAAACCCACAGATCCCCAGAATCCACACAAAAGTGTAAGGAGAGAACGGATTCTACAAAGATGTTCTCTGCCCTCAACACACTCACTGTGGCACATGTGCACGAACGAACACACACACCAAACAGCAAGATAGAAGTATATTGTCATTTGTATGTTTATTTATATAAGAAAATCTGAATCAAATCTAAAGTTAGTTAAAAATCTAAAGTTAGTTACAACTGAGAAATGAGATTATGGGAGATTTGAAACTTCTGTAATTTGAAAAACGTGATGACTAGCCTTTAAAAACTACATTAATTAACTTATGCGAGTGAACTTGCTGTGGCCCGAGTGAAGAGAAGGACAACCTGACCTGCAGGACTTTGAGCCTTCCACCACTTGGTACCCAGTTAGAGAATGTAAGCTGTCAGGCTCGGTGGTAAGTACCTCTGTCTACTAAGCCATCTTGCTGGCCCTTGAATTTTTTCTTTTTTAATAGAGAAAACAGACTTCTATGTAGCCTTGATTGGCCTGGAACTCACTATGCAGACCAGGCTGGCCTCAAACTTGCCTTTTCACTCGAGTGCTGGAATTATAGGAGTAACTATACACTGCTTATATTTTAAATTTAAAAAATTTATTATTTATATGTATGTGCCTAAGTGAGTTTACGAACATCATATTCGTATGGGTGCCCACAGAGGCAAAAGGGTATTGGATCCCCTCAAAGCGCACTTATAGACGGCAGCTACCGACATGATTTGGGTACTGGGAATGGAACCTAGCTAGGTCCTATGAAAGAACAGTAAGAGTACTCGTACCCAATGAACCATCTCTCCAGTCTCATGATTTGAAGTTTTAACTACAACTATGTGGGCAGAGGAGGTGCCCAAGGTTATACAGAGAAACCCTGTCTTGAATAAAAAAAAAAAAAAAAAAAAAAAAGGCCCTGCCTTGCTTCATGGCCCAAAGCTACGGACTAAAATCCAAGGAATATTTTATTTTTAATTATGTGTATATGTGTGTGTCTGTGCACATTAATGCAGGTGCCCACAAAGACCAAAAGTGGGTACCAGATCTTCTAGGGCTAGAGTTATAGGCAGTTATAAGATGTCCTATGTGGGTGCTGGGAACTCAACTCCAGTTTTCAGTAACAGAAGTATGCTGTTTTTATTTCTTTAGTTTTGGTTTTTCCAGTTAGAGTTACTCTGTGTAGCCCTGACTGACTTGTCTCTGTGGACCAGGCTAGCCTCAAACTCAAGAGATCAGCTTGCTTCTGCCTCCCAAGTGCTGAGATTAAAGGCATGTGCCACCATAGCCCAAACAGCATGCTTTCCTAACTTCAGGCATCTCTCCAGTCCCCATATCAAAGTTTAAAATACTCTATAAGCAGAAAAAAAACCCACGTATCTCCTCCTGAGTAAATGGAGCAGAGGGGAGAGGAAGGAAGGGAGGGGAACGGAATGGAGAAAAATGTATAGTGCAATTAAAAACAAACAAACAAAAATATAAAAAAAACCCCAAAACTTTATCTTTATTTTAAAGACAATTCAAGCTATTCTTTTTCTTTTTCAAAATCAACTCCTTTAATTAGTAATGATCTTATTCATTTAATTAGGGACAAAGACTAACTATGAAATCCTGACTAGTCTGGAACTTATAGCAATCCTTCTGCATCTGCTTCCAGAATCTTGGGATTACAAGTGTGTGCCACCAAGCCTGCCTGACGGTAATAATTTATTAATAGTGATCAGAATTCATAAGCTAAAAAAGACAGAAAGTCTTTTCCAGAAGTTAATTAAAAATTGTATTTGTAACTAGCTCCTATTTTGTTCTTAATATTGGTGGTTTTGACTTGTGTTGGCCTGGATGGCCAGAGCTCAAAGATCTGTCTGTGTTGGCCTCCCAACTACTGGAATTAAAAGCATGTGCCACCAAGCCTAGCAATTATTGGTAGTTTAAATAAGCAGAGAACGCCTCCCCACCCCCCAAAAAACCAAACGTCAAAAATCAAAACCAAACACTTAAAGTTTCTTCCTACTTATAAAATTAACAGAAGATAATCCTTTGGAGCTAAAGCCAGCTTGGTTTTATATATTTAATTTGATTTATTTACAGATTACCAGTCAAGTTCTCATTAGTTATTTCAGAAAGGCTTATTACAGTGGAGTCAATAGTCAGTATGAAAATTTACTCTGAATGTTTACATATGCAAACCATTTATTTTTAAGTTAGTTTAAGAAAAATGTTTATGAAACCAATACACATTAGACATTAATATGTGTTTCAGAGGGCATCCAAATAGCCAACAGCCAAAGATTTGTAATCTCTGGCATCTCCAGGAAATAGGAGTTCAAATCACAAACATACTCAATGGAACTGGCTAAAATGGAAAAGTTAAGGTCACTGTTGGGCTGCACTTCAAGTAGATTCATACACTGTTAGTCAGGCTGAGCTGATTCAAACATGCTAAAAACCTGGTAGTGTCTGTTACTGTTCAACTTCCAATACCATAAATGGAATGGTTCCCAAATGGAAAGCCAAATGCATTGAAAGTAGTATGAATAAATATTTTGCTTCCTAGTCTGGGTGCAGGCTATCCATGAATGTCTACTTTATACTGACGGAGATGTGTACTTATAATTTTTGTAGCTTTCTGAATGCACAGACAAATGACACAGCCCTCCCCAACTCTCCAAGTATTTGTTCTGTCCATTGCTTTCTTATGGTAACGGGGCGGGGGTGTGTGTGTGAAAGGGGAGATGTTCATCAATGCCCTGAACTACACTGGAGACTAATTACATTCAGTTATGCCATTGGAACTAGGCCTCCGATTTGCTCAGCAAATAACTAAGGCAAGGTTTCTGGATGCATTTGAGGACATCATACTTTTAAAGAGTACTGAGAAGGAAACATTTTTTTGCAGGTGCTGTGTAATGTCTACTGACTTAAAGCAAGATAAAATACATACTTCTGCATGTGATACTGTTCTGCAGAGGGCTGCATGCATTAGATAAGGATAGTAAGAGTGCCACCGTCTGAGACTGCAAAATTCCATACTGACTCAAAATATGAATCAATTCTAACATAGTAAACACACATGATCTTTGCATTGTAATAATGTAGCCAAAACATGTTAACAAATTATTTTATGAGATAAACAGTCTAACACTTAATGTTCTTTTTAATTATATATTTACCACATTAGCATTCAATTAATCTGTCACTAGAAGTTGGCTTAAGTTCCTTGTCACAGAACAGAGGCCTACAAGTTGTAGCATTTAGATCTATTTACAGAAAGAGGTTTCACAGAAGCAGTCTGAAATGACCCAGAGACATTTCTGGTTCTGGCCTTGTAGTGCAGGTTTAAAGTTTGAAAACTGTTGAACACTATCTGGTTTTCTAGCTTTCCACAAAAAAATTTAGAAAGTGAGGAAACACTGGCTCTTAGCCACCTGCTGCCAAGAAGGAAGAGCTTCCGGGGGCATACACCTATACGTCCCTA